>JAKTPG010000036.1:0-118724 GCA_030557505.1 Ogataea maris
CCCCCCCCCCCCCCCCCCCCCCCCCCCCCCCCCCCCCCCCCCCCCCCCCCCCCTCGGGGCAATCCTCCCCTGAGCTTGCGCTGACTGATAGAACAATGCCTCAAGTCTTTATATACATGTAAACCATTACGTCATATTGTACCTGTGCTGGTACTCGTCGATGATCCAATCCAGTCCTTTTGTGAGGTTCTCTCCGGTGAAAGCACTACAGCACAGTACTTTCCAGTTGTGGTTCTCCAGCGTGCTGAGACCCAACGAGTCCGTGACTGAAGCGATCAGTTCCTCCCGATCGCCGTCATATACGTCGATCTTGTTGATGAGTATGAGCAGTCCGGAGCCCGAGATGCGGTCCTCTTTCAGCACTGTGCGGAACTCTTTGAAGTTCTCTGCGAGACGCTGCAGGCTGGAGCAGTCTATGACCCAGATGAGACAGTCTGTCGCCTCGAAGTAGTTGAACCAAAAGGCCCTAAGCGACGACTGGCCGCCAATGTCCCAGACGTTCACGTTGAAGCCGCGGTGCTGGATGGTGTCGATGTTGAAGCCCATGGTGGGGGCCACTTCTGTCACGTCTTTCCGCAAGATGGACTTCACGATGGTCGTCTTGCCGGAGTTATCGAGCCCCAGCATGAGTATGCGTATCTCATGCTCCTTGAGCTTTTGCTTTCTGATGATCGAGAGCAGTCCCATTGCGAGCCGCAAGCCAGCCTGTCCTGGCTTAGCTGTCAGCTCAGATCAGCTCAGATCAGATCAGCAACATCAAGTGTACTTTGATAAATAAGAGCAACGCGAAAAACAAAGATCTTGCAAAGCTAAAAAAAAAAGTGTAAGGAGGCAAACTTAAGAGGATCTGCTATCATGGCCTAAGGCACGTCGGGGAAGAAGAGAGGACTGTTACAAAGCCAGGCTCAGAGCATGAGACTCGCAAAGTGGTCTGCATCAAGTCATAGACACACAGACAGCGCACACAGGCAGCATATATGACAGGCACGGCGGACTAAAGTGGACCCTGAAATGTCTTCTTTCTATACATCGAGGCGTCGTAAAAGGGCCTCTGAGAAGAGGAGACAGCCGTCGATCCTTCAGTTTGTCAAGACGAGCTCAGCCGATGCTGCCAAGGAGCCGGAGGTGATAGTAATCGACTCAGAAGAGGAGGAGGCAGCAACGCAAGACGCAGAGTACACAGGGCTTTTTTGCAAAGAGGATGAAAGTGACGAGGAAGAAGTGCCCGCACCGGCCGAGCCAGTCACCAAGGCCGTCGCGCAGGTGTCTGAGACGACCACTATATTTTGCCCCGTTTGCTCTGTGTGCTTGGACGAGCTTGTGCTAGAGGAACGAGAGAGCCATGTCAGCGAGTGCTTGATCTGCCCGAATCAAAAGCCTCTGATTTATCATTCACCCAAGCGCAAGACAGGCTCGAAGCCTGATCCACCGAAGCAGCGCCCGAAGCGGCCAAAGCCAGCCCTGCCACAACACAAAATTCTGCAGTTTGAGAATCATTCTATTGCTGTAGACGCCTTTGGGTATGCCCCGCACCAAGACATCAGTATTTACTTACTGACACATTTCCACTCCGACCACTATGGTGGGCTGTGTAAGAGCTGGGACAACGGCTCACTAATCATAATGACCCCCATCACGCAGAGGTTAGCCATACTTAAGTTCAAGATTGATCCGTCCAGGATACTTCTCATTGCATATAACCAGACATTAGCAATTCCAGGTACAGACTTAAAAGTCACTTGCCTAGATGCTAATCACTGTCCAGGAAGCGGAATTTTTGTTATCGAGTCTCCGAGCCTCCGTTACCTACACTGCGGAGATTTCCGTATAACACGGCCGATGATACAGCGCCTAATGGAACTGGGAGAATTTAACAGAGTGTACTTGGATACTACCTACTTAGATCCTCTATACAACTTTCCCAAACAGGAGGTTGTCATTGAACAATTGAGCGAGTTTTTGTTTGACAAGCAGCAGAACTACAGGAGCAAGCAATCGAGGTTGATTGACTATTTTATGCCGAATAATGGGAAAGAGGCAGCCGCGTTTTTGGTGGTGATAGGAACCTATGTGATCGGAAAGGAGAGGCTTGCCGTTCGTCTTGCACAAAAATTAGGTTCCAAAATATACTGTGACCCCCCAAAAAAAGAGGTACTGGATCAGTACGGTTGGGGTGAGCTGGATTCACTAACGACGTCAGAGCACCCTGAGCACTGCCAAGTGCATCTAGTCTCGTTGAGGAACCTCAATAAGGATTTTCTGATAAGTTACCTCAAACAGTATCACCGCAATTTTAAGGCTATTATAGGTATCAGCCCCACGGGATGGTCATTCAGATTTGGTAGACCGGCCACTGATCTGCACCAGTTGATAGTGTCTCCAGCGGAGTCATCTGTCGTTTCCTCCATCCAGCGGCAGTTCGACCGATTCCAAAAGCAGGACTTTTTGTGCAAAATCATCAACCTCCCTTACAGTGAACATTCATCCTACAGAGAGCTCTTTTACTTCGTCAATCTTCTTCCGCATGAGCAACTGATACCGACGGTGAACATCAGTAACAACGACACTAACATGGCACTGATCAGATCGTTCAGGAGATTCGAGGGTCTTTCACTGGACACATTTTGACCCTATGTCGTTGACCAGGATTCGACACACAGCCATTTCCCAGACTACGGGTGATGTTATTGGAGGCCTCGCTAAAGACTTCTTCTACTGCTGCTGCTACTGCTGCTGTTACTGCAATGCAAGATTCCTAAATACTGTACATCAAAAACGGGAAATCGCGGATCGCTTACATAATTTTTGAAACTCCAAGGCCGGGTAACAGATATTGTCAAAATTTGTGTTGGTGTGGAAAAAAAAGAAAAACAAGCACCCTGCGAAGAGCGTTCGTACGAGTCACACTGGGGCCGAAGGGAAAGCAGGACAGCGTCGTTACTTGTTAATAGCCAATAGAGCTGAGCTGCGAAGTTGAAGCTCTGGCGATACTGATACTTTTGAAAGTACTGTGTTGCGCGTTTTTGCAGGAACCAAGGCGGCAGATCTGGTTTTGGGAACACCCCCCCATTGGAAACAGCTTTAAAGGTGCGCGTGGTTGATCAAAAAGGGCGACATTTTCAGCAGTCTAGCAGCAGCAGCATTCTGCAACGTATCGGCTGTCCCTGTACTTAATACTCACCTGGAGGGCAGTTTGGTTCAGGAGACAACTCTAGCTTTCACGAAACGCCCTTATTCCCCCATCGCGATTTGAATGCACACTGCCAAAGTTGATTCGTAAGCCATGGATATCAGTGCAATTCTCGAGAATGCCATCTTGAACCCTAACCCTCAGGACAGATCGAGGGCGGAAGCCGATCTGAACCGGCTCGCGGAAGAGAACTGGGTATCCTACTTGATACTGATGGTTCAAGTGCTCAGCGATGAGTCCAAGCGAACTGAAGTGAGGATCTTGGCTGGTCTGAGTTTGAAGAATCAACTCACTTCTAAAGATCACACCAAAAAACAGCAGCAGGCAGAGAAATGGATTCAGATGGATAACCAGGCAAAGCAGCAGATAAAGCAAAGTGCGTTGAATGCTCTTCTCACAAAGGACGACAGGGTGGCTAATGCTGCGGCCCAACTCGTTGCTTCTATCGCGGACATCGAGCTTCCAAGATCCGAGTGGAATGAACTTATGCACATAATTGTGGAGAACACCAAATCGGACAAACCCGTTAATGTCAAAAGAGCCTCTTTGTTGGCTATTGGATACGTGTGCGAGACTGCTGACCCAACGAATCCTGCAGTGGCGTCGCAGTCCAACGGTATATTAATTGCCATAGTACAAGGAGCACAGTCATCAGAGCCTTCAGCCGTCGTGCGGAAGACCGCTATAAATGCACTCGTGAACTCTCTAGAATTTATTGCAGGGAACTTCGAACGTGAGGGAGAGAGAAATTACATTATGCAGGTTGTATGTGAGGCCACCACTGCGGCAGACGCCGAACTGCAAGCTCTTGCTTTTGGAGCCTTGGCAAGAATAATGAGCCTGTACTACTCATATATGGGAATATACATGGAGAAGGCTCTATATGGACTAACTGTTGCTGGTATGCAGAGTCCCGATGACCGAGTTGCTTGTATGGCAGTTGAATTTTGGAGCACAGTGTGCGAGGAAGAGTTGGAAATTGCCATCCAAAAGGAGGAGCTGAGCGATCAGCTTGGTCATGATGATCTGGTGTCTTATAATTTTGCTTTGGTTGCTATTACTGACGTTCTGCCAACACTATTAAGTCTGCTAAGTCGTCAAAATGAAGACCCTGAAGATGATGACTGGTCTGTGGCTATGGCAGCTGGCGCATGCCTGCAGTTATTTGCACAGAACACAGGAAACTATGTTGTGCAGCCTGCTCTACAGTTTGTTGAAGCGAACCTCGGCTCTAACGAGTGGAGAAAGAAGGAAGCCGCAATCATGGCATTTGGTTCTATTCTAGATGGTCCGGACCGCACAGAATTAAAGCTTTTGATTGGCCAGGCTCTTCATCCTATCTTGATGCTCATAACAGACGAATCTCTACAAGTGAAGGAAACAGTGGCTTGGTGTCTTGGAAGAATTGCTGACTTAGTTGTTGATGCAATTGACGTTAATACTATGCTCCCAGAGTTAATAAAGGCCTTGGTCACTGGACTGCAGGACCACGGGCAAGTTTCAACAAACTGCTGTTGGACATTGATAAATCTTGTGGAGCAGATGTGCCAGGACTCTCGCGATGCGGATTCTAGCGTGATGTCACAGTTTTACCCTATCGTGGTACCTGTATTAATCCAGATCAGTGGAAGAAGTGACAATGAACACTCTGCTAGAACTTCTGCATATGAAGCGTTATCGACTCTTGTTCTTTACAGCTCCAAAGGTGACATGGGTATGGTTAACCAGATTGCATCGGAAAGTTTGTCCAGATTAGACCAGACGATATCTGTGCAATATGAAAGTCAAAATAATGGGTCTGCCAATTTCTCAGGGGAAGATAAAGCAATTCTTCAAGAGCTGCAGGCCAATATTCTGTCTTTATTGACTAACGTGGTGAGACGGATTGGCCCAGATGTGGCATCTGTGTCAGACCAACTGATGGAGAAGTTTTTGAGGTTGTTGCAATTGCAGGAGGCAAACTCAATTATTGAGGAGGACATTTTTATTGCTATTTCATCTATTGCCTCTGCTGTGGACAAACAATTTGAGAAGTATATGCCCTCGTTTCTTCCATTTTTGACTAAAGCGCTTGAAAATATTGACTCGCCAGTGTGTGACGCTGCTATTGGACTAGTGGTGGATATCTCGCATTCTTTGGGCGAGTCGTTCATACCATACTGCCAAGGCTTCATGGCCATCTTGGGCAATACATTGTCGAACCCTTCGGTCAGAAGAGATTTGCGGCCATTGATTCTCTCTTGCTTTGGGGACATCGCGTCTTCCATTGGCCCTGAGTTCATTCAGTATTTGCAGGTGGTGATGAACATCTGCAGCTCCGCTCAGCAGCTTGAGCCTGAAGACCAGTCCATCGAGACGGAGGACTACATTTTGAGTGTGAAAGAGGCTGTTCTCGACACGTACGTTGGGATTGTCACTGGGCTGCACAGTTACCCCGAGGCCATTCGGCCTTACACATACCAGATTGCGAACTTTTTGATGCAGGTGTACGGCAACCAGACGATGAACATTAACGAGTCTGTGGCCCGATCTGTTGTTGGGATGCTGGGCGATCTTGCGCAGATATTCCAGGACGGCAGTCTGCGTGATCTCTACCAGCAAGAGTGGGTGTCTGACTATATTAAGCGGACCCGGAACAACTCACGGTTTTCACAGAGCACGAAGGATACTGCTCGCTGGGCCAGGGAGCAGCAGAAGCTGCAGCTGCAGCTGTGAGCTGGAGGGCCTAGCTGAGCCGAGCCCGTGCAGTCCGGGACCCTGAGCATTCCAGAAGACGAAAAGCAGAAGCAAAATCAAAAAAAAGAAAGAAAAAAACATAAAAGAAATATACAAATCTGACCTGATCCGAGCCTACACAGGGGGCTCTTTTAACCGTATCTTATGCATTCTCTCCTCCATTTCCTGTCTCATTCTCTTTACCCCCTTTTTCCTTTACTCTTTGCACCCTTTTTAATGATCCTTTATTCATCTATTTATATATATATCTTTCATCTCTTAATGATTCACTTTTGTTGGTTCTCTCTTTTTTTCACAGGAACAGGAAAAAGATTGTGAGGTCGCAGCAGGCAGCAGAAGAGCAACAGCACCAGAGCATCATCATCAGCAGCAGCATCAGCAGCAGCTTCAGCATCAGCAGCACGTTTCTCTGCTTAACGTGCTACACTTGGCAGCAGCACACTTGTTGAGAGCCGGTTCCAGCTGCTTGCGAGCGGCGATGTCGGCCTTTTCCGACGAGAGTTTCAATGCGGGTGCATACTTCAAGTTCAGGCCGGCGTACCCAGCCGCATTCTTCGAGAAGGTCGTCCGCTACCATGACGGGGTCCCCGGGAACAGCCGGCACAGCTTCATAGACGTGGGGTGCGGCACGGGGCAGGCCGTGAGGTCTCTGATGCCGTACTTTGAGCGGGCGACCGCGGTCGATGTTTCTGAGGTGATGGTGCGCAAGGCGCAGGCTATCTTTGCGGAGCAGCTGGTGCCTGGGAACTTCCAGTTTTGCGTCGCATCTGCAGAGGACCTGAGCGGCGTTGCGGGCACATGCAGCCAGGACCTCGCCGTGGCAGCGGAGTGTGCGCACTGGCTGGACCCTGCGAAGTGGTTGGCCGAGATGGCTCGGATCCTGAAGCCGAACGGGACCCTGGTGTACTTTGGCTACGTTGACCCTGTCTTTGTGGACTGCCCTGTGGCGAACGAGATCTACGATGAGATTGTGTATCGCGACGGCGACTACCTGGGGCCGTACTGGGAGAGTCCCGGGCGCGCGAGACTGCAGGCGCTCTACAGGGAGCTGAACGAGCAGGTGACGCAGAGCAGCGAGTTCTACGACACCGAGGTGGTCTACCACGATCCGTCCGGGACGGTCGCTGCGCCTCACCCATCGACAGCGCTGCTGATGGAGAAGTGGTTCTCTCTACGGCTGTTTTTTGACTACTGCCGAACGTGGAGCTCGTGGCAAAAGTGGCGGAGCGCCCACGCCACGGCTTCCGCCGCGGCGGACCCGGTGCGTGTGCTCCAGGACAAGCTGCACGCGGCGACAGGGTGGGGGCTCGACACGGAGGTGCACGTAGTGTTCCGGACGGTGTACGTGCTGGCGCGGTGCCGGAAGTGACAGGAACCGCTCTTGCTCTTGAGAAAACACAGAGGCGGGATAGTGTAATAAATGATCAGAGAGACCAAACTAATATTAAAGCTATTTTCCTTTATAAGACGTAATTCACTCAATCTTTCCGCCCTTTCTCTCGATGAGGGCCTTTCTGTCCTTGTCGAGATGGAGCTTTGTGATCACCACCTTGGAGGCGTTAACGTTGATAGGCACGGAGGCACCGCTGGACTTTTCTTTAGTGAGCTTCTCGAGCTGGATGGAGTACTTGAGTCTGTACACAGAGGAGATGGCTCCCTCCTGGCCCTTCTTGGATCCTCTGACGACCAGGACCTGGTCGTTCTTTCTGACAGGGAGGGCCTTGATGTTGTACTGCTCTCTGAGCTCCTTGGAGAGCGGAGCCGACATGATGATTCTTCTGGCCGACGAAGGGGCCGTGAAGTACGCCTTTCTAGACTTGGATCTAGAGGACGACACGTCTTGCGATACCTTAGCCATGATCTGTGTGTACGTGGGGAGCGCTGTGTGTGTGTGTGCTGTGGGGCAGGGACGGTGGCTGTGAGGGGAGGAGAGACGTGGAGGAGAGTCTTTTCAAGGAGGTTTAGAGATTTGGAGCTTTTTTTTTTTCACCTGGAAGGGTTTTCATTTTTTTCACCTACAGGGGGGGGGTGGGGGGCCAGGCGCGGTAAGTAAGCCGGGGAGGGGGACGGGACGGGGGGGACGGGACGGGGGGGACGGGGACGGGGGACGGGGGACGGGACAATTTTTTTTTTGGCTCTCTCGGGGGAGGAAGGTGGGAGGGGTAAGTAAGTGTGCCCTGGGACAGGTCACGTGTCTCGGAAAAAGGGCTGTGATGAGGTTTTTTTTCGGGTGTCGTGTAGGAGGTGGTGGAAGGATGTGCCGTGGTGAGTGAAGGGCTTTTCTGAACAGGACTCAGCATCACGTGCCACACTGCGTGGCATGTCTCACGTGACGCTGCTGTTTTTTATTTTTGTTTTTTTTTGACCTGTGTGCTGTGTGCACCATGTACACGGGGAGTGGATGGTGGACAAAATTGTGTGTTGTGTTGCAGTGTGGTGTGGGTGTTGCGCTGCCCGGGTGCTCTGTGCCGGGCGCCCTTTTGTAGGGTGTGCAGCTCCGGCACAGCCGCCTCCTTCCCCCGGCACAGCTGTCTCCCTTCCTCCCTCCGATACAGTCCTGACGCACCCGCACCCGCACCCGCACCCGCTGCGGCTTTCGTGTGGATCCGGCAGCACGCTGCATCGCCTGCAGCTTGGCCTTCCCAGCAACGCACCGCACCCACGGCCCGCCGCCGGGCAACCCGCCTCTCCCTGGCACAAACTTTTTCTTGCCCCCCCCCCTGGCTCAGACACGAAACTTTGTGCGCAGTTGCTGCATTCGGCACGCGTCTGTGATTCGTCAGCGGCAAACACAAACAAGACGCGTAAACAACAGGCCCGCCAGATATATATACCTTTTCATACCAGCCAGTTCGCCCCCCTGCCCCCCCCCTCTTCGCGTCTGCTTCACTCCCTCCCTCCCTCTTCACGGAAGAACCGCCCACCCCTCCTCCCCCTCAAGTGCTCCTCCTGCTGGCTGCTCTCCCCTCCCCCTTCACGACCACCCGCAGGAGCCACGAAGCCACGTCCGCCTTCTCCTCCCCCCCTGCTACCATGTACGTGCTCAAGAGAGACGGCCGCAAGGAGCCCGTCCGCTTCGACAAGATCACCGCGAGGGTCTCGCGCCTCTGCTACGGGCTCGACCCCAAGCACGTCGAGCCAGTCGCCATCACCCAGCGCGTCATCTCGGGCGTCTACGGCGGCGTCACCACCATCGAGCTCGACAACCTCGCCGCAGAGACAGCCGCCTACATGACCACCATCCACCCGGACTACGCGACCCTCGCGGCCAGAATCGCCGTCTCCAACCTGCATAAGCAAACCATCAAGCAGTTCTCCCAGGTCATCGAGAAACTCTACCACTACGTCAACCCAAAAACCGGCAAGCACTCCCCAATGGTCTCCGAAGAAACCTACAAGATCGTCTCCGAAAACGCAGAGGAGCTCAACTCTTCCATCGTCTACGACCGTGACTTCGCCTACAACTACTTTGGCTTCAAGACCCTCGAGAGATCTTACCTTTTGCGCATTGACGGCAAGGTCGCAGAGAGACCTCAGCACCTCATCATGAGGGTCGCCATCGGTATCCACGGCTCCGACATCCCAAACGTCATTGAGACCTACAACCTCATGTCCGAGAGATACTTCACCCACGCGTCGCCTACCCTTTTCAACGCTGGAACACCTCACCCGCAGATGTCCTCATGCTTCCTTGTTGCCATGCAGGATGACTCCATCGAGGGTATCTACGATACTTTGAAGCAGTGCGCCCTAATCTCCAAGACGGCCGGTGGAATCGGGCTCCACATCCACAATATCAGATCCACAGGATCCTACATTGCAGGCACTAATGGTACCTCCAACGGTATTATCCCAATGGTGAGAGTGTTTAACAACACCGCTCGATACGTCGACCAAGGTGGTAATAAAAGACCAGGGGCCTTTGCCATGTACCTCGAGCCTTGGCACGCTGACATCTTTGATTTCATCGACATCAGAAAGAACCACGGTAAGGAAGAGATCAGGGCTCGTGACTTGTTCCCAGCCTTATGGATTCCCGACTTGTTCATGAAGAGGGTGGAGCAGAACAAGGACTGGACCCTTTTCTCTCCTTCAGAAGCGCCTGGTCTTTCTGACCTCTACGGCGACGAGTTCGAAGAGCTGTACACTAGATACGAAGCCGAAGGCAGAGCCAAACAGGTTGTCAAGGCCCAAAAGCTATGGTACTCCATTCTCGAGGCCCAGACGGAAACTGGTACGCCGTTCATGCTTTACAAGGACTCCTGTAACAATAAGACGAACCAGAAAAATCTTGGTATAATAAAGTCGTCCAACCTCTGTTGCGAGATTGTCGAGTACTCCTCACCAGAGGAAGTTGCCGTTTGCAACCTAGCATCCATCTCTCTTTCTGCATTTGTGGAGTCTGATGAGCATACTTGCTGGTACAACTTTGAAAAGCTACATGATGTCACCAAGGTTGTTGCCAAGAACCTGAACAGAATCATTGATAGAAACTACTACCCTGTTGAACAGGCGAGAGTCTCAAACATGAGAAACAGACCTATTGCCGTTGGTGTCCAGGGTCTGGCTGATGCCTTTATGCAACTGAGACTCCCATTTGACTCTCCAGAAGCTAAGGAACTAAACATACAGATATTTGAGACCATTTACCACGGTTCCCTCGAGGCATCTATTGAGCTGGCCATGGTCGAGGGACCTTACGACACATTTAAGGGCTCTCCTGCCGACCAGGGACTGTTGCAGTTTGATCTTTGGGGAAAGAAGCCAACAGACTTGTGGGACTGGGATTCTTTGAAGTCAAGAATTGCCAAGCACGGCCTGAGAAACTCTCTTCTCGTTGCTCCTATGCCTACTGCGTCAACGTCGCAGATTCTGGGCAACAACGAGTGTTTTGAGCCTTACACTTCGAACATCTACTCGAGAAGAGTGCTTGCTGGAGAGTTCCAGATTGTCAACCCATATCTTTTGAAGGATCTTGTGAACCTGGGGCTTTGGGACAAGACTATGAAGGACTTCATCATCAAGGACAACGGGTCGATCCAAAACCTGCCTAACGTTCCCGACGAGCTGAAGAAGATTTACAAGACTGTTTGGGAGATTTCTCAGAAGACGATTATAGACATGGCGGCGGACAGAGGTGCGTACATTGACCAGTCGCAATCGATGAACATTCATCTCAAGAGTCCTACGATGGGCAAGCTCACGTCGATGCATTTCTACGGCTGGAAGAAGGGGCTGAAGACGGGGATGTACTACCTGAGAACCCAGGCTGCGGCGGCTGCGATCCAGTTCACTGTTGACCACGGTTCTGCGTCGTCTGCGATGACGAGCGTTGCGAGTCTCGAGCGGCTGAAGATCAAGAAGTACATTCCTCGGGCGTCTGCGACGGAGGATGTTTCGTTTGTGTCTTCTGCGTCTGAGTCGATCGTGTCGGCTGAGTCTGCGCCGACGTCTCTGGAGAACTCGCTCACCTCGCTGAGCATTGCTGAGAAGCCCAGGGCGGACGCCGATGCCACGAGCACTCCTGAGCCTGCGCCCAAGAGAGAGGTGGAGGTGTTCACCGGAGACGGCGGCGGCGAGAACGACGTTGACATCTACAACTCGAAGGTGATTGCGTGTGCGATCGACAACCCCGAGGCGTGCGAGATGTGTTCTGGGTGAGCGAGAAGCGAGCGGGTGCTCTGTGTGTGTCTTTTTTTCTCTCCTTTTTCTGTGCTCTTCTCCTTCTTCTCACGCGCTCCTCGGGGATCCTCCGGGCCAATGGCGCTCCTTTATGTTAATGCAGTGTGCTGCTCCCACGCGGTGTGCTTGCTCCAGTGGGCGCGGCTCTTAGTTTAGGTATTTGGCTTGCTTTTTTCTATAGTGTGAAGTACAAGCAGACAGCTTTTAATAACGGAGAGCAATAACGGAGCAAGGGGGTGCAGGGGACGCGACCTGCGTGCTGGGGGGGGGGGGACTCTGCTTACGTAATTGTTGTTGTTCTTTTTTTCGCGCGCGCACGCCCGCGGTGTCTGCCAATTTCCGGCACGGGCGCTTGTGGTTCTGCCCTGGGCGGGGGGGGGGGGGCGGTGGGGTGCTGGGTTGTTGCCAAAAAAACAGAGAATGTGCTAGATGAGTTAGTGACGGGTGATAACGTGCGCTCTTGCCAGCTTTACGTGTCCGTGTCCATAGCCGCGCTTCTCTTGACCCTCCCCCGGTTGGCAGCAGCAGCAGCAGCAGCAGCGCAGCGTTCGGAAGACCCCCAGCGGAACCAGTGCGCGCGACTCTCCCCCTTTGGCGGCGTGCGATTGTGTGACGGAAGACGAGAATGGTGAGTGTGCCCCTGGGCCCCCTTTAGTGGCCCGGCAGAACAGCCTTAGAGCAGCCTTAGAGCAGCCGCAGAACAGCAGCAGAACAGCAGACTAACTCTCCCCAGTCGGATAAACTCACGTCCGAGCAGATTGACGAGTTCAAGGAGGCGTTCAGCATCTTTGACAAGGATGGCGACGGGAAAATCTCCGCGGCGGAGCTCGGAACGGTGATGCGCGCCCTCGGCCAGAACCCGACACAGCAGGAGCTCAACGACCTCGTGAACGAGATCGACACGAACGGGAACTCCATGATCGAGTTCCCCGAGTTCCTGACCATGATGGCCAGACAGATCAAGGAGCAGGACGTGGAGGCCGAGATCCTCGAGGCGTTCAAGGTCTTTGACAGCGACGGCGACGGCAAGATCTCCCAGACCGAGCTCGTCCGCGTGCTCACCACCATCGGCGAGCGGCTCACGGAGGAGGAGGCCCAGCAGATGCTGCAGGCCGCCGACACCGACTCCGACGGGCAGATAGACATCGAGGAGTTCGCCAAGATTCTACGCGGTAAATAGGGTTGGTACAACTGCTTGCTCGCTTGTGTATGTGTGTGTGTGCGTTTTATTCTGCTAAAGGTCGACTCAACAGCCCTCCTCCGCACTGTGTTGTTAATTTTATGCCACGCCAAGATATCCTAATAATAACCCATAAACAGAGAACCCAAGGCCCCGAGGACTCTATGTCGCAGCCGCCGCAGGAGCCGCAGCAGTGCCGAGCACGTCACCAGTTCCTTTAAAACTGTCGCTGCCCGTCTGCTGGGTCAAGGGCAGCACCGTCTTCAGCGGGATGTACCGCGACTCCATCACCTCCTCCTCTCGAACGTAGTGTATCTGTCTAGGAATAAGCTTGATCAGCGGTGCCAGCCGGTCCTCTATCTTCTCAATGATACGAAATGGCGGGTGCACAAAATGTTTCAGGTACCCGAGCGCTAGGCCGTAGCCAGCCAACAGGCCAAAGAGATGCCCCATGGTGCTCGACCCAGGAACAAGCACAGCAATCACCGCCAGCACCAAGAATGGAACCGCGTTCGTCGGGATCTCAAAGCGCCCCATAGCCGTTTTCGGGTTCTTGAAAGACCGCAGGTACGCAAAGTAGCCAAAAAAGGAGAAGCACCACCCCGAACTTCCCACCACAGAGATGTCTGGGTAAAACACCATTCCAAACAGGCAGTAGCACAGGGCCGTCACAGAAGCTAGCAGATTTAGCACAACGCCGGAGTGCACCGTACCGTGGGCCCTTTCGAACTGGCCGAGAAAGGAGTATAGCGACACGACGTTGAACACGAGATGCACCAAGTTCTCATGAACGAGCGGGTACGTCGTGAGCTTGTGCAGCTCGAGGTTGTAAAGAGCCCATGGGTTCAGAGACCAGCTCTCTAAAAACTCCTCTCCTGCAAAATTAGTATACACAAACACCAGCCCCAGAAACACGCACACGCAGAGAGTCAGGGCCGGGGCTGGCTCTCTGTTTTCGAGGCGTTCTTTGGCGAAGGAGCGGATCTTTGACCACATTGCGTTGTCAGGCTGTCTGCAAGCTGGAAATGAGTGTCAGGGTCCTCTCAATGGCTACCTGTCTGCTGTTGCCCGAATCGAAACGACGATTCCCACAATTGGAAGTGAAATGATGATCAACTGCGGCTGTAGTTTGTTTTCGTTGCTCCTGAAACTGTTCCCGAAAAATGCCCATCCCACACAAAGTGTGGATGGTGTACGGATGAAACTTGGTTTTCTGTCAAGGGGTGTGCATAGTAAAGACAGAGGTTCCCATGAGGCAGTCTTGATGGCAGCACAAGCACGACAAGGCCCACAGCAGCGGGTACGAGCATGCGCACGCAGTTGGCACGCAGTAAATGACAAGCGATCGCGGAGAAGAGCGGGGAGGTAGGGGGGGTGGACAAAAAAAAAAGAGGACATGTCCTGTTTCTTTTCTGATCTGCAGCAGCCGAGAAAGGTCTGTGGTGTATTAGGTTGGCTTTGGCACTCTTGGGAATCATTTTTGCCGCACAAAGTTCATCACGCTCCTCAGGTTGTCCAGGCCCCTCGTTACCTCTGGTACGTCTCTCTTCAGCTCCACCAGATCCCCCAGCAGCGTTTCAAAGTCGCTCTCCAGCGCTTGCCACTCCCTCACCAGCTCAGGGTCAGGTTCGGTCTCAGAGTCTGTGGAATCTTGCTCCGTGCTTTCGAGCAGACCGTCGAGGTAGCTGTCGTTCTGCTCCATTATCTGGATATACTGTTTGCAGGCCTGCTCCGGTCGCGTCTTGCGGAGCCCGCTGATGAGTTCAATTTTGTCTTCTACCCGACTGTACAGGTCGCGGAGGCGGTCATTCAGCGCAAAGTCGTAGGGTTCAGTCTTGGTGTTGGCCAGGTCAGGGTCGGAGAGCAGTTCTGCCAGACTTGTGGTGTCCAGGTCGCAGTCTTCCGGGAGGTCGTCGATCTCAAGCGAATGGCGCATCATATCAAACACCTCGCTGACGAACTGCCCGAGGTTCGCGCGTATACCCTCCGCCAATTGAGTGTCCGATCCGCCTATGTCGGTGAGGTGCTGCGCCACTTTGGCGTCCACTGCGCTGCTGAGGGTCTGGTAGAGATATCGCAGCTCCTTCAGCTGTATATGGAGCTTTTCGTGAAGCTTGTCTGACATGTGTGGGGGAAATCAACACGGGATGGGATCCCTGCTGTCTGTAGTCCAAGAGCGTGCGCGCGTGCGGGCGGGAGGGGGAAAGGGGGCAGGCCGGGCCAAAACGGCGCTTGTGTGCAGTGCTGGATGTGTCGGCACTCGGTCGGTCCCGCGGGTGCCAATTGCTCTGCTGGATGGCGCTCCTAGACGGCGTCGTTCCTCTGTAACACGGCCTATAGCTACAAAAGCCAAAAACATATACACACAAACTTTACGTGCAGCTGAAGGACTACATGCAGCAACAAGAAAGTTGTCACGGCCGGGTAACCCTCTGGAGACGGGGGCCCGCTGCCCCTAAATTTTTACTGCTCTACCTGTTCAAACTAGTTACGAACGCAAAAAGGTGCTGCACCAGAGCAACGTTTGCAAGCGGCTTTGGCACCCTGTGACTCGACAGCCGCGGCCGAGAAGGGACATTGAGCAGTGTCATAGTGTGGAAATGTACGTGTTGCGCGTTGCTGGCCCTTTGCGCAGGCCCGTTTGAGTCGCTGTGCTGTGCGCGTTTTTTTTGCGCGCAGCGCAGATAAGCGTGCGGAACGATATACTAACGTCGTCGTAGGTCTTCTGTGAGCGAGTACTCGCCTGCGTTCGCACCGTTCTTCGGCTTCGCGGGCTGCTGCGCGGCCATGGTACTCAGCTGTGCGGGCGCGGCCATCGGAACGGCCAAGTCGGGCATCGGTATCGCTGGAATTGGTACATTCAAGCCAGAGCTTATCATGCGCTCGCTCATCCCCGTCGTGATGTCGGGTATCTTATCGGTCTACGGCCTCGTCGTGGCCGTGCTCATCGCCGGAGGCCTCAGCCCAACCTCCGACTACACACTGTTCAACGGGTTCATGCACCTGAGCTGTGGCCTCGCCGTTGGTTTCGCGTGCCTGGCCTCCGGATATGCCATCGGTATAGTTGGAGACGAAGGTGTCAGACAGTTCATGCACCAGCCTCGCTTGTTTGTGGGGATCGTGCTCATTCTGATTTTTGCTGAGGTGCTGGGGCTCTACGGCATGATTGTGGGCCTCATTTTAAACACCAAGGGCAGTGGCTGAAGCAAGTGGGTGCACATTCTTGTCACTACTTTTGCATGGACAGCGCACACAACATACACGCACAAACACATACACGGATAGATGAAGAAAATAAGACAAACGTACAGACCAGTAGGCCGACCCACCCGCACTCACGCAGAGACATCCATCGCGTCGCTTTTTGTCGAGAGCTCGACACGGCCGTTGTCATCTATATAGTTCAGCTTGTTCTCCTCAATAAACTGTACGGATCTGGCGCTGTCTAAAAACAACATGTAGCTTCTTTTCACGTCATTGATTTGAACCACCTCCGATCTCCGCTTGCGCGCAATCTGATAGCTGACGGAGATCAAGTTCGACGCATATCTCAGCGACGTCTCAAGACCAATCTTGGTTAGCAGATTTAGCGAGTCGCCATCCAGCTCCACCTCTTCCTCCTCCGCACGAATGTGCAGAATCTTTCTTATTTCGTCCTCCTGATACGGAACAGTCTTGATTATGATCGATCTATCAAGCAAATCCAAAGGAAGACCGTGAGGGGAGCGGTAGTTTGTACCTCTCGTCTTGGAGATGCCTCTGTTGGTGGCCATGATAACAATAGGAGAAAACTCGTCCTCGAGAGCCCTGTTGATGTAGGAAAAGCATTCAATGTCCAGCATATGCACTTCGTCGATAAAAAGCACACCAGGAACGATGTCTGCCTTCCCTTCTTCCTTCCACTCAGCAACCTTGACGTTTATCTGGTCTCTCACTTCGGAACGAATCTCTCCCGTGTCTCCACTGAAGAGCGCAAGGAAGCCCTGCTGTCTCGAGTTGATCACGTCAATTTCATGGAGCGACACGGTGTGGACCACCTCTTTTCTCGTCTGCAGCTCACCCTCTGGACACGCGACAAACTTGGTCTCAGGCCCCATGGCGTCGTAGTCTCGCGCCCGCGTGTACGATCTGCCCAGTTTGGTGATCTTGCCGTTTGACTTGTCGATGGAAATGACATCACCAGCAATGACCTTCTCCTTCGTTAGTTCGTCGATGATTTTGTTTCCGAGCTCGTAAATCGTCTCCATGTCTGTAGTTCTGATTGTGAGTTTTCCCTGCTTGTGCCCGCCTGTGAGCGATCTGTCGATCTGGATTTCGACAACCTCTCCTTCAATCAGGTCGGTCTCCTCCTTGATGCGAATTCCTATGCTCTTTCTGAAAGCCTGGCTCAGCACCTCGGTCTTGCTGATATCCTTTGAGAAGACCTCAGAGCCAGAGAGCGCGGTGAACGGAACGTCAGAGCCCAGGTTCTGCGACAGGCCCATGGCGATGGCGGTCTTTCCTGTGGACGGCGGGCCTGCAATCAGGATCGCCCGACCCGCAATCTTGCCGTTCTGAATCATCTTCAGAATGACCCCCGCGGCCCTCCGTGCGCTGAGCTGCCCCACCATGCCCTGGCTGTTGGCCTTGGGCTGCAACAGGTCGTCGAGACCCAGCCCGGTGATGTGCGAGTGCGCCGCAATCAGCGACAGGTTGCTCTCGCTTGCGGATTCCGCCTTCGTTGTGATGGACATCGTGTGGTGAATCTGAGCGTTCCAGAAGCGGTCTCCACTGTGGTGTTCCTGCCTGCTGCCGACAGCCTCAACAGCCTCAGCAAGCCTCTAGCAGCCTTACAAACACTTGACGCTCCTGTAGGGGCCTTTTTTTTTTTCCAAAACCTTGTAACACATCGTTCACAAAAATTTGGCCCTAGACAGAAGGTCGTGCGCCGACCATAATAACCTGTCCTGGTGCACGGATGTTCAGCCACTGCTCCCACTGGAATGCGCACAGTTTAGAAAAGTATCATCTATTTTAGTGCTCTCTCTATAGAGGGGGGGGGGGGGAGCGTTTGTGGTCAAATATTTGGAGGAATTGGCTGTTTGATGACGATCACAATTAGTGCCGCGCTGTCGTCTCCTGGAACGCGTGTTTCGTGTCTCCGCGGTCTGCGACCTATGGACTGCGAAAGAGTGAGCGAACGTCACTTCCAGCTGTATCGAGAGAAACAGCGAAACTCAGAGTGAGAGGAGCAGTCTGCAGCACCTGGAAGAGCATCCGCAACCTGTCAGACAATGTCTTCGTGGGTGCCTGGCTGTCTAAGCCTGTGCTGCCCCTGCATCATCAATAAGACGCCCGTGCTCAAGATCAATAACGCAAGCTTCCGCGTGATGAACCTGCTGGGAGAGGGTGGCTTTTCGTACGTCTATCTTGTGCAGTCCAACAGCAACCGTGGATACTACGCGCTCAAGAAGATTCGCTGTCCCTTTGGAAACTCCAACTTCCGGAACGCCATTAAGGAAGTGGACAGCTACAGGGAGTTCAAGTCCCCGTTCATCATCAAGGCAATCGACTCCTCCGTAATCCAGGAGCCCGATGGGTCCAAAACGATCTACATCTTGCTGCCGTATTTTGATAACGGGTCCCTCCAGGACATAATAAATAAGAACAGTGTGAACAATACCAAAATGGACGAGGCTGAGGCGCTGAGAATCTTTATCGGAGTCTGCAGAGGGATCCAATCGATGCATCGCCACCATATAAGCAGGAACATTACAATGACTTCTTCGCTCACACCCAATGAAAGCGAAGAGGCCGACGAAAGCAACCCGTTCCTGTCGTCCGCTACCTCTGTTGGAGCGGCATCCACAAAGTCTCTCGCTGCCGTGGATGCAACTGAGCTTTCGGACACCGTCAGTTTTGTGCATAGAGACATCAAGCCTGCCAATATCATGCTCTCGAACGATGGCACCCCCGTTTTGTGCGACCTGGGTTCGTGCGAGAGGGCACAAGTTTCCGTGCAGACGCGAGCTCAGGCTGTGACTCTCCAGGAGTTAAGCAGCGAGCACTGCACGCTTCCTTACCGTGCCCCAGAGTTGCTTGATATAAAGCCTGGTGACGAGCTAGATGAGAATATAGACATTTGGTCCTTGGGTTGCACGCTTTACGCTCTTTTGTACGGATTCTCTCCGTTTGAGCGCGAAGAGCAGATCAATGGGGCCAATATTACTTTGGCAATTAGCGCAGGGAGTTACTCATTTCCTGAAATACCTGAATACAGTGAACAACTAAAGGATCTCATTCGCTTTTGCCTTGTTGTGAATCCACGTGAGAGACCAAGTATCGAGGACGTACTGACAAAGGCCTTACAAATTCAACGCGATGTTAGTTGATGGTATGTATTAAATCAATCACAATTAATTTGGTAACTAAGCTGTAGTATAGTAAACCTATAGAATTAGGGCAGCAGCACCAACTGCGAGCGCCAGACCGCCAGCAAAGCCGTTTACGGCACCAACGTTGGAGTATGTAGAGACAGTGCTGTTGCTGGTGGCCGTGCATGAAGGACACACTGTCATGGTGCTGGTGGAAAGCGAGGACAATGTGTTGGTGACCTTTGCTACAGCCGCAGAGGAGGCAAGCTGGACGCTGGTGGATGCAACGCTAGCGCTGCTGCTAGCGGAGGCATCAACCTTGTAAATGGTGACTGAAGTGCAGGAGGATGATGAGGTGCCGTTCGGGTAATACATCAGCTCATAGATACTGCTCGAGTAGCTGTAAGGATCATTAGTGTTGAGGCAGGCGTAGAAGCCGTCTGCGCTGTTGTTGAAGAGCAGGGTGTCGCCGTCGAATTGGAACTCATCTGGTGCATAGGCCGCAGCAACCGCAACATAAGGCGCACTGCTGGAGACCGAGAACGAGAAGGAGTAACCGGAGTCGTCGGAACTGATCAGGTTGCTTCCGTCGTAAGTGAAGGAGTCTCCCGCACCGGAGCCGAGGAAGACATAGCTGAAGCCAGCACCTTCGTGTCTGGCAGAGAGACCGTTGTTGTTCAGGCTTGAGTCTGACGACGAAGCGTACAGCTGGACGGTCTGTGCGGCCGCTGAGGAGGACAAGACGGCTGCAAGAGCAGCAGCACTGAAGGCACCGGAGAACTTCATTATCAATGGGGCTTGTGGGGTGGTGTTGGTTTTTGGTAGCTTTCTGCTTTTAGAAAAAGCGAGAGAATGCAGGAAGCTTGCTGTGGTCCGTCTATACAGGAAGAAGGGGGGGGGGGGGGGTGCTGTCACCCCGAGGAGCAGCCTTTGGAGAGGGTACTTTGGCCTGCTTTTATAGCGCGGAAAACAGCATATAATGCCCCAGTGAGCTTTGATTGCAAACCATCCCAGTGTATTCAATTTTAGAAGCGCATAACGTCATTTTTTTTCAAGGCTGCATTAACAGTCGATTGTTCTGCTATTGTTTCAGGGTTCAAGCAGCGTAAAACGGCTAAGCAATTATCCAAATCCGGGCAGAGAGAAAAAAAAGACGAGTTTATTCCACCCAACATACCTTACTCCACCGTATAGAGTGAACTTGGCGGGGGGGGGGGAATAGCCTGTGTGCTAAATATAGATCAAATATAGATCTTTGCATAGGGTCCTGTAGGAAAGCTTTCAAAGGGCAGGTATAAACCGTCCTTTTCGGAGAAGCTGACAGCGAAAGGCGGTTGTCATCATGTCCTCGACGTGAGCGAAGAGTGCATCCGCAACGGCGCTGCTTCTAAAATTAGGCTCCGGCCCTGCTCGGGTAGCGGCTGGCCTGTGCGTTTCTCCCTTTTTTGTCCTTTGCTGCGTGCCTTCTGCAACACCAACAAGGGTAGCAGCAGCAGCAGCAGCATCAACACTCAGGGAATATCATTCACCCATTGGTCAAACCACCGCAGATTCTCTGAAATGTCTACCGAGCTGGAGATGTCCGTGCCATCGCTGTCCGCACCAAACCCGCCCGCAGTGAATCCGTCCGCAATCTCCTCTTGCTCGGCGCCTATGCGGGTCAGCTGTAGAAATTTGGCATTGTTTACAGTGCTGGAGCCGTGATCTATTCCCACATCCGTCAAAAGTTTAGCCGAGTTGAAAAATCTCAAAACGCACATGTGGTTCAGCATCTTCAGCGCCCATACACACTCCGCAGCCATCGATGCACTGGGCTTCAGCTTCATCAGAAGCCCTATGGCCTGACTAAAGTTGCGCGAGCACTGTGCCTGATGGATTCCCGCGTTGATCAGTGTAACGTCTATGAGTGCAACATTGAAGAGCAGCATCAAATTCAACCACCAAGGAACATGCATCAAACCCTGGCGATCTAGCTCCTGAAAAATCTCCAACACTTGCGAAGAATGAAGTAAAAGCACCACAAGATCGGAAGATGCATCTTGCACAATGACCTGAACTTCCAAAAACTGGAAGAGTACTTTGCTATGAAAAGACATCAGCATTTCATGGTACGTTAAATACACCTGCTGCACAAGCAGGGAGTCGTAGTTATTAAGAAGGTGCTTATCGCTCCATTCTTTCCACTCAAGCAGACTTGCATTTATATTCTTGAGAAACTCTTCATCCAAGGTCGCATTGAATGAGCTGTGGTGTTGTATCCTTCCTGAAATCTTGGCTAGATGAATCATAGCGAGAGCTGGCTTTTGCAGCCAGTCGTCACCTTCAATGTCGTCAGACAGTTCTGGGGTCTTCAAACTAATAGTCTCGTCCTGTATCTCGAAAGGTCTGCCGCTTTGGTAAGAGTATATCTTGTCCCACGTGTACACCATCCAGAACACTCGCTGTGCCTTAATGTACTCGTATGGCTTGTTTGAGTAACTCCTACTGATGACGTCTAGGTTAAGCATCATTCCCTTGCACATTCTGAGTGCACTCCCGAGAGAAGCATAGGACGAGATCTGACGGTGTGTCGTCCGAAGATAAAAAGTAATAAGTATCCAACACTGTATCAGTTCGAATGACTGCCATTCAAAGCTAAGTTTGGAAATAATCTCGTATGCCGAATCAAACAGCTCCTCTTCTAACCGTGCTCTTATTTTGGACTTTATTTCGGAAGGAGTCTCCGGATGCAACTCTGCAAACCGTAGGGAAATTGCAATTATCAAATATAGCATGGCAATAAACAGCCTGGTAGACTCAAGGTTTGAGCCTGTAGATATGTCCAGAATGTAGTTGTTGTATTGATCCATGAAGACCGACTCGTGCACCATAGAGTAAAGTGGGTTGATTTTCTCAAAGTAGAACCCTAGTAGCCAGTTACAAAGTGTTGTGTCGTCTACTGGGTGGAGAACTGGAAGCAGTGGAGGAAGTGATCTGTGGCGAAGATAGTGCTTGCCGGACATATTCCACCCATAAAATTGAAATCTTGGCAAATCAAACTGCTCTACCTCTTGGTCACTTAGACCCTTGGAAAGAGATATTGCTAGCTGGCGTGGAATAATTCCATGATATTTCGTAAGGAAAGCATACCTATCTATGCCTGAGCTCACGAAATGGTTTCGCACAAACGCCAGGTCAGGATCATTGGAAGCCTCTGGGATGGACTTACTCTCAATACTATTCAAATGTTGCTCAAGAAATGTTGTATATCTCTGCCGAGACTGCTGGCCAAAAAGGCCTGTTTTCTTCTCCGGATATACACAAACATGTCCTGCCTTTTTGCAAGTCGCACATGGCAGCTGTCCATCGCATTTGATCCGCCGTTTTCGACAGTAACTGCAAGCTCTTCTGACCCTAGTCCTTTTTGTGCCATTGGTCTTCCCCGAAGTAGCCGGCAGGACAGCGCCTTTTGGATTTCGGTTTTCGTCGTCTGTCTCTGACATGAAGCCAATCTTTGCAGCCGAGTAATGTCGGCTAAGCTGTGCCAGACAAGTGTATGCGATAGCAGGTGTGTGTTGGCTATAGAGAACAGTTGCAGTGTTAGAGCAGGGTAAAATACTATGAATACCCCATCCTTTACTGTGGATTTATTTTCTGCGTCGATCGACGCATAAGATAAGAGATCAGTCGACGGAAGGCTTCTTGTGTGCGATGGGGCGGGGATCTCCGATTCCTGATGCGCTCAGCTTTATTGCAAACGCGAGGGCCGACCAGTGGACTGCACTACTCCTCTGAGTTGTCAGAGAATCGCGGCACATACTTTACCGCAGTATTTGAATATGAGGGCGGCTTCCGATCACCTCATTTAATTCCGCATATTTCCGCGCCTTTCCGTCCTTTTCCGCTTTCTTTCCGCTTTCTTTCCGCCTCTCCTTCTAAGCTCTTCTCAGAAAAAAAACAGATCCTCTTTCTTGTGAAATGGATGTCAAAGTGATCCTGGATGCCATCATCGCCCATCAGTGTGTAGCTTGTGTCACTGGTAAAGAGACCTAATGTAGTCCACCACATAACGCAAACTGCTTGGACGGCCAGGCGCTATCTGGGGCATCAAGAATATTTGCTTTTTAACTTCAAGTTGAACGACATCAGACTGCTAGATATCCCTTGGCCAGAGTAGTAATGACATGCATCAAGCACCGTAAAGTCCGTACGGATCAGCCAAAAGCTTCCAGAAATAGTCAGAGCCGTAGAAGGTCAACAAAAAGAGGGGGATTAGAGGGCTATAAATAAGCCCCTCTGCTCTTCTCTTGTGCCAACAAGCTTCCAGCGCATCTATGAGTCTCCATTCAGGCAATAATGGCGCTAGAAACAGAGGAAACCGGGCCCGCTACTGCTGTAATTGCGCACCCAGCAGGCCACTCCAGTTGTTATGGAACTCAGGTAATGGAATTGCTGTTTGAGCAGGAACGTGGGGCGTTCTTCAGGACCTGCTTACTCTTCTCCTTGTTTTTAGTGGGACTGGCTTACACATTTGCAGATGACACCAGATCGACATTTAATGGTTATGCTACCGAATCCTATTCCCAACACAGCGCCCTGTCGACAGTGAATGCTGTGAGCACTGTCATCTCTGCTGCGGGACAACTGGGTTTTGCGCGTCTCAGCGACACTTACGGAAGAATGGAAACGTATCTGCTCAGCTTATGCCTATACATAACCGGAACGGTAGTTCAATCACAGGCCAGGACACTGACCAGGTACTGTGTTGGTGCGGTATTTTATCAGCTTGGATACACAGGAATAGTGCTGATGATTACCATCATTCTATCTGATCTCTCTACATTACGCTGGCGTCTTTTCTATACTTTGATTCCTAGACTGTCATCTATCATTACCTTTTGGTCATACGGCCCCATAGTTGATAAGATTGGGCCTATAAATCACTGGAGCTGGGGGATTGGAATGTTTGCCTTCATCTTTCCGCTAGCCAATATACCTTTCTTTGGCTGCATGGCTTACTTGTATTATCAAGCTGTCAGATCTAAAGAATGGATGTCACGTTTCCGAGGCCGAAGACGTTCTGAGATTGTAAGCAATGGAGTAATAAGATACTTTTCTATTGGTGTGCAACAGCTTGATCTTGGCGGGCTCATTCTATGGACAACCTGCTTTGGCTGTATCTTGGTGCCACTGACACTAGCTGGCGGTGAGCAGAGCCAGTGGAAGCGAGCCACGATTATTGCCCCACTGGTAGTGGGAGTCGTTTTGCTGCCCTTATCGGTCCTGTATGGTGCTTATTTCAGCACCTATCCAATTGCGCCTCCGTCATTTTTCAAACATAGAGGTATCATCTTTCCTCTTCTGATTAGCGGTCTATTCATGGTGACTGCCATGACAGTCATGGAATATCTTTACACAGTGCTGGTAGTGGCAGCAAACCAAACCGTTTCGTCAGCCACGCGAATAGCGTTATTATGGAGGTTTGTGACTTGCGTTTTTGATGCCTTCTACGGTGTGGTTGTATGGAAAACAAGACGACTAAAGCCATTCATGGTTTGTGGAAGCTGCCTATTCTTTGTTGGCAACGGGCTTTTCTATCATTTTCGAGGAGGAAATGACTCTTCGAAAGGGATGATCGGTGCTCAATCGGTTATGGGGTTATCCTTTGGACTATTTTCTTATTCCCTGATTGTAATAATTCAGTCAAACCTACCTCACGATCTTATGGCTACGGGAACTGGACTATGTTCGGCGTTTTATGACATTGGATCCGCTATAGGATCATCTGTTGCCGGGGCTATCTGGACACAAACTATGTACGGGGAGATTTTGCAGAGAGTGGATAACACAAGTGTTGCCTCCTTAGCTTATCAGTCTCCCTATGTGTTTGCAGCTGAGTACTCCTGGAGCACGCCGGAGCGTCAGGGGGTTGTTGAAAGCTATCGGCATGTTCAGAGGCTTTTGGTGATTACGGCTCTTGTGTTGTGTGTGCCACAGCTAGTGTTCATGTTACTGATGAAGGAGCAAGTTCTCACGGATGATCAGCATTTGACCCAAGCGGAGCCAGCAGATTCTGTTGATCAGCCCGCGCATTCCTCTGAGCACGAAAAAAACGCAATCACTGACACAACAGAACAACCATAATACTAGGAAGTGTCAGCACGGTATCGCTTGTACCAATTACTGTCTTTGCAAGTATAGGCCAAGCAAACAGGACAAAAAAACTCAGTCAGTCTTACAAAAGTACACAATCTAACAAAAATTAAACATCACTTGAGCCCCCCCCGGGCTACCCTGGTAAGTTCTTTCCCGACTTGTGGTGCTCCTTGACGTGCCGCAAGTACTTGAGTAGTCGGTGCTCATTATCAGCGCCCTCTTTGTATTTTTTGAGACTGACGTATTCGCCGCAGTAAGCGCACTCCACAACCTCCACCGGTGTTGTCTGATTCTTGGCAACTGCCCATCCACGGCGCTTTGGCTCAAGCACCAGCTCACCGTTTGAGAATACCCCGTGAAACTGAATCAAGTGGTGAAGATAGTTAGAGTCGTTGCGCTTGAAGAACAATTGGCTGTGGTCGTCTTTGGTGTTTTCTGGAGTCAAAGGGCAAAAGGGGCATAAAGCGTAGTTACCGCCGGCAGACTTGTCAGATTCTCCATTACCAGAAGCAATAGCCTTGCGGTTAACTGCTGGTTCGTAAAGATTAGTTCCGTATTTCTTGTTTCTGTGGTACGTATACCCAGAGTTTTTGATCCGGCCTGGCTCTTGGAAGAAGTCAATAGTGATGTTGTTTCTCACTCTGTAGAAGCTGAGTTCACGGTAGGGAGTAGCTGGGTAGTCCGGCAGCGTCTCACCTAAGAAATGGTATTTGACGTGGCCCGTGCACCTTTCGGAAGGACGCAAGGTCAGGTTGGGCTTGTATAGCTGGATCTGCATCTGCTTGGGTGGGAGCACAAGTTGCTGCGGTGGCTCGGCAGCCTTGTGGTCCTCGCTGGTCGAGGGAGAGTCCTCGTCGTCCTGCAAGCTGATGAGCCCCGACTCGCAGGAGTCTGAGTAGAGAGACTGTATAAAATGCGAGATGTCCACATTGTTGCGCGGCTCATACGGCTGTATCTCTGACGCCACTACGTTGCCAGGTATATTTGGTTCGTAGCTGAAAAGGCCACCCAGAGACCCTTCAAGTGGAGGCGTCGGGTAGAGAGAAAGGTCATCGTGGCCGGCAGCCTCGTCGAAGATGTGCGGGTGGTCGCAGGAGAACTGGTGTGCTATTTGCTGTATGAATAGCTCTTCGTCCTTCATTGCATGCTGCCCTGGGCACTGTGCACCTCAGCATTGGCGGGGAGGGCCTGTGTTGCTGGCACCCTGCTAGGGCTTTATAGCTGTCCGTGAGGATCTAATTTCCCGACGGATGCAGAAAACTTCCCAGCAGAACAAGATCCTATCGGAACAGGGGCTGAATAGGGGGGAAGGGAGGGGTCTCCTTTAGCCCTCCCTTCCGCCCTCATTCAGCCCCTGCGCATGGACATTCAAAGCCTGGCAGTAACAGCAGCAGCAACAGCAGCAGCAACAGCAACAGCAGCAGCAACAGCAACAGCAGCAGCGCGCAGACAGGCAACCTGAACCACCAACAGCACACGATTTTCGTTAGCTTTTATATTCTAGCGCACCAAAATGGAACTTTCTTTTGCGGGGTGCATATGTACGTACAGTGGGTGCCTACCGTTTAACGCGAGCCCCGGCCCGCCACGCCTGGCACCGCTGTCTTTGTCTTTTGTACGGGTGGGGAGAGGGGGGAGGTCAGTATTACATCCGTGCACCAATTGTTGAAGTTTTTTCTTGCTTTTTGGTTCACGCTATCCCTCCTCGCGTCGAAGTGTGGGACGCGAACGGAACGAGGTTTTAGCAGGGGAGGAGGGAACTTGTTTTGCGCGGGTGTTTGCTTCTCTCTTGCCACGCGCTCTGGTGCTCTGGAGTGCGAGAAGAGCTTATTGTCAATTGTTTGTTGCTTATCGTTGAGGCGCCCTTTCGAGACGCGCGGAGATGGAGATTGACAGCGTCGACTCGCTCCCGTGGGTGGAGAAGTACCGGCCCGAGAGACTGGACGACGTGTACGGGCAGCAGGAGGCGGTGACGACGATCCGGAAGTTTGCCTCGGAGGGCAGGATCCCGCACCTGCTGTTCTACGGCCCGCCGGGTACGGGCAAGACGTCGACCATCATCGCGCTCGCGAAGGAGCTGTACGGGAAAAACTACAGGAACATGGTGCTCGAGCTCAACGCGAGCGACGACAGAGGAATCGACGTGGTCCGCGACCAGATCAAGAACTTTGCAAGCACGCGGCAGATCTTCAACTCCGGCTTCAAGCTGATCATTCTCGACGAGGCCGACGCCATGACGAACGCCGCGCAGAACGCCTTGCGGCGGGTCATTGAGAAGTACACGAAAAACACCCGCTTCTGCATCCTGGCCAACTACTCGCACAAGCTCAACCCGGCCCTGCTCTCCCGATGTACAAGGTTCCGCTTCTGCCCGCTCCCTGACGCGGCAGTGCTGGAACGCGTGAGAATGGTGGCAAAGGCAGAGCAGCTGAATGTCACCGAGGAGGCCGTCGCCAGTCTCGTGAAGCTCAGCTGTGGAGACATGCGTCGTGCACTCAATGTTCTTCAGAGCTGCGCGGCAGCCGTCTCGGGTACCAGCGAGGAAATCTCGCAGGATATGATCTACGACTGCGTCGGGGCCCCGAGACCGCGAACGCTGGATCTCGTCTTGGACTCCGTTCTGAACAAGGACTGGTCCAATGCGTACGCGACCCTGACAAAGGTCCGCAAGACCGAAGGACTCGCTCTCATCGATCTGATAGGCGGCTTCGCAGATACCCTTGAAGGCTACGAGCTCAAGCCTGCAACGCGGATGGCCATGTTCGAGGGACTTGGCGATATAGAGTACGGCATTTCCAAAGGCGGAAGCGAGAAGATCCAGACCACTGCAGTGATAGGGGTCATAAAGAGTGCACTGGAGAAGGAGCTCTAAAGGCAGCCTTCGCGAGCACCTACCGCTTTTGACAGTTTCCGCACCCCCCTTTTGGTGTGTACTCTGTTTTTTTTTCGTCCACCTTATCTCTCAGCTTTCAATTAGCGGACATTCAAAAAGCACATTGACATTCTTTCCCTGGAAGCAGCTCGGGCTCATGGCCGCCAACAGTCTTCCAAAGCGTCCTCAGACACAACCTGGCATGGCGAAGATTGTGATTGTGGGTGCAGGCGTTGCAGGGCTCACGACTGCTCTGTTACTGGCGCGAAAGGGCCACCAGATAACCATTCTGGCCAAAGAGCTGCCAGGAGATTACGCGGACATGTACACAAGCCCTTACGCCGGTGCTTTCTTTGTGCACACGGCGTCGATGAAAAACCCCGAGTGGCTCGGAGAGCTGCAGGATATTTCCTCGTACTACGAGTTCCTCGAGATTGCTGAGAAAGATGTAACCTCTGGCGTGACAACGATAGAGACGCAAGTGTATATTCCAAAGATGTCAGTGGAGGGAGATCATTACGATGGCCCGTGGTTCAAGGATCTTGTCCGCGATTACTCTGTGATCTATCCTGAACAGTATCCCGAAGGGGCGCTGCAAGACGATATTGCCTTTGGTTTCAAGTACACAGGGTTCATTATAAACCCGGTCCAGTACCTCCACTTTCTCCTTGGTGAGTGTGCTAAGCAAGGTGTTGTGTACATGAGACGCACTGTGGATGATCTTCTTAGTGCGAAAGATGTGTTTATTGAACAGAAGGGCGTGGGTGAAAAGGGTCCTGCCTTTGGGGTCACGAAGCAGCTGCATAGATATAATGTGCAATTCTGCAGAGCAGATCTCGTGGTCAATTGCACAGGGCTTGCTGGCTCGACGTTGAACCTGAAAGACCAGCCGAATGACATGCCAATCAAGGGACAGACGTTGCTGGTCGAGAATGTGGCTGAAAAGATCGTGGTCGTGGAACCAATGGACAAGGCGTACCCGACTGAGTCCCTATACATCTTGCCCCGTAAAGGCTACGGCACGTTGCTCACTGGTACGTATCTGTACCACGACAAGTCGCTGGACTTTGACCCGTCTTTGACGGAGAGAATCAGAAAAAGAGCTCTGCGGTATGCGCCTGAGCTTACGGATAGACAGTTTCACAAGAACCCGGAGCAGCTCGTGGATGTGAAGCAGTTCATCGGTATCCGTCCGGGACGCAAAGGAGGGGTCAATGTCTCGATGGAGCAGCAGGATGGGGTCTCTGTGGTGCACAACTACGGGTCTGGCCACAGCGGGTACCAGAACTCGTACGGGCTCGCGCACAGGGTCGTCAGGCTTGTCGCCGAGGCGGTTCACACGGCCGGTGCTCCGAAGCTGTAGCTTGCTGGCTGAAGCTTGTTCTGCGGCGGGTCTCCCCCCCTTCCTTCTGCTGCCTGAAGATGCTTAGGTGTAGCTTACATAATAATAAGACTGATGAAATTTATTTTCCAAGACGTGAGAGTGCGAGTTGCACTCCTGCCCATGAGGAGAACGCTTATGTTGAAGCGCAACACCTCAGGGTTGGGAGCGCTCTGGTGCAGCGAGGCCTCGGAGAGCAGGTAGAACAGTGAGCCCGCGATGTCTCGAAGAAGCTTCAGCGGCGCGTCGCAGCTGGACGCCGACCAGCGTGTCGCGATGAAGAACCGGCGAAAAGTTCTAGACCTTGAAATCGACGCATATATCAGGCTCAAGTCGAAAGTGGTTGGGAACGTGAAGCGGCTCGCGGAGAAGCCTGCCGAGGTTTCGCTTGAGTCCCTGGAGCTGCTGCTGAGCGACATGGAGCAGGTGCAGGCGCGCGTGTTGCTGAACAGCCGCCTCGATGCGGTGCGGAACAGAAACCTGCAGCAGGACTACGAGGTGCTGGACTCTGAGATGAACAGACGTCTGGTGGAGTACATTGACGCCGAGATTGAGGAGAACAAGCGGCTGCTGAAGATGCTGGAGAGCTCCCGCGAGCTGCTGCGCAACCGCCGCAAGATCAACGACTCCATCCAGCAGCACCTGCGCCAGTCCAGGGTGCTCCGGCTCACTAAGGCGGAGATCGAGACTCTCTTTGGCGCGGATATCGACTCCTCGCTCATTCTGAAGAACGGGATAGCCGTGGCCGCCGAGAAGGACACCTACGAGTTCAGCATCAACAACTCTGCGTCCCTCCAGCTCAGCTGCACCGAGCTCTCGCGGAAGATAGAGGCGAAGCTGGCGGACTGTGCTCTTCTACGGGAACAGATCTCCCGGACCAAGGAAAGGTGGCAGGTCGTGAGCAGCAGGCTGCTTCAGCTACAAGACAGCTTCAGGACCATGCTCGAGTAAGTGCGCTTCGCACACGGGAAAGGAAGTAAACAAAAAGGCGCTATTTGCTATGTACACTATATACACTGTTAAGACAGCTCTCTACTGCTCGTGAGCCTCGCGGATCTTCTCGTCAATGAAGCTCTGCACCACGTGGATCTCCTTCGACGCCGGAATGGTGATATTGCTCTTCCGGTACTCGTCTATGCTGGAGCACGCGCTCGCGACACCTTCCGCGGTAGCGCTCTCTTCGAAAAGGGTGTATATCTCTGCAATATCGCGCAGGTTGCCGAGGTCTTCTCTTCCCGCCTGCGCGACAAACTTCTCAAACTTGAGTTCGCCAATGTACTTGACGCCCTCCACGAAACGGAAGTCCACTTTGACGGAAGGGTCGAGCACCTCTGGGATGCCAAAGATCGAGAACTGCAGTCTCTCGAGCCTGTCAAACCACTCGTCCGTCTCGGCATCTTCGCTGGCCAGGTACCGCTCGCGGAACTCCTGGAGGTACTCCTGGCCCGCCGTCTTCAGCTCTGCCTTGGCATTCGCGAGGCCGCTCTCCCGCTCGGTGAGAACCTGCTTGATGCGCCACATCGTCTTGCGTATTTCCTCATTGAGGTTGTCGAGCTCGTGGGAGCGCAGACTCTCGATCTGGTTGTACACGTGCATTTCGCGGAAGATTCTGTTTCTCTCCTTCAGACAGACGTACCACAGTCCGTGGAGGTCGTCAAACGACTTTCTGCGGAGCTCGGGCACTGTCCAGGCACGCCCCGTGAAGGACACCTGGTCCGGCGTGCGCACAAAGCGCTTCTCACTGAAGAACTGCCACAGCGGGTGGTCCTCGCGGACGGTGATGTTGTCGATGGTGGGCAGGATCGGCGGTCTCAGCTTCACGTGGGGCGAAATCCGGTACCCCTTCTTGGCCCTGGCGAGCCTGAGAGCGTCCGTGTGGAACTTGGCGATCTGGGTCCGCAACATGTCTTGCTCCTCGTCCGTCTGTCGGCCCGCGGCTTGCGTCCCTGGTCTGGTCGAGTCTGTGTGGTCCCTTGCAGTCTGTTCGGCTGCTTACACACACCGGAGGCCTGCCGTACAGAGGATGCGTACACGACGAGGGACATAAATAGTGGAGCCTCAGCTCGAAGCAAGAACATTTTTCCATCGCTAGAAAAAAAAGGAAGGGAAAAAATGCACAGAGACAGAGGCAGTGGGTGGCCGGGGTGGGGCGAGGCCTCTCGGCCCTCCCCCACCATGTTCGCACATCCGTACACCGCGCTCTCAGCGACGCGCACGCAAAGTTTCCCTTCTCACTAAGTGTAAGTGAGTGAGTGAGAGCGTGAGAGCAGACGGGCCGGTGCGCCACAGCGAAGTGTGTATACACACAAAGGCCAGGCGCTGTGCGACATGCTGCAGGTGCCGCTGCTTCGCGTGTGCGGCTTCCAGAGGGCGCTGGGCGGGCCCGTCTGGCGGTGCGCGCGCCTTTTCGCAGACGACGCGAAAGCCCCCAGAATTAAAGTGCCCAGGGCCAACCAGATGCCGCCGCGCCCCACGATCGCGGAGTCGGACATCACGGAGAAGTTCATCAAGGGCGGCTCCGGCAAGGGCGGCCAGAAGATCAACAAGACCAACTCCAAGGTCCAGCTGACCCACGTCCCCACGGGACTCGTGGTGACGTCGCAGGCGACCAGATCAAGAGACCAGAACAGGAAGATCGCCCGGCAGATTCTCGCGGCCAAGATCGACGAGCTCGAGAACGGGAGCGCGAGCCGGCAGGCGCTCGTCGTCGCGAGAAAGCAGATGCTCAAGAAGCGCGCAAAGAAGAAGACCAAAGCAAAGTACCTGAAGCAGCAGAAGGAGGAGGGGGACGACAACAGTGTAGCAATTATAGTTGAAGACTAAAATACAAAAGGGTGGGAGGGAAAGGGAAAAAAAGCAGGGGGGGTCACAAAAACAAAACAAAAAAAGCATGTAGTGGTGCGGAAAAGGCAAGAGCTCTCTCGCTCTCACTCACTCACTCACTCACTCACCAATTGATGGTCTTGGTCTTTCGCAAGGCCTCGATCTGGCTCTCGTAGTTGGAGGCGCCGTGGTATAGCTTCAAGAGATTGTTGAGATGCTCATCCTTCCGGTTGAGCCACTCGAGTGACTTGTTGGACCAGATGCCAGGCTTCTGCGCCAGCAGCTCCTGCCCGTCAGTTTCCACGTAGTTCTTTATGCACTCCAGGATAAGCTCCCGCTGCGAGTTGCATCTGTGAAACAAAAAGATCGTGTAGTACTCCTGGACTCCGATCTGGCTGAGCTTGGAACTCAACGCCTTTGGCGAAATCGTCGTCGAAGGGTCGAGGATCTGCTCCAGTTTTTTGTAAAACAGCTCTTTCTGGGGCTTGATCTGCGATAGGTCCATAGGCAGACCATACTTGTTGAACGAGTTCACAAACGTGTTCTCCCGGAAATACGTCGTTGGCTCTTCGATGAACTCCAGCTGGCCCTGCAAGTCCCCAATCGCCGGGTCAATGTTGTCGGCAACCACAGGCTGGTCAATGTCCAGTCTCATTCTCTTTGCCGGTCTGCTCTCCGCAAAGGCATCGCCGGCAGAACCATCGGGATGCACCCCCGCCAGCTTCATCGCTGACTCGGAAATGTCCGCGTGGAAGCCCTGCTCCGCCTGAGACTGCGCAGCCATCGCTATAGATCTCTCAATCTGCTCCTGCGGCGTAGGTCTCAAAAACTGGTTCTCTGGTCTCGCGCTCGGAACGTAGTTTTCCACGTCTGTCTCCTCGGTGTTGATGGACTCGATGTTGGCGTCCAGAAACTCGTTGCCCTCTGGGATGTTGGGGAAGTAGAGCCGCGGGCCGCCGGCTTTCTTCAGGTGCTTTCGGGCGCTGATCCAGTCCCTGTTCGCCAGGTTGGCGGGAAGTGGCTCCTTCCCCTGCCTAACCTGGATGAGGTAGTACTTCAGATAGTTGCTGATGCCAAAGATGCCCAAGAAGTTTTTGTATCTCTGTCTCCAGGACTCAGCCGTGTGGTTTGGGTGTGTGACGGCGTAGCGGTCAAAGAAGCCTGTGGGGAAGTTGATCGTCTCGAATCCGCGTTTGTCGCCTATTGGGTTCAGCTTCAGGTAGATGAGCTTGCAGATTTTGAAGTCCTCGAGGGCCGAGAAGCTTGTTGTCTTCTTGCGCATGGCGTAGTCCCTGAGGTACTCGCCGTTGGCGTCCTTGAGCAGCTCGTGGGACGAGTTGGCCTTGTACACGTACTGGAGGTCGTATCTGAGCGTGCGGATGCGCTCGCGCAGCGACGCGGCGCTGCGCTGGTGCTGCTTGAAGTAGTCGAGCTCGCTGAGCTCGCGGTAGATCTGGTGGCCCTTGAAGCCCATCCAGGGCCGTCTGCGGATCTCCTCGATGAGCACGGCGTCCTCCTCTGGGGTGAAGTAGCGCATAGTGGCCGAGCCGCCGCCGCCGCTGCCGCTGAGACTGCCGCCGCTGACGCCCGGGATGTCGTGGTCGGTGCCGGCGAGCGGCGCGTGCAGGATGTACTGGGAGAGGGGCTGGACGACGCCCTTGGAAACGGTGTCCTCGACGAACTTGAACGAGTACACGTGGAAGCGCTTGAGGTCCTCGGACATGAGGAACTTGGGCGACGAGAGGATGATGGTGTCCTTGGTGACGCGGTCGACGACGTGCCCGCCGTGGGCCTCGATCAGCTGCATGAGCTGGTGGTTGGTGTCGAGCGGCGAGTACAGGAAGAAGAGCAGCTTCTTGCCCGTGGCGTCGGTGAAGAGCGCGGCGCCGGCCGCGCCAGGCGCTGTTGCTCCTGCTGCTGCTGCTGCCGCGGCGGCGGCGGCGGCTGCGGCGGCCGAGGCGTCGGGCTCTGCCGCGAAGACGTCCGCGTGGGTGCTGAGCTCGTTCATGGGCGTGGTGGGGCGGGCAATTGAGACAGATCAAGCACCGCGGGGAAGACGGGACGTGAGCACAGTGCCAGGTGGGATGCTGGTGCTAAGTGTGGCCAAGGGTGCGGTTTTGTTTATTATATGAGGAGGCCGGAAAACCACAACACAACACAACACACACACCACCACCAGAGACAGGGCGAGCAGAAAAACCCACTAACAACAAACAAAGCGACAAAACAAGGCAGGAAGGGGAGAGGAGGGGAGAGGGCAAACAAAGCCCACAACAAAAAGCTTGTTTGCGGCCGGGTAACATGGGCTTTAGAGATGCTTATGTAATACAAGGCCAATTGGTGCATTGAGGTGTGAGGTGTGCATACTGATTTTTTTTTTTTCTTTCTTCGTCTGTTTGTCTCTTGTTCTTCTTTGTCTGTGCGCTCTGCCTGTGTGCCTGTTGGTGGGAAGCGAGCGTCGTACAGTGCGTGAGGAAAAGGAGCTCCTACTTAGGGAAGGCGGAGGAAGGCGGAGGAAGGCGGAGGAAGGCTTTGCGGAGCGCTCAAGCCACAGACGCGCACACACACACACATACAGACACACTCACACTCACACGCGCAGACACACACGCGCGCGCTCCCTCTTCCTCTTTCTCTCTCCCTCTCTCGCGCGCCCCACAGGCATGTCAGAACAGGGCGACAACGGCGCATCGCCGGCCGCTACAGCACCAGCTGTTGCAGCACAGAGCACAGCGCTCTCGAACAAGCAGCTCAAAGAGCTCAAGAAGAAGGAAAAGGCCGCCAAGCGCGCAGCAGCAAAGGGCAGCCCCGCCGCAGACACAGGCTCGCCAGCCGCGCCCAACGAGAAGCAAATCACCTCCTCGCATCTGAAAAAACAGATACACTCAGCCAAGACGAAAGAGGCCCCCGACACAAAAGTGCCGCCGATGTTCGGCCACCTCGAAACGCGCCAGCAGCGCATATCCGCCGCGCCCCAGATAGCCAACGTCGTCCACCCAGAGATCCTCTCTCTCACACTCAAAATGTCCACCTACAAGATCGTCGGCTCAACAGCCCGCTGCCAGTGCATGCTCGACGCCTTCAAGGAGGTGATCAGATCCTACAAGACCCCAAACGCCACCTCCCTCCAGCGCAACCTGACCTCTCATCTGTCCCACCAGATCGAGTACCTCAAGACGGCGCGGCCCCTGAGCATCTCCATGGGAAACGCGATCCGCTGGCTCAAACAGCGGATCTCCGTCATCCCTATAGACCTGGGCGACGAGAAGGCCAAGGCCCAACTGATTGAGGAAATCGACCAGTTCATACAGGAGAAAATCCTCTACTCAGACAAAGTCATCACCGATTTCGCGTCCAAGCATATACAGAACGGGACAAAGATCGTCACGTACGCTCACTCCGAGGTCCTCGAGAAGCTGTTTGAGTTCTGTGCAACTACCGAAGCCAAAAGCTTCGAGATTTACATAATCGACTCCAAGCCCCTGTTCGAAGGGAAGAAACTAGCCAAGAGACTCACGTCGTTTGCCAACATCAAGTGCCATTACAATCTCATCAATTCACTCTCATCCGTGCTGGAAAGATCTGACATCGATGTCTGCTTTCTAGGCGCGCACTCTATGCTCTCTAATGGTCGTCTCTATTCACGCGTCGGTACAGCCATGATTGCCATGGCCTGCAAAAACAAAAACGTCCCCGTCCTGGCGTGCTGCGAGTCCATGAAGTTTAGTGACAAAGTGCAACTCGACTCGGTGACCCTGAATGAGCTCGGAGACTCTGTCGATATAATTGCCACAAAACCTTTCCTCAAGACCGGATTTGTTTACGAACAGTTCCTCACCAGGCTAAATTCGCAGAAAGAGCCACCTGCCAAGCATGCGAATGGCAAAAACCAACCTAAAGAAGCTGCACAGTCCAGATCTTTGGACGATCCTGCGGCGTCCTCCAGCTTGAGTGATTGGAAGAGTATTCCTCGACTGAACGTGCTCAATGTTCTCTATGACTTGACTCCTCCAGATTACATCCAGAAAGTCATCACCGAGCTGGGCGCCCTACCGCCTTCGTCAGTGCCTGTCATACTTAGAGAGTACAAGACAAGTTCTTAAAAGAAAGAGATCCGAGAGCGTGTCCCTGCTCTGCGGTATGGTTGCCATTGTAATATATACCAATTGAAATCTATCTCTATTTAATCTCAACTCCTTCAACAGCTGTCTCGTCCCCAAGCTTCAGCTTCTGTACATAAGATTCAAGCTTCTTCCAATGGTCTTGTCGTAGCTCCTTTCTGTTCCTCTCTTCTTTGGTTTGCTCTTCGTACAAAATGCAGCACCGATCATAAACTGTTGGATTTGTATCCATGAATATCTTCAGTGCATTGTACGCCAGCGATGAGATAGTGCCATTCCAGTTGTTTGGTTCATCAAAATCAAATTCGTTCCCGTTGCCTTGCCCCATATCCTGTTGGTCTTGTTGCTGCTGCTGCTGTTGCTCGATGAGATCAATTTCAGGCTGAGCCAGCTCAAACAGCGCCGGGAATATGATAGGCAGTATGTTCTCGGCATTCTCAGTCACAAGCGAAACAAAGTACTCGTTGTTGAAATAACACAGCACCTTCTCGCTAACTTGAAAATGTGGAGAAGAAATACACTTGGCGAGCTGTGCAAACAACGGAATCTCAATTCTCTGGAACTCTTGTGCCATGATTATCTCAAAGATATCTTCCACTTCATTCAAAAACATCAGCTCTTTAGGAGAGTTTATCTTGGGCCAGTATCTCAAAAGTCCCATGACGACCTCTTCCGTTAACGACGGATCCTTCTCCAAAAACTGGAGCACACAATATGCCAGTTGAGGGTGGTATAAGGAAAGACAACGAACTTTATGCATAGGAATCAACACCCTAATCAAAAAGATCTTGTGCTCCTCTTTTAATGGTAATGCAAACCCATTGACGATAGAGCCGAGAATCTCTAAAAGCTCAGAAATGCCGTTAAATCTTTCTGTTTCGTAAACAAATGTTAGGAATATGTTGCTGATGGACTTTCGTATGAAAGACCGCAGGCTCAAGAACTTTCCATATATTCTGTGGAGCGTTGTCTTCAAACAATCTCTTTCTCGGTTGTCCTCGCTATCAAATAGTTCGAGTAGGGTTAAAACGAACTTGTGATCGATGTAAGGCTTAGCAACAGAATTGTTGAAATCAGGACTCTCAACAAATCTCAAGAAGAACTCGTATACGAGTTGCATGTGTGGCCACGCAAGTTCGTATACAGGCTCATCTTCGTCGGGGTCATATATCTCGCCTACCGGGTTGACCGGAGGAGGGACGGGCCGGAAAATGTTGACCGTGAACATGCTGACAACATGCTCGTACATCTCCGGGGTAAACGTCATGCGTGTTGTACTAATGAACGTGGTGAGTTCATGCAGGGTGATTCTTTTCATGTCCTTTCCTTGTATGTCCAGCGAAGGGTCATAGAAATCAAACATGGTCTTGCACTGGTCGACCTTTCGAATGAAAAGCTCCACATGGAACTCGGGGTCTACCTCATCAAAAGAGGCCAGTTTTTCAAACGGCTGATTGTGTGCGGTAGGCTCAAATCGCGAGGAGGAGTGTCTCTGTGGGGTTCTTGTCTTGAGCTCAAGATCGTCCTTGGGGATTCTATCAAACGAGGGGGAGTGGTGTGAAGTGTGTAGCTTCGATAGCTCCAGCTCTGTGGTTCCCATTCCCTCGTGCCTGCCATCGTTCTGGCCGCCAGCATGCTGTGCCGTTATTATGGGGGCGGCTAGATACTGCTGGGGCTGTGCCACGGACGGGGGTTCTACAGCGGCAGATTTGGACGACGTTGGCGACGACGACGAGGCGGGGGAGGTGGCCGTTGATCTGTCCTGTGCCGACGAGGCGGACTGGTCAAGGGACGATGTGCTCTTCTTCGATGTGCCGCTGGTTGAGACCGACGCCGCCGACGACGACGTAGAGCGCGCTCTGTCCGGCTTCTTGGCCTCCTCCTTCTTCTCCTTCTTCTTTTCGGGCTTTGAGGACCCCGTTTTGGATTTAAACCTCTGCTTGAACCCTTTCATCATGACTGGCAACCGAACACGCCAGCGCCTGGGCCTAGCAGCGGTGACGGTGTCTTAACTGTGGCCGGTCCTGCACGTGTGTATGTGTGTGTGTACGTGTGCGTGTCTGCGCGAGTGTCTGCGCGAGTGAGAGCGTATGTGTGTCTGCGTCCTTCCTCTTTCTCGTTACACAACTCGATTGCTGTGGAGCCAACTGCGGGGACAGCGTCGCCGTTATCAGGTCCGACTCTCCGCACTGCAAGGCGCACCGCACTGGACTTCTGTGCGCAGTGCCAAACTACCAAGGCAAACCGTGCACCGGGAGTCCTGTCTGTGCCAGTATCTATGGGCTCCTACACGGATTCCATGTAGATTTTGTATATGTATTTTGTGTGTATGATTTATTATATACACATTCACCCATGTACATTTATGAAATATCGCGGAGCTGTGTGTGTCTCAGAAATCCCCAAACCTGCCCACGTCGTCTGCACATCTCTGCACCACCACCTCCCCAAAAAAAGTCAAGTCCAACCTAATCCACCCTGACACCGCTGTTCTGTGTACACTGGTTTTTTTTGTTTTCGCGTTTTGTCGCCTCTTGGGCTTTGACTGGCCTCCTCCCGTCTTGAGCCTGACACCATGTGGTATATAATATTATTACGTAATACGATAGAGAGAGAGAAAAGGTTCCTCCTCGCTGTGTGCTCTCTCATGGAGCGCGCAGCTCAGACGAGTGCGTGTTGGCCTTGCTGTTCTCGTAGCTCAGGTAGCAGTTCCACATGATGCTCACCATGTTGACGCTGAGCAGGCGGAACTGCACAGGGACGAAGTAGAAGTTCAGCAGCTGGAACGCCGGCCACACGCGCCAATTGTTGAGGAGCGTCTCCATGTACGTCTCGCGCAGCTTTCTGCGGATCTCCGCCGGGCCCTTGCCCTCCATGAGCGTGATGCACGAGTAGTAGAGGGGAATGCCAATCGGCGCCCACACGAGCTGGTCTATGCTCACGCGCGCGACGGTGTCGAGTGCTCGCGCCTGGCTGGGCCGCAGCCACGCTATCGCGAGCGGGAACCTTACTTTGTCCAGCCACCGGTAGAGGGTGAAGCCTATCGGCGAGAACACGACGCCGCCGTACAGCATTCCCCGGAGCGTCCGGGCGTAGTCGTAGGGCCGCTTCTCGGAGAAGAACAGCTGGGCGAGGGCATCGCCTGTGCCGAAGAGACACTGGGTGCAGGCACCAAAAAGCACAGAGTCAGCGGACAAAGTTCTTCTTCACGTCGCCGTGAGAGGCGCTGTGGCGGTGTATACTTACAGCCGTCGCGACGCTGTTGAGCAGCAGAGGCCGCTTGGCCAGCAGCACAGAGTACCTGGTTATCACGCGCTCCGACATCGCACGCACGCACGCCGTCCCGGTGGTGAGCGTGCCCGGCGAGAGCAAGCAAATAATTCAAACTTGTGATCCAGCTTCACATATTAAATTTCTACAGATTTCTGCGAGAGCGGCTCTGCGCCTGTGGCAGCCGGGGGCGGGGGGCGCCAGACTACGGGCGGAGGGTGCGCGGCTGGAGGCAGCGACAGAGGGCAGCGACAGAGGGCGCGGCCCGGCCCAGGCCGGCCTCTCAGAGGTAGACCGCGACAGCTGGCGGGGCAGCGGCGAGGGGGGGAGGGGGGGGTGGCAGCGAGGCCACTTCTATCTTCAATATTTCCGAATCAAGACAGAGCAGGGCAAGGGGTTGGGGGGTCCCTGGGAGAGCGGCCCGAATTCCCAGAGCCAGGGCGCGGCGCGGCCTAGGCCACTCAGAAGCAGCAGCGCCGCGCGCGCAGGCGTGGTTCTCTGTTCCCCCCCCCCCCGCCTCTCCGCCGCGAGGCCCCAGCTTTGCAGGGAGGCACGGAGCAAGACCAGGTTCGCCTCGCCTCGCCTCGCCTCGCGTGAGGGAGGCCAAGGAAACGCACGCACATCCATACACCACCTCGCTCCCGCGCTCTCGCGCGCCCAGTAATCTGAAAAGAGGCAGACAGTTGGGGGGGTGCTTTCCGCATTTGTCGAAAACAAATTTCCCTTTTGAGCATTGCTATGATGAAACGTGCAGTGCCTGCCGCAGCCATGTCGCCGGGCGGGCTCGCCGGCGCGGGCCCCCGGCGGCGCGGGGGCCCACGGCGGGGACAGCAACGAGCAGGCGGGGGGGGCTGCCCGCGCGCGCGACGTCCCCTGCAAACAGCAAATCTGAATTTCCCCATACGGAGAAATAGCGATCAAAAAGAAGCTTCAGTGGTAGCAAGCGGGCCATTGGGCTGTCACCACCACGCTGGCGGGTCCCAGCGCAGCACCTGTGCTCACTTGCTCTTGCGCCCTGGAGCTGCTGAAACGAGCGCCCCTCCGACCAGGGAAACCGGCGCCCTCCCTGCAAGCCCAAGCACCGCTCCCGTTTTACCAGCCCCCCCCCCCCCCCCCCTCTCCCAAAGCACACACATTTTTCCAAGACCAAAACGGTGGCAGAAAAAAAGTGCTCCTTCGCAAATTCTACATAAAGGAATCCTTCCCGTTTCTCGACACTGCAAAACAGATTGCAAAGTCAGCACGCAGCCCTACCAGCAGGTGAACCAGCGTACCAGCAAAGCGACTCCACCACACGCACCGTCACACAATGCACAGAACATACTCCCTCAGATCGTCAAGGGCCCCAACAGCCTCTGACCTGCAGAATCCCATCCCCGTCCCTCCTTCCAGCACCAAGTCCGGAAGATTCTTCGGAAAGGGGTCCATCACCAACACCCTCCGCAGATCAACGGCAGGCTCCTTCGGCCCTGAGCTCGCCAAGAAGCTCGCCCAGCTCGTGAAGATGGAGAAAAACGTCATGAGAGCCATTGAGCTCTCGTCCAAGGAGCGCAAGAGCGCCGCCAAGCAGCTCTCGCTCTGGGGATCCGAGAACGAGGACGACGTGTCCGACATCACTGACAAGCTCGGCGTGCTCCTGTACGAGATCGGAGAGCTCGACGACCAGTTCGTCGACAGATACGACCAGTACAGAATCACCCTCAAGGGCGTCAGAGACATTGAGGGATCTGTCCAGCCATCTAGAGACCGTAAGCAGAAAATCACCGACCAGATTGCCTACCTCAAGTACAAGGACCCACAGTCTCCAAAGATTGTCATCCTCGAGCAGGAGCTCGTTAGAGCCGAGGCAGAGTCTCTCGTTGCGGAGGCCCAGCTCTCGAACATCACCAGAGAAAAGCTCAAGGCTTCCTTCTCCTACCACTTTGACTCCATGAGAGAGCACTCTGAGAAGCTCGCACTCATCTCCGGATACGGGAAGGCCCTTCTAGAGTTGCTGGACGACTCTCCAGTGACTCCTGGCGAAACCAGACCATCATACGACGGCTATGAAGCGTCTAAGCAGATCATCATCGACTGTGAGAACGCCCTAGCATCATGGACCTACGAGACTGCCCAGGTCAAGCCAACTTTGAGCATCAAGACCTCTGATGTGTACGGAGACTCTGAGCTTGTTGACGACGTCGACAACATGCACGTTGCCGACCAGGAATGGGCCGAGCCTGAGAAGGAGGCTGCCTAAGCTCAGCGCAGCATACGCCTCCCCCTCCCCTCCCTCTCCCTCTCTCTCTCTCTTTTTTTGTTTCAGTATTGCAGGCAGTTGGCTGCTCCTTTCGACCTTGATTCGACACTCTTTTTTTGTCTCTTCTATCTATCTGACTGACTAGTTTAGTTCATTTTGTTACAATCTATCTCTTTTGTATTTTTGGCTTCATTCAGTGACGGGGTAAATGTGTATATCCAGCGTCAGCGGGATGACAGTGATGTTTCTGTAGCTCACCTTTATGTTCTTGGCCTCCTCGCCCTCCATCTCGTCTTCGTCTCCCAGCGCTGGGAGCTTTTCAAATTTAATGTCCTTCACCAGGAGCGTGGAGTATGCCAACTCGAGCTGCCCGGACTCGATGTCAGCTTCCAAGGCGAGCAGCCGGCGGAGGTCGCCTATCTTCTTCTCGCTGACGACCAGAAAGCACTTCCAGTGGTCCACGCGCAGCGGTATTCGCAGCTTGCCCATCGCGTCTGCAGGCGCGCCCATGGACAGGACCTGCTCGATGGGGTACTCCACAAGGATGGGCAGCAGCGCGGGCCTGAGGTCCTCATACAGCTTCCTGAGGTCCCTGTTGGAGAGCGTTATCCGGCGCACCCGCGCCAGGTTCAGCGTCACCGCGCGCGTCCCGCGCTCGTCCCTCACCGTCGCGGTGAGCTCCCGCCCGTTGCTCTGGATGTCCCTGCGGTTCACAAACGTGCGCACGGGGATCGCAACCTCGGGGAACACCCGTATAAAAGACGTTCTGCCAGCAGTCAGTATCGCGGCCGCTGCACGGTTCAAGATCCTAAAGCAACGTACATTGGAGCCATGCCCTTTGCGTTAACTCTGGCGCATACGCTCGTGAAGCTGAGAGAAGGCAGAGCAGAGGCAGAGCAGAGACAGAGCAGAGACAGAGCAGTCCCTTCTCTATCCACCCGTGTATGCCAATAGTGATATTTTTTGCCCTACACAAGCGGGGCAGGGGGGGAAGCAGGGAAAAAATGATTTGAAAGCTGTATCGCTTGCCAGTGAGTGCCCTGTGTTCGCCTGCGCAACTTCACCCTCGCGGACCGCCATCACCCTGCTGAGACCGCTGCAAGTTGCTGGCTCGGCATGAACAGCTGCCCAGGTATAGGACATGGAGGGCTTTGACGGTTTCACGCCGATTGTGGCCATGTTCTACGCGGTGTTCCACCCGACGGAGGGAACCAAGGTCGTCCACCAAGTGCCCAGCGGGTCGATCGTGGCTGCCGACAAGGCAGACGACTCGTCGTCGCTGGACGCCCCGCTGTTCGACTTTGACTCCATCAAGAACTACGTCATCCCCAAGGCGCCCCTGTGCAACAAGCTCATAACGTTCAAGATCAGCAAGTACAGAGTGGTGGGTTTCCCGGTCAATATCTATGCCTCTCACTACTCGAGAAACTCCTTCAGTTTCAATTTCTGTTTTGTCTTCCCCTACGAGAGCGACACTACGCCGTACGAGGGCCATGTCAAGCGCATTGGCAGGATGTTCAGAGCTCTTGAAGAGCAGTCCCACGTTTTGTCTAAGGCAGAGAAGGACGAGTCTGTTTTCTTAACTCAAGAGTCTCAACAGCAGCAGCAGCAGCAGCAGCAACAACAACAACAACAACAACAACAACAACAACAATCACAGCAGCAACCGTCACCTCATATCACGAAAGACCTTGTGAATTCCACAAAATACCTTAAAATTGTAGAAAATATGGACCAACTGGGCGGAGATAATGTGATCTCCACCACTCCCTCGCGCGGACCAAAAGCCTCTCAGCTCAAGCTAGCCTCAATTGAAAGTATGGTGCAACAGATTTTCCAAGATCTCAATAACTATTCAGAATGCCTTATCCCCATAGATGATGCGAACTCCATTGACATAAAGCTGTTCCCGATCCTTCCACCGCCTCCTGAAATCAACGCATCGGATGTCCCGATTGCTACAGTCAAGCTGGAGACAATGGTAGACGTTCTATGGGATCCTACAATGGTGAAGATTCTTCCCTTCATCAACGGAATCAATTCAATCAAATCCATCAGCTCTCTTGCTGATGCCGATTATGATCTCACAAAACAGTGCATCCAGCATTTGCTACATTATAAATCAATTATCATGTTGGACATCTTTCAGTTCAGTAACTCTTATGCCCCCACTTCGCAAATAGGGAGTTTTCTGAGAAACGTAAATATGGCTTCAGAGTGTCAGGCGTATGTGATCTCTGACACAGGAACATTTGACATTTCACAAGCTAGATCTCAGAGGCCCTCAATGACAAACTCGGAGATAGACAACGTGAGTGTTCGCTCGTCTTCCATACGTCTAGACAAAATGTCCCCAACGACTCCTTCTGGCAGTCACACTATTAGTCCAGGGAACTACATGCATGCCATTCAGCAGCAGCACTCGCAGCTGCATCAGTCAGTTCTTCAATCTGTTGACTCCACGCCCCCAAAACCAGGATTTGAAGCCTTTTCAAACTATCAAAAAACAGGATCAAACACCAGGATCCTCACATTGCCTTCAAAAGCCACACTCTTCTACCTCTACAGAAGTATGAACCAAGGGATGACATTGAAACAGTGGTATATGGAGAATTCACAGCTTCTGGCAAATATAGATATACGAAGGTTTGTTTCTTTTGGACTGCTGCGCGGACTGATCTACCGTGTTCGAGCCTATCCTGTCTCTACAAGAATTCCCAATATGGACGCTGGGACGGCCTTTTTAAGAAACCTGAATAACGTGTCAGTTCGTCGGAATAATTATAATGTCTCAATGCTTCCAGCAGTCAGATCAAGGCGCACGTCGAGTCACGCTGCTGGAGATCAATATGTAGGGGGTATCAAAGAAGGGGAGATAGACGATCGGTTTGTGGATTTTGAGAACCTGAAAAGTGAGCGACAGAAACAAAAGCAGGGCATGCAGATATTGAGACTGATGAAAAGGTGCAACGACTTTGACGCAATTTGCACCCATCTGTCGATGTCGAGAAAGGAGGTCATTGAAGCGCTCAACAATTTAGGGAATTGGAATGTTATTAATGCTTAAGTCTCATATTTTATCCACATCACTATCTTTGATAGCAGATTTTCTCTCGTCGCAGAGGCGCAAGTCCCGTTGGTAACAGCGCAGTCTGATTTTCATTATCCGGTCTTCCACAAGGTCGGACTTTGTGAACTTTGTGCCACATTCGGGACACTGTGTAGACTCATAGCTAGCAAGGGAGCTTTTATCGTATGTATGACCACATAAGGTATTCTTCATGGGATTTTGCATCAAAGCTCCCGATATCGGGCATTTCAAACTCACACTTCCTCCATCGACCTGTACCTCGTCGTCCTCGTCGCCGTCGTTAAACGGCAGTGGCTGCGTTGGATTGATGGTGACAAATATCTTCTTCTCCATGTCGAGCATTTCGGCTTTGGACAAGCTCTCGTTCACAGCGGCGTTTTCAGTCAAGGACCTGTTGATATCCTCCTTCAGCACCACAGAGATCTGTTTGGGAGGAGAGTCGAGTTCCACATACCGGTTTAGGTCGTCTATGCTGAGCTCGGGCTCCTCTCTGTTGAGCACCTCTTGCTTCATTTTGTTGAAGGCCAGCACGTACGTCGAGTCCTTCCTCTTGAGATCGAGCAGTTGTGACATGAGGCTTTTTCCTGTGTCCAGCATAGAGTCGGAAACAAACGCGTCTTTTCGTCGTTTTTCAAAGTCGTCCAGAGGCTCCTGGGCCCGAATTGCGGCCTCGTTCTCCTCCTCCATTCTGTGGTCGATATAGCTCATCAGAGTGTCCATCACGTGCAGCTCCACGTTCTTCACCAGTTTGTCCACCGCGTACGGGCCCTTCTGGGGGTCCATGTGGCGGAGCTCGGCCCTGAACTTTCGCGTCAGCGGGTAGTAGGGCGGCAGCTTGAACGCGGCGTCCAGATGCCGTTTCTTGGGCGGCGTCGTCGCGAAAGGCTGTTCGCCGAGCGTGTCCTCAGCATCTGCACCGCTCTCTCTGCCGCGCTTCATGCTGGAACGTGGATATCAGGAGAGGGAGGCGGCTCACCAGGAACAGAAGCGGGTGTTCTCTCGACCACTCCTCCGTCTCTGTGCCGTTGATCTGTTTACGGCTCACCTTTAAACAAGGTTGAGTGCCTCTGTTTCTTTATTTTCATGTCCCCTTACTGAACATGATTTATTTTTGGCAGAGACGTAGCTATGCTCTCCCCCCCCTCTCTCTAAAGCCTGGAGAAAAAAAGGCTCAAGTTAGGCACAACAAAGAGGAGAAGGTGAAGCAATAGCACAGCGCGATCTGATACTTCGACGGGCATCCAGAGACGGCAGATTGGTCTGCAACAGGAGCACACTGGCGTGCGTGTGTGTGTTTGTGAAGCGCGAGCAGGCACACAGGGCCACCAAGATGGGGACCACCGCCGAGGACCTTTCCAAAATGTACAGCCAGGTGACGATCCTGCAGAAGATTGTCACGCTGCAGCACATCTACTCGCTGTACCTCGCCGCCCAGCAGAGCACGCCGCCTCGCAAGGACATATCGTTCAACGTTCTGCAGCTGCAGGCCATGATCAACAACAACCCGCTGATAAACCCAGACTTCAACCTGCTCAGCATAGAGGCGTCCGCCAAGGCTCTCAGAGCGAAGAAGCAGCAGGGCACCCCGGTGAAAAACATCCTGACTCCCATCCAGATCGTCCAGGTGGTGGCCGACACGCTGGCAATCCAGGATACAAACGGCGCCAAAGAACAGATAATCATGCAAATACCAAAAAGCACCGTGTTTCGGCTCTCGGACAAGATAGACGTCGCGCTCGTGAAGGACCGGCTGATCAAAATCCTCAACAGCTACAAAAATACGACACTCAAGGAGATAAGCGCGCTGGAGCTCAGCTACAAGAACAACAAGCTGCAGATGGAGCTGATCCAGAGTGGCGGTCTCAACGACTCTGCGCTGGCCCACGAGCACGACAAGAACACTCGCGTTCAAGAAGAAGCTTCTAACGAGAGATCTGAGTCCATCAACGAGCAACTGCAGGCAGTTCATCCCGAAACTGAGACGTACAACGGTGATGCAGACAAGGAGATCTCGATAACAATGGAGGCCGCGAAGAACAGCCTTGAGACCTCAGCTACGGCGGAAACACAGACGCCACCAAATGGCGATGTGGTGAAGCAGCTCGATATAAGCCCTGCTAAGATCGATGGGGTCGATATGGTCCGCAACTCCGCTGGTGCTTCTCCAGAGAAAGAAGCTGCTGCATCGAGCGAGACCCCAGAGGATGCCTCAGAGAGCAAGACCGAGGAACCCAAGGACGAGGCAGAGTCTTCTGACGATGACCAGGAAATGGTTGACGCCCCACTGCCCCCAGATGATGTCTCGCGGAAGACAAAACCTGTAGATGCGGAAGAAACGAGCCCACAGAATGAGGCTACAGAAAAGGAGGTGGAACCTGTTGCTCCGACCCCTGAAGAGCCTACTACGCCGGGCTCCGCAAGCGAAAGGGAGGAGCCCACGACTCCGAGCCGCAAGCGCGCATTCGCGGGAGCAGCTCAGGCTGGGGTAAACAAGAAGTTCCACGCACTGTCTGCGCAGCTGCTGAGCCAAATCTCTTCCAACAGATTTGCGTCCATGTTTTTGCAGCCTGTCAACAAGAACGAGGAGCCGGATTACTACAAGCTGATCAAGTTCCCCACAGATCTCAAGAGCCTCGGGAGGGCCATTAAAAACGATGAAATACTGAGCCTCGATGAGCTGGAGTTCCAGCTGCAGCTCATGTTCACTAATGCGATCATGTACAATGACACCCATCAGACCGAGACGTACAAATGGATCCTGGAGATGATGGAGGAAGCGCAAGGGCTGGTTAAGATGTTTAAAGAGTCGCTGGCCTAGGATATACAACTAACGTCGATGATATTTTTTCTCTTTTGTTGCTCAAGAAGAACATACATATCTAGATACAAGCATTTGGTAGCCATCTATAGCGTGGAGGAACAAGGTTCTCACGCTCTTCCGCGGCCGCCGCACTATTTGCCGCCTCTCATCTGGTTAAGCGTCAGCTGGTTTTGCTCCTGGAATCTGGATCCGACCCTTTCGCTGTGTTTCAAGAATTTTTCGGCACACTTGTTGAGGCAGCCCTCCTCTCTCGAGCTCAGTTTGTTTGAGGTGAAGTCGTTAACGCAGTCGTTGAAGCATCTGTCCACAAGGTTGGTGTAGAGCTGTTACGTTGCGGTGCCTGTTAGTACATGTCGCTGTCGTCTCCTATTCGTGTTCCTGCTTAGCGCCGGCCGGAGCCGTGGCGCTGCATGCGCGCTTCAACTTACCCGCATGAAGTCATTCATCTGCTTCTGCTCCACAACCTTCTGGAACTCCTGCTGCTCTTTGTAGTTGAGTTGATCCATCGTTCTGCTTTGTTCTGCCCTGTTGACGGTCTGTCCCAATGAAATAAAGGTGCTCGCTCCTGAAAACTCAATATCTCTCTCTCGGCCGAAAAAGCAACTGCCAGCCCGTCCGTGTCTACAACGGTTCCGTTCATGCCTTTTTCTCTTCCTTCTCTCCTTTTATTTTTGCCTGCTTGCTCACACGGGGGGGCAGGGGACATAGTGAAGTTGAAAAAAAAGCAAAAAAAAAATTGCCGGGCGATGACGTAAGCTTCGTTACCCGGGTTTCAATGTCCCCGTTGAAGTTTTTCTCTTGGTGATTATTTTTTTTCACCCCTTCTCCCGGCCTCGGTGTGTGTGAGCATTTTGAAGCAAAGAAATTCGGAGATGCACAAATGATGGCTGGAAGGAGAAGAGAGGGAGGAAACGAAACGAAACGAAACGAACCAGCTGTCCAGTGTGATAAGGCACAACCCGCCTCCCCCTCCTTCCTCCTCCTGAGAATGCCCAGAACGTACGGCGAAAGAGCGGAGACGCACCCGTCTGCAGTGGCGCGGCGGCTGCTGAGACTGATGGAGACGAAGAAATCAAACCTCTGTGCGTCTGTCGACCTCACCAAGACTAAAGACATCCTGGAGCTCCTGGACAAAGTTGGCCCGCACATATGTCTCGTTAAGACACACATCGACATTGTGGAGGACTTCTCCTATGAAAAGACCATTGTGCCCCTCCTGGCCATGGCCGAGAAGCACAACTTTATGATCTTTGAAGACCGCAAGTTTGCAGACATAGGCAACACCGTCAAGCTGCAGTACAAGGGCGGCATCTACCGCATTGCAGAATGGGCCGACATCACCAACTGCCACGGAATAACAGGACCGAAAATAGTGTCTGGCCTGAAGGAAGCAGCAGCAGAGGCAACCGACAAGCCCAGAGGTGCACTCATGCTCGCCGAGTTGTCGTCACAGGGCTCGCTGGCGTACGGAGAGTACACTAACAAGACAGTGGAAATAGCGAAAACAGATAAGGAGTTTGTGATTGGCTTCATAGCACAAAAAGAGATGGGCGGGCGCGACGAAGGCTTCGACTGGCTCATAATGACTCCCGGAGTTGGTCTCGACGATAAAGGCGACTCTCTCGGGCAGCAGTATAGAACTGTCGACGCCGTCATGAAGACCGGAACCGATATAATTATCGTGGGAAGAGGTCTTTTTGGTAAGGGGAGAGATCCGTCTGTGGAAAGCAAAAGATACAGAGAAGCCGGGTGGGGCGCATACCTGGCCGCAGTTGCCTAGTTCAATTTTCCGCCGTACCCCTCTCTGAGCTCTTCGCTTAGCTGTTGTCTAGAGATCTCAAACACTAGCAGCCCAATAGATGTTGCTGGAATGCTTGTCCAAGTTGATCTGGCGAAGCCTCTATAGAAAAAGCCCAGCATAGATAGATGCGACTTTCTGTATCTTTTCAGCATGATCTCAAATGTCTCTATGTAGGAATTGTAGTACAGCTTGAAAAACCGTTTTCTTTCCAAGTGGTTGGCCTCGTTATATATGTCCAGAGCCTCCAGCCTTGTCAAATGCACTTTTTGTATCTTATTGAAAGGATACTGGATGGCCAGAAGAGTCGCTGCAGCACTCGCTCCGGCAAATAGGATGAAAGTGAGCTGCAGCCCTCTATGATTTCTCTCGTCGGCAGCGTACGCTTGATTCCCTCTGTGAAAGAGTCTGGCTTTCCAGTAATGGGACCAGTTTACGACGTCGGCGGCTTTGTGGTACCCTTGGTTCTTCACGTACTCAAAGACCGCGAAGTAACACGCGAACCCCAAGCTTTCCTTGATGAAGTTGAGACCAAACCCGGCAAAAATCCCCACGGGTCCGATCTGCTGCAGCTTGTGGATCGCGTACTCCCACAAGCTTCTGTGCTTTCCGTTGACAAACTCTGAGTACGTGGATCGAGCATAGAGAGCGTCCACGGGTGAGGCAGCTACGCTGGACGCAGCGCCGGCAATTAGCCCGGCCCGGAAAGTGTCTAGTGGATAGGGCTCCTCGAGCGACTTGGGATTGTTGCCGTTGAAATATTGCAGGCATGTGAGGTATGTGGAGTATAAGACGAGTCCTATGGCTGAGTTAGCTATGATCGGCGGAAGAACCTGCCGCGGGATAAAGTTCCACCCTTCCCTCTTGATCGACTGGTACAGCACTGCTATGCCGGAGTGTGTGCGGTAGCTCCAGGGCTTCGCGGCGAGTTCTCCCTGCAGTATCATACGTGCGGCAGTCAGGTAGTCAAAGCGAGACGGCCGGAACAGCTTGGCTGGGTTTCGCATGTACAGAGAGGTGATTTGGTATATGACGGCTCTGACGCTGGCGGAAGATGCAGACACAACCTGTGTGTTCTTGTGTGAGAGCTGCTGCAGCGCGCCCAGCGACCCCGGATCGTCGAAGTCGGGCGGTCTCAGGGCACGGTGCTTGGGTATGGAGTCCACGGGCGACGTGAGCAGCTCCTCCAGCGTAGAGCCGACGAGGCCTACAGAGCTCTCGGCCTCTGTTTGATCCGCGCGACGGGCGTTTCGGCCTTCCATACGCGCTCTTTACCTCGGACGACTCACCGTGTGCTATATCGTGGCTGACATCGGGTCGATAGACGTTCCACGGGGCTCGGCTCGGGGCAGGCGCGGGGCGGCGGGCTGCGTGGGCTTTGAGAGGAAGGCAGCGGAGACAAGGGAGTTGGGGCTTAAAGGTTGTTATTATTTTACAGAGAGAGAAAATACGTCTGCACGTTTTTTTTCTTTGGCTTCCTTCGATCTTACTTCATGTAGCCATAGAGAGAGAGAGAGAGCTTGCGTGTGTGTGGGGTGTCCTGTGTCGGCACTTTGCATACGCAGCACACCACATTGTGCCTCCCTGCGCCATCCTCATGACGAGCTCTCGGCCCCGTGGATGAGCAGCTTCAAAGATTTTTCCATGCCGAGGTTCCCAAGGGCCTTCAGGTCGAGGCCGTCCTTCTTCACCAGGAGCAGATTCTTCATGATCTCTAAAACCTCATCCTCAAAGTTCTGCTTGTTCCGGTTCTTGCCAAGAAGCTTCGACACTATCCCCAAAACGCGCCCGACAACCTTGTTGAGGTCCGCAAACTCGAAAATCAAAATCATCTTGCACGTCAGGTTCAAAACCTCAATCTGCGTCTTCACCATGCCAGCCGGATCCGTCCCTTCAACGTCCGGCTTCAGTAGCTCAACCAGCAGCCTCACACAGCTCGCATCCAACACAAGCTCCGCAGACAGTGCGTCCATCGGCAGCTTCGTCGACGACAGTATCGCCGTCAGAGACTTGAGTGCATGTGTTCGCAGCTCCCTGCACGGATTGTAGCACTGGTGCGCGATAGCCTCGAGCAGTGGGTACCAGCTGGAGCCCACGTCCTTTCCCTGCTCCATCGTGCTCTTGAACGCATCGGAGTTGATTATATCTGCCAAGTCCATGGTTAGAGTTATCGATTTCGACGCCGTGGAAACAAGCTCCTGGAATGGGTTTTTATTCTTCTCCACCTTGTGTCCACTGGAGGTCAGCTTATCGTATTCCTGTTCCCATTGCGCCCCATAAGCACCGACTGCAGAAACCTCGTCAAGCAATCCCAGGATATCCATGTAGTTGGTACTTGTCACTAAATCCGGAAATGAGCCGATGATGCTTGAGACAAATTCATACACAGACTCTGTGTTCTTAGGTGTCGAAGCAAATATCCGCAAAAGTGACCAATAATTACTGTTCTGAGAGAGTACCGGTTGGCACCAAGTACCTTTCGTTAACACTAGCATTTGCAATGGATACAGTACTGACGATCCGTACTTTACCAAAGACTCTCGGCTCTTGCTTGCCAGTTCGTATAATTCATCAACAGTGGTGTTCAATATATCCAAGTTCGATTCGTCCCCATTATGCAACAATAATAGCTTGTAAGCATTCAACCGCATCAAACTGCTCATCTTGTAGTCATCCGAAGGAGAGAATATGTTGTCACAAATATGCAATGTTTCAAGCACGAGCTTCTGGTCCCTCGTCAGCAGTAAATAGCAAACACATATCTCCAGTATGAACAACGTCTCCTCAACGTAATACCGAGAGTTGCCATGACTTTTCTTTGGTAGAAGTTTGAGTAAAATAGCAACAAATTGGTTCAGGTTATCAGCAGATGTTTTGCTCATAGCTCGGAAAAAAGATCCAATATTGCTAGATTTGACACACTCGATGGTAGAGAGTGTACACTCAATCTCTTCATCGGTTGGTTCAGGGGAATCGTCAGATAAGCCCTTCAAGTAAAACGAGAATGTACTAAACAGTCCAGTATCCTTGAGCGATTTTGTACGACTTAGTTCGAACTCAGGGCTTGGTTTATTCAATGGGTCTAAACCAAGTCTCTTCTGAAATTCGGAGAAAAGGTCGGGGTCAATCAAACTGTTTTCAAATAATTTCAAAATGATTTTCACAATAGAGTCCCAACCCTCCGATACCCTATAATTAGTACGTCTGATAATTCGGAACAAGACGACAGTGCTGATCTGGGCACGTATGTCCCTACCAAAAAGAACGGACAAATCGCTGACTGTAATAGTTTCGTTCTCCTTTTCCAATTTAAGTTCAATAACAGGAAGAGGCTCCCTGGATTCGACCGCAAACTCAGATTTCTTTAAGCCTGTTAAAGTTGTCAAGTGCGCAATGATTTCAATAATTTGATCCACAAGCTCTGTTAAATTGAAATAAGATCCAATCGCTGTGCATCTTTCGACAGTAGCCATCATTCTAGTGATAACATTGTCGTGTGTCGTATCGTCAAACATGAGGACAAGCGTGCTTATCAAATCCGAATACGTCTTAGTAAATAGGAGTTTATCAAATTGAAGCAGATCCTCTAGTCCATATTCATGTGGGTCCGCAGTTCCTTCACTGAGCAACTTATTTGACTGTTCTGTTATTAGCGATCTCCATGTCGTTTCAAACCACTTTGCCATGCCCTTATGTTCTTCTGGTATTATAATTTCTTTTTCACGAATAGAAGAATAAATCTTTTCGGTATACCACGCTGGGAAGTCCTTTCCTTTGTAACAGCCACGCAGATTCTTTTGATAATCCTCTAAAGTCATTGGTTTCTTCACATTGGGATTGTGAAGATCCGTGTTTAAGAGGATGATGGAAAATGACAATACAAACAATCCATCAGAGTCTGGGCTGACCTTCTCCTCGTCATCAGTTGCTTCACTCGAATCCTGGCATTCTATGTAGCGGATATTAAAGGCATCGACAATCCGTTCAATTTGTTGAGCTTCACCCGGGAGTCTAAAATTATTCAAAAGCACTCTTAATGCTTCATCTGGTCTCAAATTTTTGAAATCTAAGAGCCTGATAAATTCATTCAAAAGCTCCGAGTTGCTAGGTTTAGCCAAAACTTCACCAAGTTTCTTTTTATCAATTCTTCCAGATTTCTCAAAAAGAAACCGAGCCACTTCTTTGATATTCTCGGCATCCTTGATGAATCCCTTCTCCTGAAGAAGTTTCAAACCTTCAGCAGGCTTTTCATTCCATTTTCTTGTGCATTCAATGAAGTCAGATTTTTGAGTATGTTGTGAGACCAAAATATGGGGTTCAAGTGAACTAAATTCAATGCCTTCACTTTTAGCTCTCTTAACTCTGTCGTAAACATCGTCCACATAGGACAAGATACCCTCAATGCAAGTGAGTGACAAGTTGGTAGAAGTCACAAGGGATGAATCAGATAATGATAAACGACAGATGAACTTCAGCAGCATTTCAGCAACGTCTGAGCGATCGAAATCACAATCGTAGTCACGGAACAATGAATTAAAATAAAGAGGGTTCCTAATCCATAAAACACTCAAAGCTTCAATAAGTATCTCCTTAACTGCTGGTGACTTTCCTGTCTGTAACTCTTTCGTCAGTTCTTCTATTTCCTTTTCGGTCAGCATTTCAGTGTCAAAGTTTCCCTGCTTTGCTTTCCCCAAAAGGCGATCTCTGTTTTTCTTCAGATCTTTCTCTAATGCCGAAAAATCGGCCACCACCGACTGGAATACTGTTGTCATTATTAGTTCCAATTGAATTTTGAGGTAAGATCCCATATTGAAGGACAGATTCAAAAAAAGCTTCATGGCAACCGTCATCAAAAGGACCGAATCCGTCATTTGAATCAACTGAACCAAGTGATGGCACGTCTTATCGGAAATCACTTGAAGTAGTTCTGGGTGAGCGGGTATGACGGAGCCAGAGATTTGAACTACTGTGGTCAAAACGTTCAGTGCCAAAATCCTAGAACTTTCGGTGAATCTGTATTGATTCGATGGTGACAGAATGTCAACCGTGTGATTCAAGTATTCTTTCATGCATGGAACACCAAAAGGCGCCAGGTCCTCCTCTATGCTCTGAGATGTCGCTGGCTCATCAACTTGAAACTCATGTTTGTTCGCTTCGGTGTGGTTCTCTTCAGTGGCATCCTTGTCGTCTGTGTTTTCATCTATGTTTTCCTCCTTGATTGGGTCTGTACCCCCAATGGTGTCATCTGGTAAACCGCCAGGGGTGTCCACATTCACAGAAAACTCAATCTCTTGTGACTTAATGTTGTGATCTTGTGGGTATTCAGCTTTGATGCTACTAAGCTTGGAAAATATTCTTTCAGTGATGGCCATCAGTGTTGCCTCTGCAGCACTTCTTAGGATCTCTCGTCTTCTGGTGTTGATTGACAAGGAAAAACACGTGGAAACAGCTTCATACATTGAGTCGTTATTGAGAAGATCTCCAAGCGGCGAAAGCACAATAAGCTCTAGCAATTGAATTATTCTTATTAGGAGAATGTCGTCCTGAGCCTGATCGCTTCCCTCAAATCTGCAGTGTGCTAAGGCTGAGACCAATTGTGCCAGACATTGGTGAATACCTTTGCGCGACTCGCTGATAATGCCATATCGAACAAATTTTGCGAGAGCTTCTACTGTAAGCCCTGTGATAGATCTTGAAGTAGTGGGGGAGCGAATCAGTAGCAGAAATGGCTGCAAGAGAGTTAAAATGTCGACATCATCGATAGAGTTTGCCTCGCCTAATATGCAGCGCAGTTCAACGAGCCCACTCAGGAAGTGATCGTCATCTTTGGTTCTCATTCCAGTGCTCATGAAGCTTGGTATCCGTAGAGTTCCCTCATCCTCTACAAACAGGGAGCCATCCTTCATGAATTGCCCTCCCAGGAGAGCCGAAAGAGGGCCGCTTGTGGAGGACGACTTTACCGACTTCCGCATTGCCGACATAATGAAGGTGCACTCGCCAATGACAAAAGAGAGCATGTCCATGCTGGGTGGTGTCATGATTGTGGACAGATGATAGCCTTTTGCGGCCGGTTGAAGCAGAGTGGTGCCGGGTTTGTTGCTGTTCATTTGTGGTGGAGGGGGGGCCTGTGGGCTGCGATCTCTCAATTGTCGCTGCAAATTCAACACCGTCGCCGCAGGAAGCCAAGTGCCTTGGTGAACAGCAGGCACTGAGCTAAGGAGCCAACTTGAGGTGGGTCGTCTAAACCGGCAAAACTGTCCCTTAAAGGCCTCTGCTTTTTAAAGAGACGAAAACACGTATACTTGATGGAAATTATTGTTTGTGTATGAAGGTTTTTTTGGCTTTGCTCGTTCAAGAGAACACTGAGTTTTTTTTATTGAAGGCCTGCTACACGTTTGTACTCTCTATACTAAACGGGCCCGGCGGTGGATACCTACGTTCCCAAAGAGAGAGAATCAAGCCAATATGTACATGGGCAACGCATCAGGAGATATGTCGCACGTTTATATACGTCTCTGGGAGTATCCCCAGTAGGTTCTCCAGGCCAATCTCCACTCACGCACACTGAGTCGATGGTCCAGAACATTGAAATCACACTTCTGCAATCTTTCCAAGTAGCAGACCATAGGAATGCTGCTCAAGTAGGGCAAGTAGATACTGTCGGGTACTCCCTTCCTTAGTCCCCGGTAGAGGGATTTCAGCTCGTCATTGTCGCTACTAGACACCAATTCATGGATCTGATTACGCACGTTAGCGAACTTTGATCGGGCTGTCAGCACATGATCGTTGGCCACCGTAGCAACTTCAAACAATGCATTTTTCAGGGTCTCACGCTGCTCATCAGAGCACTCCTCTGTTCCCTGAAGTATACGCAAAATCGTTTCCTGCGAGATACGGTGCTTTGCTAGCACATCCAAAGGTAGCATCACCTGGTCCCGAGATGCCGCATAGAACTTCAGCCCTGTGATGAACGACGCCACCGCTGTTGCTTGGCCAATATGAGCAGCAATATCTGAAATCAAGGTTCTCAGATCCTCTGATCCCGGGAGCTGGAGTACCATGGCGGAGAATCTAGACAGAGATCCAAGGCTTGGCGACAGAAGCATTGATTGTAGGAAATAATTCATTTGTGAATGTGTCCCTTCTCCGAAAGAGCATATAGCGTCGGTGGATGCAAAGCCCTTGATTCCCTCATTGTTGAAAAATGACTGGTGTGTTGTGACCATCTGCCGCAGCAAATTTGCATTGACGTAAATGTCTCGATCGATACAGCTTTTCAGCAGCGTAGATATGGGTTGACCTAAAGACGCAATCTTCTCGCCGGCACTGGCTGCATCGAGCCTATCTACCTGGTCATTCCAAAAGATAAATTTCTGGGTGGTGAACTGTTTTCTTTGCCCAGAATCGCCCGAGTTGACAGGACCCTGTGAAAGTTTGCTTAGCTCAATGTTAAATGCCTTCACGGCAATGAAAGCATCTCTGGCCTCCTCCGGGTAAAGCTTTGACAGCAGCAACGACGAGGAGTCATACTTGCGAATGCTCTCCATGCAATCAATCCTGGCTTTTTCCACTAAGGGAAGGTCCTCGCGAGAGGCTTTGGGCCCACCATTTGAGGGAGAAGAGAAGTTTCGTGAACTCAATCGGCTGCAAGCGCGAAGATGTCGCAGACTAAGGCGTTTAGTCAAAGGACGCATTTGCTTCCTCGTCAAGACAGTCCCACTTCTGTTTAGAAAACACAAGTGATGCTCAAGTGATAGTGTCTGGTGTCCACCTCATAGGCGAAGCGTTTAATATAAAGGGTTTTAGCAACTCGACAAAGCCTCTATGCTTCTCGCAGGAGATTCGGTGAAATCAAAAAGAGAGAGAAAAAAAATGATCGAAACTTTTTGTGAATAGATCACGATAAGCACAACGTTCTACTCGACGAACCATCAGTCTGTGAAAGTCTCACACGAGAGAGGTAGCTGGATATGACTTCTAACCATGTGTACCTAGACATCTCAATAGGGACCAGGCCGATTGGAAGGGTGGTAATGGAGCTGTTCGCCTCAGACGCTCCAGAGCACTGTGCTCGACTCCTCGCGCTCTTCGTCGAAAAGCACTTCCAGGGCACGAGGTTTCAGTGCGTAATTAAGAATTTCATGATACAGACAGGAAATATGTCTGCAGCTTCACGATCTGTGGAGAAGGCAAGTGCGCGAGTCCTGGAGCATGCCGTACCGGTCGACAAATCCTTTCTTGTTTGTCAGGATGCCCGTTTCCCTGATGGACTTCTTATTACGTCAGGCCCTTGTACTCATTTGAGCGGGAGCGTTAGCGTTGTAGGGCAGATTTTGAAAGGAAAATCGGTTATCAGAGAAGCAGAAAGAGTACAGGTGGTGAGCAACAAGACTGCAGATGCTAGTGTGTGGGTTCCAGTGTCCGAAGAGGCAGTGCTTATAACCGACTGCGGAAAATGGGAGCTCGGTGATCCAGTTATTATACACAACGCATGCTATGACACGATTGGCGGTGATGTTTATGAAGAGTATCCCGATGATAACGATGAAGCAAAAGTTGATTTGGAGAAAACCGAGCAGGGGTTCAAAATAGCCTCCATTATCAAGGAATCGGGAACATTGCTGCTTAAGCAACAAAGAAATAAAGAGGCTTTCCAAAAGTATCTCAAGGCCTTACGTTACTGCAACGAGCTCGTTCCGGATGAGGAGTCAAATAAATCCTTTTACTTGAAGTTCATGGATCTCAAAAAGTCCATCTTTCTCAACTTGACTTTGATCACTCTCTCGCTCGACGACTACAAATCCACTTTAGAATACTGCGGGTATTTGATGGAACTGCCCAACTCCATACAGCTGAGTGGAGTTCAGACAGGCAAACTTTTTTATAGAATGGGCAAAGCCTACATGGGCCTCAAACAGTACGAAAACGCCTTAAACAGCTACACTACTGCTCTGGTAGCAAATCCTAACGATCCTGCAATAGCCACTGCCATTGAAAGCACGAAGACGATTCTAAAGACCGACCAACTGTCGCAAAAACGAAAGCTTGAGAGTTTCTTCAGCAAGTCATGATGGAAAATACTAAAGCGGAAAATTTTCTTATCAGTGGAGAAGGGTAAAAAAAATTTCACTAAAGTGGTCTTCAAAAGCCTTAAATTTGTGACAACCACTGAAGAGGAGCCGGTATAGGACAGTAATACTGCTCCTGTGATAGGTACCATAATCCTTGGCTTGATAATTGTTACATATTCAGAAGCTGAGCTTTGCAATCGGCTGAAGGCGCGTATTTTTTTGTGCCCCTTCAGTCAAACGCAGAGCTCTCTCACCCAATAGATCTGTACCATGGGAACACACGGTGCGATATCTGACGAAATGCGGTCGGAACATGAGTACTATATGCAGTCAGTTTCGCGTATGCCTGCTGCGGGTAGACGACGCTCGAGTGTTTTACGCAGAATATCAGTAGGTAGCATCCGTTCAGATGACCCAGGAGCCGACACAGTGAAGCTAAATATCGGGAACAGTGCGGAATGTGCAATAATGGAGGATGAGTCTCCGCAAGTGACTTCTAATTACTCCAATTCGAGTCGCACAGTGTCAGATTTTGAGTCACTGAAGGTTCTGGGACAGGGGGCCTACGGAAAAGTCGTGTTGGTGCGAGATATACATTCGGGACAACTTTTTGCAAGAAAAGAACTAAAGAAAGCATCGGTGATACTCAATAGCAAAAGGGTGGAAAGAACAATGTCCGAAAGGATGATTCTGTCCAAAATCTCAGATCATCCCAATATAGTGAAACTGTTTTATGCGCTGCATGACCAGCAGAAGTTGTACCTTATTCTTGACTATATTCCGGGAGGAGAGCTTTTCATGTATTTGTCAAAGGCTGGCTTTCTCAACGAGCAAAGCACTGCATTCTACGTGGCACAGATGGCTCTGGCACTAAAACATCTTCATGATCTTGGTGTGGTGTACAGAGACTTGAAACCAGAGAATTGCCTCTTGGATACCGAGGGCTACCTCGTTCTCACAGATTTTGGGCTCGCAAAACAACCCGTAGCGGACCAGAACGATGGCAGTGGTGACTGGTGTAACTCCATCATTGGCACACCTGAATACTGCTCCCCCGAAGTTCTTCGAGGGGATGACTACGGCGCTAAGACAGATTGGTGGTCATTAGGATGTGTGATGTTTGACTTGCTAACGGGCTCTCCTCCTTTTACCGGCAATAACCATAAGATGATAATGGAAAGAATTGTGAAGCAGAAAGTGCAGTATCCATTTCATATAACGTCAGATTCCAAGGACCTATTGAACAAGCTTCTCAATAAGAGTGCCGATAAAAGGCTGGACGTTGACACAAGATGGGACTTCTTCACAAGTCACAGGGTGTTCCGTTATTTCAGTTGGAACGATTTGCTGCATCATCGCGTGGAACCTCCAATCAAGCCAAATGTTTCGGATCCTGCGCAGGCCGAGAACTTTGATGCCGCTTACACTAGCATGAAGCTGAGCGCGGTGGGGGCAGTCCCGATAGAAGGGCAGAGGGACGATGCAACTACACGGGACTGTTTCTCGGGCTTTTCATACACAGCCAGCAATTCTTTCATTGACAAATACCTAGGAAGCATGCGGTCGTAACTTTGCGACTACTAGAGCTCGAAAATCGTGCATGGCAAGCCGGCACTTACCAATGCCTCTTCTGTTAGAGACCATGGCACGCCGAAGATGCCCGCATTGATCTTTGGCATGTTCACCTCTGCATTTCCATTTCGCGCCACGATGGACTGCACCTCAGACGATGGTATTCTGTTGGGGTCGGCGAGCTGACTTTTGAGGTCTTTCATTGCGAGACAGGTGAAGTTCGCAATTTCGGCTGGGGATTCGCCTCCCATTACGCTTGTAAATAGACACGCCACGACAATTTTCTCACCGACGCCTGAGACGTATCCCCGATCGGTGCTCTCGATCGGCAGCAGTAATGCGGTTCCAAGAAGCGATTCTGGGCGCGCTCTCTGCGCGGAGCAGTGGGCCGCGTATTTCTTGTAGGCTGACGGAAATTCAGCTTTGAAAAGCGCTGCTATGCCACCGCCCCATACGCCGAGACAATTGCAGGCATGGGCCAGCAGAACAGCAGACGTTGTACTCCTTTTCCTGAGCTCGAGAATGTCGCCTTTAGTGTACTTCAGGAGAGTCATTCTGTAGGAGTGTGCTGAGCAGCTAACGCTGCGTTTTGGTACATGATATATGAGACCGCAATGATCTGCACTATCACTTACTTTTAGTAGTGAACTTTTTTGGTTTTTTTCACGTCAACTTCAGAAGCTTTCTAGCTGTATGTAGCATAGGTGAAATAAGTACCTCCCTGTGGTAGCATGCTCAAGACATAGCCATCCCCCCCCCCTTTACTACAGCATCTTGCTGTTGTGAATAGCACAGAAACGTTTTTCGCCGTACTATGGATCCAGAGCTGGTGAAGGATCTCGAGGCACTGAATAAAGAGCTGCGGAACGAATACAGATCGCTGAAAAATAGAATCCAGTCCATTCTGCTAGACAGCAGGTTTGTGAACCGGGTCGCAGACACTTACCAGCTGCCGGTGGTCCCGAACCAAAGGTGCGGAGTTTGGTACACGGTCCCCGCTTTATATAACGAAACCAGCTATTTCAAGTCTACGGATGGCCATATAAATCAATGGGATTTTAGCTTACGAAGGCTGAATTTGCACCTGCTTCCGCTGCTGTCGAGTCACGGGGGGCTCTTAATAGTGGACTCCACTAGAAGGGGTAAGAGGATTCCCGACTCGCTCAGCAAAACGATTCCAATATGGTGCAGTGTCATCAACGCATTGGTATTTGGATCATCCGCAGCAGACATATCTTTACCATCCCAGACTGTCTCGGCCTCTGAGAGATCCCAGATCGAGGCCAGGCTGCCAATCCTCATTGCTCGGGCAAAGTCAATGCACATCACTGAGTCCCTTAAAGTGGCAGGTGGTCTGAATAAACCGCTGCGCCCGTTCTGGATTACTCCTCAATCAAAACTCGGCGACTGCACACCCGTATACGAGACTCTTCCCTACACTCCCTTGTATCTGATAACGGCCAGCTATCAATGCCAGGACGGGACAGACTCTCGGCACGGTTTCACTTACATCCAGGGGGCAGCAGATGACCATGAATTATGGTCCAGGGGCTTGACTGCTGATATGCTTTGGAACAATCTACAGTTGTTCAGCAGTTTGTCGCTTTCCGAGGAAGAATTGCTGAAAACTATTGAGCATATCTCCAATACAGGCCCAACCCAGAGGGCTACAGCCTATGAAAACGTGGTGAAAATCACAGATTCATTATCGGTCGGTAAACTTAGTGACACAGGTCTTTTAAAGGACAGTGTCCTCTACGACGTCATTATAGCATTTGATGAATCCTTTAAGGATCAGCAGCTAGATCGCTCGGCACCGGCAAATCCCTCAAAAACAGTATTAATGTATGAACAGCTTTCATCAAATAGCAAAAGGTCTGCAAAGGCATTGAGATACAAATTGGAAGCCTTGGTTCCTTTTATTGAGTCGGCGTTATATTCAGGAAGGACTGTCCTGCTTCTGTGTAATACAGGTGCAGATATATCCATTGGTGTACTACTAGCCGTTCTTTGTCGGTGTTATAATTACCCCTGGTCAGATGGGCTAATCTCACAAGCCGCCAGAGCTGACACAAAATTGTGGGTCAACAAGTCCCTTATCAAGACGCATTTGATTGGGGTTGTTTCCTCAAACAAACATGCTAATCCAAGCCGAGCAACTTTAAACTCTGTCAATTCATACCTCATGTCCTAATTCTATACGAAACATTATAGTAGTAATACACCTCTTACATAACATCTAATACATATCAACTCCTGCTGTTTTTATGAGTTACTCCATGCATAGGGTGTCGCCACACACCTCCTTTACTCTCCATTTTCCGATCCTGAGAAAAAGCTCTGCTCAGAATCTGGAAACGCTCCAGGGGTTTCCGCCATTGCATTCCCGGCCTTTCTGTAATAAGAATGATACTTGTCTAAAGGCGCTGCATATGCGCCAGTGTAGTCGCTGGTCGCTCCAACAGGAATGTACCCTGTGAAATACAAAGGTTGGTTGCCCTGGGCGGGATGCTGAGGTAGATAGCTAGCCTGTTTCAGCGAAGGTGATAGGAGAGGTGGAACTCGCGCAACTGCAGAGTATGGATGATAGTAGAGCACTTGCTGTTGCTCTACCGGCTGCACAAAAGAGGGATGGCTAGCGCTCTCTCTTACAACTCTTGAAGACACCCTGGCTTGCACGTTGGCTGAAACTGGAGAGAGCTGAGGGTATGGAGACTGGTATACAGTGGGAGAATAATAGTACTGCTGCTCTGAGTACCCCATTTCCTTTGGTGACATGACAGACATACTTGAGGAAGATTGATAGTGACGAAGTCCCCTCAATGACTTAGGTCTCGTTAGATGTCGACCGGGTCGGCTAGTATCACCGGTGTCGGTCCTGTGGTTAGATAAATTAAGTTGCTCTGTGACTTTGACTAGCCTATCAGCGTCAGAATTCTTCTCGCTCAAATGATGAAAATCTGGAGTAGAGATATCCTCATTCAATGACAGGCTCTTCTCCTCCAAAAAGTCAGACCCATCCAAAGATTCAAGATGCGATGAAGTATTTTCCTTGCTCTTTGCCCGTTCATCCAGAAGCTTGGAAGAAATCCCAATGCTCTTCAGTGTGCTCACGTCTGTCAAGAGACTATCATCGGAGATTCTAGAATCATTGAACTCGGAATCTATCATGCTTTGGTCGAATCTATCCCTCTTCTTGCTTCGTTTCTTCTTTTTTTTGGATTTTCTAGGATTCCCACATCTGTCTTTACCGTAAGAGATTTTCAAGCCCTTGTATCGGTTTTCAAAGGACTCGTGAATAGCTTCAGACTTTTGACCATTGAACTCTGAAACCGCATTGATACAGGACACAATGTTCAGGAAATTAACAAAGGCACACTGTCCCTCCTTGAAGAAGTTTATCTGTTCAATCTCACCGAAAATCGACAAATCCCTTCTCAATGTATCTGAGTCAGGTATTCGAATGTTTTCGTTTTCCTCGAGAGTGGGAACAGTTTCTTCCTCTGAAGGCAACGTCTGTTCACTGGAATCCGATGTCATAGGAGTGGACTCAATTCCGATGAAAAGGTTTCTAGATGCGCTGTGTTTTTCAACCACTTCTCTTATTTCTGCTCTAAGAGGTCCGGAGGGATTCCCCCACCCAATTTTGACTCTTCTTCCGCTAATGAGCAACTTGTCTGCCACAGAATGTGTGAAGAACTCGGCCGCTTCCGTAGCCTCTAAAAATGTCAAAAAACAAATATGTCTTGAGGTGATGAGTTTCACAGCTTCTAGTTTCCCACCCCTCACGGCACTGCATATGTCCTCCACAGTTGAATCTGGATGTATATTTCCTAGGTATACGGTACGATTTCCAATGCCACTTCTGTATTGGGGACTGCCAGCCAAATTTCCAGAACTATAAGGGAAGTAGCCGTCGCCATAATCGACAGTCATCGCGACATTCTGTATAGGAAGATATGGACTTACAGCCAGCTGGCCCATATGTTGCTGCGGGAAAAAATATCCACTTGCTGGTTCATATTGCTCATTCACACTATAGTGAGGAACATGGTCCGACGAATCATTTGATTCAGAATTGCGCGAAGAACATTGCTGGGTCGAAAAGGTCGTATCAGATGCATTATTAGATTGATGGTGCATAGAGTTTACCCTGTGCAACGAGGAGGCGGAGGTAGGAGGAGTAGAGTAAAATTCCGATGCCCCAATTGTTTCGGAGTATGTGTTAGGATCCTCAAAATCAAGGTCCCAGTCGTTTCTCTCGTCAAATTCATTGTTGGACTTTGGATCCTTGCTGTAGAACACATTGCATGAGGATAAAATAGAATCCAGTAAAGGAAGCTGTTCAACACACTTTATAGCTGCCGCTATGGAAGCAAAGTGAATGAATGCGGCATGCTTAACTGGATTATACCAGAGTGCTTCAACAGAGCCCATCATTTCGACCTCTCGCCGTATCAAAGTTAGCGGCAATCCAGGTTGAATACTACTTATGCAAACAGACCTTGTAGCGCCGTCATTTTCAATCGCCTTTTTAACGAGAGGCAAAAGACGCACAGGTTCCCCGAGCTCAATTTCTAGTTCTGGGGACTCCAACCTCTGTCGCAATTCATCCTTAGCACGCTGTAAATGAGAGAAGCACTTGTCTGCAACGGACTCTTCCACAAAAGACACTATAGCATTTCTTGCCTGTGACTCTGTGCTTCCTGGGATCTCAAAGGCGCAGTTCTCAATAGGGCCAAATCTTATTACGCACAAAAGCTCGCGAAGCTGTATGGTGGATCGCAAATTGAGGAGCTTGATGGATCGTGTGCTAGGCCTTTCGGCTGGCGGTGGAGCCGGAGATGTGGTTTGGCCGCTCGCGGCAGGGCCGCCGTTCGCAGCGACACCTGACTCCAAGTGCGCCGCGGTCGTTGCGGGACGCGTCGCTTTGCCGCTTGTGGCATAATCACCATTAGCGGCGGGCTCTTCGTTTTTTTTGCAGTCCCTCAGGGACTGGAAGGTGGACTCGCTTGCTCTTCGGCCGTGCTGGATTCCCAGTGCAGAGAGTCTGTCCGAAGTTTCGCTCAAGCTGAGCCGATTATTTTGAAGCTGCGATACAGAGCGGTCGGCTGGCCTCTGAACGGCCTCGTCAGTGGTCACCTCGAGTGCGGGCAACGCCAAGCCGCTGCCGTCCATTGGTGTGCGCTGTGAGGAAGGGGTGTGAGGATTTCGCGCGGCCGGGCCTGGTGGGCCTTCGACCTCCGCGGGGCGTTGGGCAGTGCTTGCGCTAGCGGGACGCGACATGAAGCCACAGAGACGCTGACAGGTATCGAGGTTCCAACGGCGTCTCTCTGGAGAAGCTGTCTGGGGAGTAAAGCGAGTGGTGGTGGTGTCTGAGTGTCAAAAGCAGTGCGGCGCCGACGGTCAAGGCTGCGAGCTTTCTGTTTGGGCGTCGTTCGTTTCAGGCACGAAAAGCGTTTACCCCGGGCAAAACGAGCGAGAATGATACGGGTACAGCAGTCTTGGGGGAGGCGGAGGGCGCGCGCGCGCGCGGGAGCGGGAGTGTTGATGTTTGGGCACCACACACGGTCTCTGTCCTGTCCCGCAAGAAGCTGGTGTATGTACGAAACCCAGGGGCTCTGGCTGTGTGCGCACAAGGGGCCAAACGAGATATACATAAAAGCGGCAGGGCAGGGGCGGCTTTCATTGCTATTGGTAATTATTAAAATTAAGCGTATTTTTTTTTTTTGGGGTGCGTGCATCGTGTTACGTACGCCACAATGAAATTTTCCGCTGGCTGGGGGGTCTCGGTAGTGTCCGTGTGGTGCGTGCGGATTTTTAGTTTCGCTGCACACTCCGAGCCGTTTGACGTGCTGCGTGAGGTACAGGGGGAGGGAGGGAGCCAGTGGGAGGGCAGGCCGAGTGCGGGTGCCACGGTGCGGTGGCGGTGGCAGGGAGAGCAGTCAGAGCAATCAATGCGCGGCGGAAGTTTGGCCCGTCCGCCGGAGAGGGAAACGCGGCCCCAGCCCGCGCTGCGCTTTGTCGGAGAAGGGGACCAGAGCCCGCTGTTCCACGCTGCTCAACGCGCACTTTTTTTTTTTTCATGCAGCCTGGCCTAAGAGAACGGCCGTTGGAGACGACGACAACCACGACGGTGCGCTGCAAGAGACGGTGTCGCGGTGGCCCAAAGAAGCACCGTGCGCGACTCGAAACGGGAACCGCGCACACCACAGCCCGTGTGTCTCGCCCGCGGCATGGAGCCGAGCACAAACCGGCTCCGCGACTCCACACCTTGAAGCAGCACCCTTCAACATGAAACAATAGCGCGTGGCGCGGAAAACCAGAAACAGAAAAGGCAGCGCCCTGTTTCAGGAACAGAAAGGAAAAGAAAAAGGAAAAACAGCACACAGGGAAATTTCAATGCTTATGTAATAAGGTGAAATGCGGGAGATGGGACGCACCAAAAAGGCTCTGGTCTATCTCCGTTGTGCAGAGAAGGCGCTGAGCGAAAGCGAAAAGGGAAGCGGAAGGATGAGCTGTGTGCGGCAGTGTGCGGCCGTGTGGGGCTGTACTTCTTCTGAACGGGTGTCAAATTGCTCAACAGAGTTAGTTACATGTACATAATGTATACTAAATATGCGTCATCCTATGCGCTAGAACCCAGCTGAGAAGAAAAGAACAACGCAAGAGAGCAGCAAAGGGCATCAAAACCATAGTACTTCTTAGGCTGAGACCTTGGCAACGTGCTCGAGCAGGTCGACAACTCTCGTGGAGTAACCAAACTCGTTGTCGTACCAGGAGATCAGCTTCACGAAGGTCGGGGTCAGCAGGATACCAGCCTTGGCGTCAAAGATGGACGAGCGGCTGTCGCCGAGGAAGTCGGTGGACACGACGGCGTCCTCGGTATAGCCAAGAACACCCTTCAATGGGCCCTCAGAGGCCTTCTTCATGGCGGCACAGATGTCCTCGTAGGAGGTTGGGGTCTTCAGGTTGACGGTGAGGTCAACGACAGACACGTCGGTGGTTGGCACTCTCAAAGACATACCAGTGAGCTTGCCGGCCAGAACAGGCAGGACCTTGCCGACAGCCTTGGCGGCACCGGTAGAGGATGGGATGATGTTGCCAGAGGCGGTTCTTCCTCCTCTCCAGTCCTTGTGAGAAGGACCGTCAACGGTCTTCTGGGTGGCGGTGATGGAGTGGACGGTGGTCATCAAACCGGCGTCGATACCGAACACATCGTTCACAACCTTGGCGAGTGGGGCTAGACAGTTGGTGGTACAGGAGGCGTTAGAAACGATTGACAGGTCTGGGGTGTACTCCTCGTGGTTGACACCAACGACGAACATTGGAGCGTCCTTGGAGGGAGCGGTGATGACCACCTTCTTGGCGCCAGCGTCGATGTGCTTCTGGGCGCCCTCTAGGGTGGTGAAGACACCGGTGGAGTCGATGACAAAGTCGACGCCCTCCTTGCCCCATGGGATGTTGGCTGGGTCTCTCTCCTGGAAGACCTCAATCTTCTTGCCATCGACAACGAGGTACTTTCCCTCGGAGACGACCTCTCCCTTGTAGGTTCTGTGGGTGGAGTCGTACTTGAACATGTATGCGGCGTAGTCTGGGCCGATGAATGGGTCGTTGACGGCCACGACGTTGATGTCGGCTCTCTCGAGCGCGATTCTGAGCACGATTCTGCCGATTCTGCCGAATCCGTTAATACCAACGTTGATCGCCATTTTTTGTATAGATTGAGGAGTGGTGCTGGATGTGTCTTGCTAGAAGAATGGGCTGACTGTCCGTGCCTGTGTTGGGGGCTGCTTTCAATCAGTTGCGGTGTCGAGATCCGAGAGACAGAGGAAGGGCCCGGGCGGTGGTGGGGGCGGCCGCCAATACGTGGCACAAGCAGCGACGCACTTGCCCTTTTATAATTCTATTTTTCGCAGCAACCCAGATGCAGCCGCTGTGCTCGCTCGCCCGTCAACTCGCCCAACTCTGCTCAGCTCACCGGGGCGGAGGGGCGCGCGCCTTCCTGCCCCCCCGCCTCTCCGGGCCCACACCTGCTGCGGCCGCCCCGGTGGCGCGCGCGCGCGCGCGGTAGTTTTCTTTTGTTGAATTTTTTCGGCCTGTCAGCCCAGGGGGGGGAGGGGGGGAGAGGAGGGCGCCCCCCTCCCGGCCGCCCAATGTCCGGGGTGGGGTGATGCCTTGCAGGTGGATCCGCGACGTGGGGTGGTGTTGTGGCCGCAGCAGATGTGGCGCGCAGGGGGGGAGGAGGCCTGTACGGAGGCCTGTATGTAAGCTTGTATGTAAGTCTGTGTGGCGCGTGAGGCGGGCGCGCGGGCTGATTGGGCGGCTGCCTCGCGACGGCTGCCGTCACGATCACCTCCACTGCGGAGCGGCCCGCTGCCGAACTCCGGCCGGCCAGCGCCCGTCGGCCTCTTCCCAGCACCACCCCCCCTCCGGTCATGCGTGCGTCGTGCCCTGCGAATTTTTTTTCTCCTCTGCTGGCCTCTCTCCCTTCTCTTACCCCCTCTCCCCCCCCCGGTCATCAGAGCGGCACACACTCACCCCCGGGACTCAGCCGCTGCCCCAGACTCCCCGGTGCAGGCTCTCTCTCTCGGAGATGGTCGACACAACGCAATGCCGCCCGGCACACAGACCCTGAGCTCCTCCCCTCCCCGCCACCGTCGCAGCAGAGCATGTCCCTCCCCCTCCCCCCTCCCCCTGTCCTGCCCTACCTCCCCGTACTCTTCTAGTACCCATTTACAGCGCCAGTAGCGCAGCGCAGCGCAGTGTAAAAAGACGGGCATCCGTGCACCGCCCATCTCCGCCTCTCCCTCCTCCTCGCCCCGGCTTTTCAACCCGTCTCGGTGCACATTGCGTAATCGACGCGTCGCCCCGGCCGCCATCCTTTTGACCCGCTTTCATTTGTACAGGAAAAGCACTGCATGCTTATGCTTTTGGCTCTCCGCTGTAATTGCCGGATCGGGCAACATGATCTCGATTAGTTCAATTACCCAGATACCTTACCTGCTGCCGCCCTCTCCGCAGCCGGCCAGCGGGGCGGCTGTGGCGGCACGGGAGCAACGAACGATGGCTTTATATAGGCACGCTTTCTTCCACAGTGCCCACTTGGCCACACTGAGCCCCTCCCCCCCTTTCCCCCCCCCCCACAGCAGTTAATGCCACCCGTCCCTGCTTGTATACTTGTTCCTGCTTGCTCCTGCCCTCGCTAGAGCCCAACACCACTCCTCAGAACACTTCCAAGCGCATCCGCAATGACCATACCAAAGAACGCCTCCATTGGCATCCCAAGACTCGGGTTCGGTACAGGAACCTACTACTATAAGTACGGAAACGACACAATTGACGAAAAACTGGTCGAGATCTTGGTCAAGGCCCTCAACAAAGGCGTGACACACATCGACTCCGCAGAGGTCTACAACACAGACCTCGAGGTCGCCAAGGCCATCAAGCTCTCAGGGCTCAGCAAGGACCAGTTCTGGCTCACAGACAAGTACTACGCCGGAGATGGCACCTACACAGGCAGATCGAAATACCCAAACCCTTATGAACGTATCAAGGCCGCCCTCAAAACTTTTGAGCTGCCATACATCGACTTGTACCTGATACATGCTCCTTTCATCAAAAAGGAGACACACGGCTTCTCTCTCGCTGAAGCCTGGGGTTTCATGGAAAAGACAAAAGAGACAGGCCTTGCTAAGCACATTGGTGTCTCCAACTTCACTGTTGACGACCTCAAAGAGGTAATCGCCAGCTCAAAGTATAAGCCAGAGGTGCTCCAGATTGAATATAACGCCTTCCTGCAAAACCAAACTCCAGGAATTGTGGACTTTTGCAAGAAGGAAGGTATCCTGATCGAGGCCTACTCGCCTTTGGGTCCTCTATACAAGGGAGACCTTACTAGGGGTGTTGGTCAAGAGTTCGACGCCTACCTCGAGAAACTCTCAAAGAAGTACTCCAAATCTAAAACCCAGGTCTTGCTACGCTGGGTTGACGAAAAGGGAATTGTACCTATCACCACTACATCGAAAGAATCCAGAATTGAAGAGTTCCTTCATGCCTTTGACTTTGAACTGTCTCCAGAAGAAGTTGATGAGATCACAAAGTTGGGTTCCCAATATAAGCCTGTTTTGAGACAGTACTGGAAACCAGAGTACACTAAATATAACTGAATATAACTGAATGACAGAGTTTGAGATCAATTCCATCCTGGCATCATGTAAGACCCCGAGTGCGCGTAGTTGTAAATATCAAAATCCGGTTCAGTCACAGAGTCTTGGAGGGGCGGATTGATTTTTTGCTTTTTGCTTCCTCCTCCTTCAAACTCAAAGTCCAGCAAAGGAAGCCCTAATGACGCATCAACCCCAAAGTCATTGAGCATCCAGAGATCAGAGAAGGACTTCACTGGTTGTGTGGTGCCGCCGTTAGCAAGATCATTATGACTAATGCCATTTATACTTCCGTTCAACAATCCATTGTTAGTGCCTGTATCATGCACATAATACGAACCACAATTGTCTGCATTATGTGTCAGTGGCGCATTAGCAGATCTCATTTGCTCCAACTCTAATCCATCTACGGAGTTTCCAATTATACCATTTTGCGTCCGTGAAAGATTGTTTTCGTTCACCTGGGCTTGAACAGTATGATCTTTGTACCCATCTGGTTTCACCACAGTTGATGCGGAACGGTTGATTTGCTCCTCCTGTTTCGATGTAACAGTCTTCAATGGTGATGCAACTTTTTTCTTCCCTTCCTTCTTGATCTCAATATGATCCTGAAATGGCGACACCACTCTTGGCTGAGAAATAATAGACTCAATTGCTGCCTCCAGGTGCCCCAGACACTTTTCAGAAAGGCAACCAAGTAATTCAATCTGCGTTTCACATTTGAGGTTTGCAACAGCTGAGGCTAACAGGGCCTTGTTGTCTTGGAACAATGCGCCTCCTCGCGTATATTCAAGTGATCCTTTAGCAGCTAGTAGCGCAAATCTAGCTTTTTGTCTAGATATGTTCAATGGCAACGGAATGTAGTAGAAGCTAAACCTTGCAGTGTTGAGCGCTTTAGATATCATAAGCAAAGCGGTCACTGATTGTTGTATTGCGATGTGAGATGTGGACTTCTTGGAATTGCGTGTGTCCAAAGCCATCTGAGGCATGTAAATCACTGCCTTAGCGTGATAGTATAAATACAGTAATATCATTTGCGTTTCATTCAGTTTTTCAAAATCGCCCATCTTGAAGTTCCCGTTCTTGCCGATATCACAGCTTATCTCTGCAGGAAGTTGCCGTCTCCATGAGTCAAGCATATCTTCTAAAAGTAGAGCCGTTGGCTCATCGACATTTGCACGTTTCAGAGCACCCGCCTGGCTGCTTCTCTTGAAAATAGTATCAACAATAGATCCCAGCACTTTGGCATATCGCATTATACTAAGTGCAGAATCATTTACTTTCCCCACTAAAGAAAGCTGAATATTGTTGAAAGTTATGAAATTAATGTCTGCATCGCTTCCCTTACCACCAGAAGAGGAAGAAGAGGGCAAAGCACATTCAATTTCGTAATCTTTGATAAGTCTCGGAACACCAAGAAGTAGAGCACTGAACGCGTCAAGAATATAAATACACCAAAATAGAATACGTCTCTCTCCTTGCTGCAGCTTAGATACATTGGACCCGTTCGCTCCAAGCACAACAGTAGGACAACGATGTAACCGAAGCTGTTGAGCCATTGTGATCAATTTCCCGCGCAGTTCGTAGCTCGTATTCAAATCGCCTGTTGTCAGACAGTACAGTAATTCCATTGTGGTCAGTTGAAGAGATGAGATACTGCATATGGAGTTGAGATCCGACTGTGTGAACTGCTTAATGAGGTGATCATAAAACTGTAAGATCTCAGCATTGCTATTATCTTTCTGCCCTTCGTGGGCGTTATTTTTCTCTCTGCTCAGCATTACAAGAGCCGTAATTATAATCAACATCTCTCCAAACTTCTCCAATCCGCACATGGCCTTGTCTTGAAAGTTTACTTCTCGACTTTTGTTGAACTTGGCATAGTTGCTCATAAATATATCCCGGTTAAGCATCGGAGTGAATGTGTTCCAGGTCTCGAAAAAGACTGTTATACATAGGTCCAGATTGACGTGGTTTGGAAGATTCAAATTCTGGAAGAAGGCTATGGACTGTTCCTCCAAAAAATGATTGAAGCTCGTGGACTTGAAACTGATAGGAAACTGGTTGTATCTGTTTTGCTCGTTGTATGCTTCTTTAAGTAATGCAATTGACCTGGCTGTCAAAAATGGAGCTTTCGAATCAAACCCATGGACGCTCACAATTTTAGCAAGGAGGGAAGGAATAAATAAAGTCTCTTCCGTAGATCTTGGAATGGATGCGGCAATGAGATTCGCGAGGTTTGAGAAGTCCTTCGTACGGAGCTTGTTCTGGAGAGAGATCGCTGCAGCTGCACCGGGCGCATTCACCTGTTCAAAAGAATTGTAGCCATACCTACTTCCGAGGTCATCGACAGTTGAGGTGTAGTGCGAAGGGTCTGCGAGAGAAGCGGAGAAGAGCGAGGCATCCTCATCGCTCAACTCTCTTTTATCGACGTCAACAGAACCAGCGATGGAGACAGGCTGGTTGTGAACTGAGTTTGGATAATTTCCAGCGGCGTCATCGAGGATATCTGGTTCGGGCTCGAGCCGCTCCTAGTTGTTGAGAAGAGACAAGTTTTCATGGCTGAGCTGGTGACGGGATTCGGCCTCGTCCTTCATGAGCTTGGCTCCGGCTTTGAGTTGGAGCAGCGTGTCTGAGTTTTCCGACCTGAGGCGGAGGAGCTTCTGAAACTTCTTGTTCTCAAACTCGAGCTCTCGGATGCGCTCTTCCAGAGACTCGGTGTAGCCCCGCGGGAACGCCTTTCTCGCGAGCTTGTCCGTGAAAATGCACTCGAGGCCGGCGGCCTTGCAGTTTGCGCAGGGTCTGTGGCCGCCAGCGTCGCAGCAGCCGTCGTCATCGTCGTCGTCGTAGTAGCAGCGGATCTTCTTCTTTCTGCAGCGGTCGCAGGCGACGGAGACCCGGAGGGTGTTCGACCCGGGGGGCTTGATCGTTTTGGGCTTGTCTGGGGGCTGGCAGGCAGCGGGCAAGCCGGCGGCGCTCTGCATGCTTGCGAGTGAGTGTACGTGTCGGGGGGTATGTGTGAGGCCGGTCAAGAGGGGCTCTGCTGCGTGTGCGCGCACCTGCCTTATGTGTGATCCTAGGGAGGGACAAGGAACGAGCTGGTGCAGAAGGACGAAGGGGGGGGGGGGGGTGGCGGGCAGCGCAGCGCAGCCTCAGCAGCTCTGTGCAGCTTTATTCCATGACTAATCTGCTGCGAAAAGAGCAACCCTGCCTGATTCACCCCGAAATTTCTGGGGTGCAGGCGAGAGTGATCGTGTTTCACTGGAGGGACCAAAGCGGGGAAGTAGGGTAACCCCCTGCGGTGAAAAGCGGCCTCCCCGGGGAGAGGAACCTCACTGCGCTAAAAACTAGGATGGCAGTGCACGGATGTGGCTCTGTGTGTGTGTGTCCGGGAAAAGAAAAGTTTTCGCTGGGTCTCTGCTATATATATATATATAGTGTTGGCTGGCGGCCTGTTTAGCGAGAGCTCTTTCCACTACAGCTGCTCTCTCTCTCTCTCTCTCCTGGGCCGCTGCTTCGAAGAGCCGGAGGACCGGGCCCGCGTTTAGTGCTGTAGTGAACCTGTCACGCCCCAGGCGGGGCTGGTGGCTTCACGTGGCGCTGTTCTGGTACTGTGATGAAAAATAGCAACGAATTTCTTCACCTGAACTTTCATGTGGAAAAACGTTACTTTGACAGAGCTTTTTAACCCTGACGTACACAGAACGGCGCCTATACCCTCTCCTCTGCCCCTCCTGTCTGCCGGAAGAGCAGCTCTACGTTGGCCTCACCAGCCCCTTTTTCCTCCCTCCGCCCCCCTCCGCCTGACGGAGCGTGCTTTTCTCAAGTGTAGTCAGACTCGAAGGCCAGTAGTTCTCACCTGGGAGTTACCCGCCCCACAGCGATTTCTTCTACTGGAATATTTTCTTGCCCTTGTAAGATAACAGTAATGCTCTCTCTAGGCAGTTCTTTGCAAGGCGAAACACACCGGGCTTCCTCCTTGTGGTGGTTCGCGCGCGCATGGAAGAGCTTGCTTGCTGCGTATCGTCTGCACCCAACCCATAATGTCATACGACGACGACCTGAGCCCCGCGATATGCGAGCGGTGTCTAGGGCCTAACCCCTATGTCGAGATGACACGAGAAAGAAATGGACTCCAGTGCAAACTGTGCACGAGGTCGTTCACCGTCTTCCGCTGGGCGCCCGTCAAGGGCGGACCACTGAAACACACCTCTGTCTGTCTGACATGCTCTCGCTCGCTGAACTGCTGCCAGTGCTGCATGTTGGACTTGACCCTCGGAGTGGACCTGATCACAAGAGACCAGCTGCTCAAGCTTGCTGGGAAGAAAGCTCTCACCGGTGACAGCGGGCCCCAGAACCAGGTGTCCAAGATGTATGTCGCCAATAAGCTTGAGAGAAAGTACAAGCTGGAGGGTGAGTCAACGATCCAGAGCGGCGACGAGAAGAGAGCGGCAGCGAGAGATGTTCTGCACTCTATTGGCAATCTTGCGCAAAAGAAGGCGTCCAACAAGGCACGCAGTCACTCCGCGGCTGAGCAGCAGGTGACAAACCCTGAGATCAAGAAGCTCTGCAAGAATCTGCCGTTCAATGGATCGCTCAACACAAACCCCAGCAATCACAGCATCAAGTCATTTTTCGTGTTTGGAATCACTGATCAGATACCTGAATACGCGATAAAGGACTTTTTTGCAGATCTTTTGAAAGACAACGCCAACGCTCTAGTGGAGTCTGTTTTCCTGAGCCACAAGTCCAAGCTTGGGTTTGTAGAATTCACCACGAGAGCTGTCGCTGAGTCGGCAGCACAGCATATTCTGGATCTCCAGTTAGAGCGCAAAAACCTGAGCCTTTCCGATGTGCAGTCTTACTCGCGCCCATGTCTAGTTGCTATCAGCAAATGCCCTGTACGTGTCTGTTGGGCTTCCAAGACGCAGTCGCTGGACTTTAGCAACTCCGACATGGGAAAGCTACGGCGGATCGTGAAGAAATACATGATCAAGTGGGCTGACCGAGATTTTGAGAAGGCCACCCCCGAGACAGAGAGCGCTGCTGCGACACAGAGCGCAAAGCCTGTCAAGGCTGACGACTACCAATCTTTGAGAGCAGACTTTGAACTGTCATAGCCACTTTGTGTTTCACATTAATGATAATTTCTATACGAGGATACCGTGGTACTCGCACCGGCGGTATTTCTTGCTCAGATTCTCCCACTGGACAATGAACCTGTTGCAGATAGGCAGGAGCAGGGTTCCAGAGAGGCTGAGGCTGTTGACTCGTGCAAGACTTTCTATATAAATGATTTGTGTGTTGCAAAGTCCGAGGATCTTGAAGATGAAGAGAGTGTACGCAATGGGGACGGCTGTTGCGGGCCCGTTGCAGAGGAAGACGTCCGGGTATCTAGTCGGCGACACCAGTTTTGTAAACGTCACTACGAATGAATACAGCGTACGCACCGTAGCGGAGAGCGCGTGTTCGCCGATGTTGCGTGCTCGTGGAAGCGTGATGTAGTCCTGTTCAGTGCACGGGTTGGAGAGGGTCTTTTCGAACGTTTCAATTCTGAGCTTGGAAGTTTTGTCGGACCCAGAGACGGCGTATGTTCTGTGGGTCATGTCGAGGTGCTGGAACTGGCGCAGCATGCCCAGCATCTCGCCCGTATGTCCGCCGGAGCCAAGCAGGATCAGCAGCGACCGCGTCGCCGTGGCTGGAGACGCGCAGCGTCCGTCCGGCTTCGCGCAGGGAACCGGTGCCTTCGCGGCCGGCAGCACGCATATCGTCCGCAGCGCAAGCGCAAGCACGGCGCCCAAAAGGACTGTGGCGCCCGCGGTGAACTGCCCTTCGTTCATGGCGTCCTCCTCCTGCTGCTCTTGTGGCTCGCCCGGCTGATAGCGAGAAGCACACGTCTGGGGCCCCTCCGGATGAGAACACGTTGCTGATGCACAGCACGCAAAGTTGAGCACTCTACTGTAATAAAGAGAAAGGCCCCTTCATGTAGAAGAGAGGGAGAGTGAGCACTACCAGTACTGCATGCGTCGAGGTGTATGGGTGTGTGTGCAGGAGTGCGTCTTATGTAATGATTATGTCGGCGCTGAAAAAAGTGTGAATCTCAGGAGAAAAAGAAAAGGAGCGGAGGGGGGTGGGGGTAAAGGGCGAACTGATAGATGTAGATAGCGAGAGAATGTGTTGTGCGATGCGGAGCGGTGAAGATCAGTAGCTGAGATCCGAGGGCTTGCACGGTCAGGGGCACATGTCCTCTTACGCGGACGAACACGGCGTGAGCGATGCAGACAGCGGCGGCGGCGACGAGCCTGCGCCGCAGCACGGCAGACGGGCCCCCACCCTGCAGGCGGCGCTGGATCAGTTTCTCACGGCGGGCTCCGGCAGCCGGACCGTCTCGCAGTACCCAGACGGCCTCCAGCTGTACATGGAGTCGCTGATAGCGCAAGGCGACGACACAGAGCACACGGGCGCGCTGGCCAGCCTTATCCCGTCCCTCCAGCGCCTGGCACAGAGCCCGGAAGCGCTGCTTCTCCTCCCGCAGGACGGAGGAGCAGGGCACGCAGGCGGCGTGGATGACGAGTTCTTCGACACGCTCGAGAGAGTCGACATCAACACCATTCCGCGCGACAAGTGCTGCCCCGTATGCACCAATTGCTTCCACGACGACGAGTACCCGCTCGTCGTTGCGCTGCCCTGCCAGCACTACTTCGAGCTCGACTGCATCCGGCCCTGGCTCAAGGTGAACCGCACGTGTCCCCTCTGCAGGGCCGATGTCACGAAAAGGAAGCACGCCCCTGTCTTGGCGAATGACAGCGCGGACGAGGAAGAAGACTGGGAAATGTATGGATAGATAGACAACTACATAGAGCTGCGTGCTTTTTTCTGTAGTATTTTTCTTCTTTGGCAATAGATTCGTGTGTATGTACAGGTAAGCTCAGCATCCGCGCGCCCCCGCCCCCGCTATGACTCTACTTGTTTCCGCTCTTGAGCGGTCATGTGCTTGGTGAACGCAGGGTCGCGCAGGAGCTCGAGAACTCTCTGTGCGACGGGGCTGTGTGACTCCTGGGACAGCGACGCCAGCGTGGATTCAAGGTCGCTCACAGCAGGTCTGCCCTCGTCCAGGCGAGCCATGTCCGACGACAGCGACAATGGCTCCTGGACAAACATGCGGCAGCGAAGCCCCACTCCCCAAACTGAGTGTTTCCGAAGGACACTCAGCAGCATGTCAACGACCTCGTTGTTTGAATCCCAGATCCGGATCAGTCTGCTGTACGTGCGTCTCTCAAAGTTCTCCTTTGATTTAGCGTTCACAAAAGGAGCCCTGTTGACGGTCCAGCGTTCTCTCTTCATTGGCAGAGGGAGAGGGCCTGTGGCGGGCAGCCCGAGGTAGTACGCGGCTCTCAGTGCAAAGTCGCAAAAGAAGTCTAGGTTTCTGTTGTCAAACGAGCGGAACAGAAGCTCGGCCTTCAGGTCGCCATGCTTCACCTTGTGCTTCAGTGGCGCATAGTAGTTCAGCTCTGCGCTGATTGGGAGCGGTCTGCCGAGTCCTGGAACGACTGTTTCCTCAGTCACCGTTTCCGGCTCGTACTGTCTGAAGCTGCTGATGAGACTCGACTTCGCCAAGGCCTGCGGGTCCACGGCCAGGGCAGCCGCCTCGTCCTGTAGCTTTAGCTTCGCAAGCTCCGCGATCTCTCTGTCCAGCTGCTCGGGTCTCTTTCCGGTCTCGAGCGCCGGCCGCGACACCGAGAACAGCCTCGCGGCCGGCTCGCGCAGCACCGCATGTCGCACGGCCCGCAGAGAGCCCTGTCCTGCCAAACCAGCTACCAGACGCATTCTGTGTGTATCTCCTGATGAGACGATGCTGTGCTGCTGCTCCTGCTGTTGCTGCTGTTGCTGCTGTTGCTGTTGGTGTTGGTGCTGCGGCAGCTTCAAGTTCACCATCAAGCACGTTTTCCATCTCAGCCCTCGCTCTCTCTCTCTCTCTGACTTGGTGTGTGTATGCGAACGAAAATTTTTGTCTACCCGTAGCTGAGCAGTGTTTTATTATGGCAGAATTTTTTACGCCTGTTTTTCTTCGTTTTCTGCTGTGGCTAATTAAGGGGCCTTGGTCTTTCTCTATAGAGAGAGAGAGAGATATTGGCGCCTTTTGAGAGCTGTAGCGGTACCCTGTCCAACACTCTCCGCAAGTACAAGCGCAAATGGGGAAAAGCAGCAAGGACAAGCGAGATCTGTACTACAGAAAAGCAAAGGAGGAGGGCTGGAGGGCCCGCTCCGCGTTCAAGCTCCTGCAGCTGAATGAACAGTTCCAGCTTTTCGAAGGAGTGACCAGGGTCGTGGACCTCTGTGCAGCGCCCGGCTCCTGGTCGCAGGTTCTGAGTCGCGAGATATTTGGCAAAGAGGGAGCCGAAGACGCAAAGATCGTCGCTGTCGACCTGCAGCCCATGTCGCCGATCGAAAACGTCACAACGCTGCAGGCAGACATCACCGATCCCGAGACGCTAGACCAGATCTCGGAAGTCTTCCAAGGGCACAAAGCAGACTTCGTGTGCTCCGACGGAGCGCCAGACGTGACAGGTCTACACGACTTGGATGAGTATGTGCAGGGACAACTCATCTTGAGCGCCCTGCGACTCGCGACCTGTGTCCTGAAGGAAGGAGGAACTTTTGTGGCCAAAATCTTCCGCGGCCGCAATATCGACCTGCTCTACAGCCAGCTCGGCTACCTTTTCGACAAGGTCGTCTGCGCAAAGCCGAGATGCTCCAGAGGCTCTTCCCTCGAGTCCTTTGTGGTGTGTATTGGCTACCGCCCCAGACCGGGATGGAACCCGGATCTGCGATCTGATCTATCAACAGAGGAGTATTTCCAGAAAATGAACATTGGACGGCACCAGCTGAACCCAGAGTGTGCCCCTGATTCAGAAGAGCGGAAAATCGCACCTTTTGTGGCCTGCGGGGATCTCAACACAAGCTACGACTCGGACGCATCCTACAGTCTATCCTCTTCGCTGAACCAAATAAGTTTAGATCCAGTACAGATGCCTACAGATCCGCCATATAAAAGAGCACTAGAATTAAAAAGAAAAGGACTGCTTCGACCAGTCAAGTGAACCAGAACGCTAACTCCCCCTAATAATTCAACTCAGTTCTTGGTCTTTTCCTCGCCCTTGACCAAGCTATCTGGTTTCAAAGTAGGAAAGAGCAAAACTTCCCTGATAGTGTTGGAATTTGTCAAGAACATAGCCAGTCTGTCAATACCACAACCCCATCCAGCAGTTGGAGGCAAACCGTACTCTAAAGCGTTACAGAAGGTTTCATCAATAAGTTGTGCCTCATCGTCACCCTGGTCCTTCTGTCTAGCTTGTTCTTCGAATCTCATACGCTGGTCAAATGGATCGTTCAGCTCTGTATAAGCATTACAAATCTCCTTGGTGGCAACAAACACTTCGAATCTTTCACACAGTCCTGGTATTTCTCTATCATACTTGGCTAAAGGAGACATCATTTGTGGGTGGCCGAAAATGAAGGTTGGGTTGATACACGAGTCCTCTAGCTCACCGATCAACTTGTCGAGCATTCTGGCGTTGGTTAGTGGTGGAGGGCAATCCAACTTGTGTTTAATAAGAAGCTTTTTCAGGAACTCCCCGGTTTCTGCCGTGTGTAACTGATCCCCTGGTGGGAACTTGCAATCGTATACTTTCTCTAGCTCCTCCATCATGTTAATTCTTCTCCATGGTCTGGCGAAATCCAATGTCAATTCCTTACCATCTGGACCCTCTGGGTGGTATTTAATACTGTAACTGCCCGTGATTTCTTTCACCATTTCGGAGAACAGTAGCTCCGTCGTGTCCATAAGGTCAAAGACATCAGCATACGCCTGGTAGAATTCACAAGTTGTGAATTCTGGGTTGTGGGTCATGTCGATACCCTCGTTTCTGAACTGTCTTCCGATCTCATAGACTCTATCCATACCTCCAACAACCAGCTCTTTCAAGAAGAGCTCAGGGGCAATTCTCATGAACATGTCCATGTCAAGGTCATTGTGGTGGGTTATGAATGGCTTGGCAGTTGCACCACCGGCTATGACGTTCATCATAGGGGTTTCGACTTCAATGAAGTTTCTGTTGTCCAAGAATCTTCTGATGTAAGATATAATCTTGGATCTAGTGATGAAGGTGTCCTTTGTGGACTTGTTCATAATGAGATCCAAGTATCTCTTTCTGTATCTGGCCTCCTGGTCCTTGAACCCATAATGCTCGGTAGGGAGCATGTGCAAGCATGGTGTCAACAGCTTGACCTTGGTTGCAAAAATGGAGAGCTCACCCTCTCCTCCCTTTGCTGGGTTTGTCTTTCCTGGGTATCCCTCAACGCCGATGATGTCACCTCTTCTGAGCAAATCGTGCATTTCCTGGAAGTCCCCGATGGCATCCTGAGCCTGGGCAAGCACCTGGAGGTTGACCCCCTCGCCGGAGAGGTTGTAGAACTTCAGCTTGGAGCCAGACTCTCTCTTCACCATTATTCTGCCCGCCACGGAGACGGTGACGTCGGGCAGCGTTTCGCCCTTCTTCAGGCTGGTGTACTTGTCTCTGAACTCGTCGAGCCTCATGGAGACGTGGAACTTGTGGGGGTAAGGGTTTGTCTCGGTGTGGGGCTTTCTCAGACTGTCGATCTGGGCGGATCTGATCTCGAAGTACTGTCTTGGGTTCAGGGTGGCGAGGTCATCTTTCTTCTTGGTGATCTTTGGGGCTGTCTCCGCGGCCTTCTTTGCCTTTTCGGCCTTCTTCTCCTCGAGCGCTCTGAGCTTCTGTCTCTTCTTGAGCTCTGTTTTGGAGACCTGCTCGCCCGTGGCCTCGTCGAGGTAGGTCTTCTGCAGCTTCTCGGCCGTCTGGTCGACAGCGTTCTCTTCCGACATTGCAATAGGCTGGCTCGCTCGTCTCTGCGCTCCGCTCTCCGGTCTCTCTTTCAGTAACAACTGGCCAGCGTGGGGGGGGGAAGGGGGGTGGTGTCGTGGCTGCTCCGCGTATCTTGTCCCTCCCGTCCTGTTTCTTTTGACTCATAGAAATTACGTTCAGGCCTTGCACCCACGCCAGACCTCTCTCTCTCTGCCTCCACCAGGAGCTGAGTGCCAGCGCAGGTAGGGAACCCCAAAGGAAAAAAAATTTTCTGTTGTGGTCGTGCGCGGCCAAATGGTTAGTCTGGGGACGATCGACGCTGGAGCCTGCAAGGAGTAGTCGTAGGCAGGGCAACTTTTTTTTTCCCCCTTTTTTTCGCTTCACGTTTTTTGCGAAAATTTTCCAAAAGGGCTAGGCCGGGTGCGTGAACGAAGAGCCTGCGCGCAGTCCATCCAGGCCCAGGACAGCAGGAACCGCGACTGACCAGCAGCTCCGACCTCTGTGAAAGTGCACGCGAACACACATAGAAGCCCCGCCTCTTTCTCGTTCACCCCCCTCCGCCTTCCCCTCTTCCTCCCCCCTCGCTCCATCGTGACAAGCCCCAGCGAAAGAGCGGAGCCGTATCATATCACAACACATATAACCAACCCCCCCCCCCCTGATGTCGTTGCCAACGTACGTGTACTTTTCTGCTGTGCGAAGCCCTGTTCCCTTCGTGATACTAACTTGCTGAACGTTCAGCGTGGAAATAAGCGCAAGCGTAGCGCTCAAGCTTGCCAGAATTGGAGGCGACAGCTACCCCAACATCGAGTCCGGGCCCCTCTACGGAGTCAGCCCCCAGGATGATCGCATTTATGTCTCGCATCTCTTCCAGTTCCCTGCTCAGATGAGCTCCAACGATGACATTTTCAGCTTGAAGTCCTCCAACGCCAAGTTCCAGAATGATGTGCTTGCCAGACTCAAGGACGCCAAGGCCGGAGTCCAGCTTCTGGGGTGGTTTGTCAGCTCGGCCGCGGGCAAGAACATAAGCCAGTCCATCATAGAGGCTATGATAAACTTGCAAAACCACAACCTGCGTGACACCGAAGAGACCGCCCCGGTGCTGTTTGCGTTCTACGACCCTTCCAAATCCATCGACGGGCTGCTCTCGCTCAAAGTTGTGAAACTCAGTGAGTCCTTCATGAATGCCTGGAAGTCGGATGAGAGATTTGTGTCCAAAAACTTGTACGAAAATCGCCTCACGTACAAGACCATATTCGAAGAGCTAGCTGTGGAGCTAAAGAATAACCACCTTGTGAATTTAAAGATTCAAGAATTTCCTTCGGAAGAACAAGCTGGCGCCCCTCTTGAGCTGACCACGGGCCACCTTGAGTCGACGACACTCACTGTTGAGCAGCTGAATGAGTCTGTAGACAACCTCGCGCACAGCTTAGGGAACATGAACTACTACCAAAGAAATTTGTCAAGAGAGCTGGCGAAAATAAACCAGTGGAGAATGAAGATCCACCAGGAGAACGAGGAGAAACTCAAGACTAACCCAAACGCAAAGCTTGCTGAGACTGAGCGTGACTGGCAGAAGCATTTTAGACTTCCTATCCAGCCATCCAAGTACGAGGGCTTAATAATTGGCGGGTTGATCAATAACTACTGCAACAGTCTGGAAACTAGTGGGTCAGTCGAGTTCGTGAAAACCACAGGCGCCGCCAAAAGCATAGGTTCAGAGTGATCGGTACGTAGCAGTATATATAGGTCTTAAGTTTCCAAAAGGTGATATCCTTCAAGCCAGGCACAGAAAGTTAGTTTGTAGGGGTTTTTTTTTATCCCCAAGCGACTTTAAAAAGAAACCTCACTAGAGTTTGGTAAGCAGCGGCCTTTCACCCTGCTCTCCACCTTGCCCAGCCATACAGCGAGGACTACGCCGCCCTACACACTCTCAAGCCTGACACCCGGCTATCTCTGCTTCAGTTGTCCAGCTGGCTGATGGAGCAGGATGTCACCGGGATGCCTGCGCATGCCACGACAGGCGTAATGTCGTCCCACGACATAACGTTTGTCGTACGCCTTTTTTTTCCGCTCCTTTTCTTTTTCCTGGTTACTTTCCCATAGTGAGTGTGGTCTATTTACATGCGTGGGCAGGTGTCGCGGAAAAATGGTGGTGATTTTGTGTTATGTAAATCAAGTTGCCCTTCACCGTTCCACGAGCCATTCTCAAGAGCACGAGCCCGAGCCGCAGAGATGCAGTACTTTGGAAGAGCATTTGGCTCTGTCTCGAAGACCTGGAGCTCAATCAACCCGGCAACGCTGTCGGGGGCGATTGACGTGATAGTCGTCGAGCAGGAAGACGGTGAGCTAGCCTGCTCTCCCTTCCATGTCCGTTTCGGCAAGTTCCAGCTGCTCCGGCCGTCCCAGAAGAAGGTCGACTTCACAGTGAACGGAGAAGTGACGACGCTGCCCATGAAGCTTGGGGATGGTGGCGAGGCCTTCTTCGTGTTTGAAACTGACGGCTACATCCCTCCTGAACTGCAAACCTCGCCTGTGCTAACTCCCATGAGCTCTCCAGGAAGCAGTCCAAAAAACACCGAGCCTTCGACTCCAACCATGCAGGAGGAGCCTGACTACCTTGACATTGGCCAGGGCGTCTCTGATGATATCCCAAAACCACAGACACCAACAACAGCCGATTCTGAAAATTCCCTTGTGGGTTCAATGAGTTCCAAGTCGAAGCCCCTCTCGGCCTCATCAAAAAGACAAAGCACCGGCTCGTCCATGAACAGAGCCAAAGAAATATCCGAGAAACTAATAAAGAAGAATATCCCCTCAAAAGTTGATGCAAACGGCGACATCATGCTTGATATGCAAGGGTACAAGAGCAATGATAAGGACATACATGACTCCGACACAGTTATAAAGCAGTTACTTCTAGATGAGTTTGGGGAAGATGTGGATTTAGATACCATAATTGATAAGGATTTGCATGGGAACATCAAAATCCTGAGTTCTGACGATCTCATTGACGACAATGATATAACAAGCCTTGAGTCTTCGTCACACTCAGTGGAAATGTTAGAGGATTTACGAGGGCCAGGATCCTCAGCATCCTCCATCATTTCCGATATTGATACAGATACAGTTAAAACGCAAAAAGACTACCATTTCAAGACGTTGAGGTTAACTTCAGAACAGTTGAAATGCCTCTCATTGAACCCAGGAGAAAATGATATTCAGTTCAGCGTAAATAAAGGGAAGGCGATAGTCTCCGCGAAACTATATTTATGGAATCATAATGCGCCAATAGTGATTTCAGATATTGACGGAACTATAACAAAGTCTGATGCGCTAGGCCATGTGCTGACCATGCTGGGTCGTGACTGGACTCATGAAGGGGTTGCGAAATTGTTTGCCGACATAAATAACAATGGATATAATATCCTGTATTTGACTGCGAGGTCTGTTGGTCTCGCGGATACGACACGGTCATATTTGGCAGGAGTCGTGCAGGACAATATACGGCTGCCTTCGGGACCTGTGATCTTGTCACCAGACAGAACCATTGCGGCCTTGAAACGAGAGATTGTGCTGAAAAAACCAGAGGTTTTCAAAATGGCCTGTTTGAATGATATCAAGGCATTATATGAGAAAGGAAATAATGATTTGAATCCTTCGACTTCGCGCTCTTCTTCAGTGGATTCAGATGAAGGCCTAGGTGTTTTGTCGTCAAGAGAACAAAACACCAATTCGTCTTTCAGTCATCAGCTCTCCATGTCACCCTCGGCAATGGCCTACGAACTTAGAACAGAAATTTTACGAACCCCATTTTATGCAGGTTTTGGGAACCGCATAACGGATGCATTATCATATAGACATGTGGGGATTCCCTCGTCAAGAATTTTCACAATTAATCCCGAGGGAGAGGTTCATTTAGAGCTTCTAGAGATGGCAGGATACAGGTCCTCTTACGTTTCTATTGGAGAGCTTGTCGACCAGTTTTTCCCTCCCGTGAAAATGTCAAATGACAATAGTCAATTCAGCGACGTGAATTTTTGGAGAAGCCCTCTGATGAATGTTGACGATTTAACTGACAACGAAAGCGAGTCGTTAGAGACAAATAGTCCTGGAGGAACAGAAGGAGTGTCTGCGACATCGAAAGATACCGTAGCTGAGACTACTAGCAGATACGCGCAACCAAACATCAACTTAAAAACTGCTTCGGGAGTGCCGGTGTCACCAGAGTCTGTTGTGAGAGATGTACAGCTGGACGATGAGTACTACGACGAGGACTTAGATCCTGATTACGTTTATGAAGATGATGAGGATGAAATAAAGGATGATTTCGATGATGATGCCGATTACGAGGATGACTATGGAGATGAAGATGAGGAGCCCGAATTCGATGACGACGAAGAGCTTGACGCCAGTTTGCTGGACGAGGGGCAAACTGAAGTAGAAGGAGCCACCGATGAAAGAGAAAGCGTTTTCAATAATGATAAGGAGCCGTTTTCTGAGATTGGTCCGGGTAATCAGTTGGAAAAGGATGATGGCACCGCTTCTGCGATGCATCTCATGCATGGGATTCAGGTGCAGCCCTTTATGATCTCGCATTCAGGGAACGCTTCCAATCTTGCTGCTGTGAATCACAGAACTGTGTCTGGAACATTTGTGAAAGCCGCAGAAATGATGCGCGACCTTACGCTGGATGATAAGATACATAGCGAATGAAGCTTTGCAGATGTCTGTCAACATGATGCATTGATATATATCTTCTGCCTTTAGTAGTGTAATCGTTTGAAAATTTCATTTTTTTGAAGAGGGCGATTGTTACTTTCCCTAAATTGAGGAGATAATTTCACTGAACGACAAACCTGCTGAAGCGTTAGTTCAGCCTCCGCGGTCTGTTTCTTTATTGACAGTAGGGAAACTCGCATGTTCAATTAGCCATGGACTGGAAGACGTCCGTAAAGAAGCCTCTTTCAAGTTGAAGTATTCTCCTAGGAAGTTTTCACAGTCCTCCTTTTTTTGATGATTTTTTTTTTTTGATCAGATGTATTATTAACTCTCTTTTGGTCTCTGTGAAGCTAACGGCCGGGAAGGCGTCTAAGCCAAGGGCGTTGAAGTTTCTATCAATGTTTGTCCACGTACCTGGGATCTGATTGTCTTGGCACTTTTTTGGTACACGCTGTTGTCCCTTTTGACATTGCTCTATTATCCGGACGCTTATATGGTGGACCATTTTCAGTTCACAATATAGTGTGCAAGACGGGAGAGGAGATTGCACTTTCAAAGAGCCGTAGCTAAGAGCAAGCAATATAAGCGACTTGCCCTTCTTTCTTTACTCGCTGCCAAGAGAGTCATGGTTTCCGTGGATCGCTTCGAGAAGATTGAGGCAGAAGACGTAGATGAACATGTGTATGTGGTTCATTCTTTTCGGTCCAAGAGTAATGAACTAGGTCTGGGATACATCTCGCGCTCGCCAACGATCTCTGTCACCATATCTTCCCATGACCTGCAGATAAGGCAAGATATTTCAAGCTTCAATGATAACAGAGCGCACAGCGGCGGCACAACAGGATTTGTCGCATGGTCGGTGAGCTCATTACTTGCACGGTGGATCATTGAGTCGGGAACGTGCCCTTTCCATGATCTTCTGAAAGGACGTACCGTTGTCGAACTCGGTGCAGGGTCTACGGGAATTTTTGCCAGCACTGTAGGTGTCCAATGCAGTAAGTATATATGCACTGATCAGCGGTCCTTGCTCAAGCTCTTGAAAGGAAACATACTAGACAACGTGCCGGTTTTCACGTCGAGCACCATCATTCCCAACAGCCACCCAAAAAGTCAACCTCGAAAGAAGACGAATTTGAGTCGCGCTGCTCAAGTAGAGGTGTTGGAGTTCGACTGGGAAAGTCCAGACACAACAGAGATCATGGATGTCCTGGAGATGCATTATCCAAATTTCATAGTCGCTTGTGACACCATCTATAACCTCTACCTGATCCCCCCTTTTGTTTCAGCTCTCGATATGTTGAGCGACGCTGAAACTGACATTATAATTGCATTCCAGGTCAGAGAAAGCACAGTGCTTGAGTCATTCCTGAGAGAGGCGCTTCTGAAGTTCCACGTCTACTACTTGGACCAGGAGGATCTCTCTCAGGAGCTTAAAGAAGCCTACTGTGTTTATCTTCTTAAAAAATGTTAAAATTTATACAAGTTCTTTAATATGTTAGAAACCAACGGCCTTTCTCTTTGCGGGCATTTACTATCTTTCGCCCCGACTTGCTTCTCATTCTAGCCAAAAACCCTAATCTCCGCTTTCTCTTTAGAGAGTTGGGCTGATATGTGTTACCTCTGTTGCCTCCCCTAGTTCCCCATCTTCTTTGAATCAAGCTTGTTAGGGGGGTCACACTCGGCAATATAGTCTGCAACACGCCGCTATCCAGACGGGCACCGATATCGAAAAATCCTGCAGTTCTGGGAATATCCGGGTGACAGCTTCTCAGAGGGTTCGACCCTATTCCGCGTATTCTTGTCAAGGAGACTCTTGCTAGGCTCAGGCTCATTGGTGTTCTTTATCCAGTATATACAGATCACAAGGCTTTCCGAAAATAGGTGAGACTCAGCACTTCACAGAGTCAAAGCTGGCTTGTATTTCAGACCCTAAAGGCAGTTGCGATGGCTTGTTTATACCTCCCGGATGTAGGAAGACATAGGCGCACTTGGTTGTGTGACAGAAGTTCCCAGTACCACTGAGATAGTTTAGTTCCCTGGGTTGCCCGCTCTTCTCATAAGTTGGCCGGGTAATCTGAAATAATTTTCATGTCGACGCGTCGCTAAAAGTCTGACTAAGGCCCGCGGAGAGGTCGATCTGACAAAAAATTTATTTTCCCCTTCTTCATCCCCCTCAAAAAGACTATGGTAAATCATTTATATCTTGCGGACTGAGAGGGTACATCGAGCGAGCCTCATAGCATCTGTGCTGTCCTCATAATCAGACACCTGTTAGGAAACGATGAACACGGGGTCTCACCATATAAAGGCCACACAATCTGCTATAAGCAGCCCAATAATATCACGGACCATAGAGGAAAGTTCTTTGTCTGATGACGACGCACAACTCTTGCTTGGTCGTTTCATCGAGGAGGATGAAGCGCTTCCATCTGCAAGTGCGCTGTCTTCCGGAACTGGTGCCACGATGCAAAATCACAAACTCGCGGGCGTGAACCCAGTATTGATCAATCAGCTCAAAAGACTTCAAAGAGAACTGCGCGGCCTTCCACCCTTACTGATCTCTTCAGATGAACGACTGCAGTCGAAACCCGCCGTCAGCTCAAACGAGCCGGTGAAGTCGTCACGGGCTTTCTCCGGGAAAAAAATCATCTTCGATGAGCAACTGAGCACTGCGACTGTGAGTGAAAAGGACACAACTTATGATACATAGTCTGGTATTTCACAGAACTCTCATCAACAACTAGGAGTTTCTAATACTCGGACGCAGCCCTGTTAGATTAGCTGAAGAAGTAGGCGCAAAATGAACTTCTTCGCTATCACCCTATAATTCGAAAGACTGAACCCCCCCCCCCCCTTCGACCCTCTGTATTTGCGCTTGTGGATGTTTAAATATCCACTTTGGGTCTATACTATAGATTTAGCATCATGTATGGTATATATCGGTTACCGCCTGAATTAAATATGGCTCATTCTCTATCTCTTGGCTTATGGACACCGGCGTGGGTGACAGGTTGACCTACGTGAACACTAAAACTAGATTTCGTCAAAATCTGCAGGTCTGGGGATCTATATATGAAGCAGTAATCATAATGGATAAGGGTTCAGAGACTAGACCAAAGGGAAATCGAAGGGTTCAATACTTGCCAAAGCTCTGGCCCTTTGTCGCTGGCGGAGTCATGAAAACCAAGGAACGGGCCCTTGACATCTGATACAGTAGTGTAGGATACCGTCTGGCATACGTAATCATCGAGTTAGCAAACAAGTCTGTCCCGACTCGGTGTAAGGAAGTACAATACACACTCCACAGTTAAATTTACTTTTTTATGTTATCAAAAAACATTTAAAAGCGTGTGTGAATCTAACTTACTTTAAAGGCAATTTAAAGAAAATAAAAAGGAATCACAGGGGATAAATAGCATCGAAGGGAGCACACTGTACAGTCCTCACGCTCCTGGAGTATGCGACGCTTTGCGTATGACAGTTTATGTTGAGTTAGTTTCTTATTTGATCTGGTGGTAATGATGTTTCCTCTTGAGCCAGTGTCCAGCTCATCGGGCTTCACAACACAGGTCAATAACCAAACACACACCTTTTTGAGATCTAGTCACAGCGCTGGCAGCATAAACTTGAACGATACATATAGTGACGCTACCTTGGGACTGATATCATCTTTGAAAAACAAACACAGTGCGGATGCCCCTGGCTTAAGCAGAGACTATTGGTTGGATGATGCCTCTGCTACAAAGTGCAGGTCCTGTGACGCTACCTTCAACACTTTTAGAAGAAAACATCATTGCAGGATTTGCGGGAAAATCTTCTGCAGCAAATGTACAACTTTTATTGATGGATCCAAGTTCAATTACTCCGGTAAAATGAGAGTCTGCTGTCTTTGCTTGAAGCTCGCAGACCGATATGAAGAGTACGCTTCGAGCGAGAATGAGTCCGTGATTGAAGATTCAAATAGTTTTTCGATCAATGGCGAATCAGATTCTATGAAACGTCATCATCTGGAATCCACAAACTTGCAGGAAGCCAACTCCGAAGTACACTCAACATCTTTAAGCTTGGAACATGCGGAGGGAGCCGCCCCGACCCCTCCCCCAATGATGGCGATAGCGACTACCCGAAAAGGGGAAACTGTGGAGATTGACATCCCACGCTCGAATTCAATTGTTAAGAAAAACAGAAGTGGCACTATAAGCACAAATAGACCATTTCATTACAATAATGATGCTACTACAATCTCAGGCAATGGGGATACTCACAGCATGCCTAAAACGAGCACTACAGACATTGAACAGAGCAAAATCTTGACACCGCTTAGTTTCACAGTTGCTGCTGCAAATGCAGCTGCAGACGCCGCTTCCTCTATATTTAACTTCAGCGCGAATGCCATTCATCCAGGTCAATATCTCCAGGATTCCAATTTCAGCTTATCGAATACTAGTCATCCTTCATTGCCTCCCTCCAAAAGGACAGGAGGAAGGAGTAATAGCGTCCACACTTCCAAAGATCGCAATTTGTTAACGAGCGGTCGACAGCATAACAAAGGAACTTTGGGAACTTCAAGTAATCGCTTATCTCTAAGGGAATCGAGTCCATTTCACTCAGGAGTTAGCGGCTCTCCCCGAGAGACCCAGTCACCTAAAGCTGACACGGATAGTTCAGATAATAGCGATGACGAGCAAACAATGATGGCATTTTCGTCTATTCAACCACACTCATCAAATGGTAGAGACTTTAGCTGGCCAAGTCATCGTCTAAGCGCTTTTGGTACCCCTAGGCCTGATAACTTGCCAAGCATAGGACCAAGAACAAGTTTTAGATCCAGTAGAGGTCGCCGGCAAACAAATTTTCAAAGGCTTAAGAACAGAAAAGTCAGCCGAGGAGCCTCTGTCTTTTCTAGCGAACCACAACTAGGGGGCCAACTTCCTGAGCGCCACTCTTCAGTCTCGACGTTTGGTTTTGGTTCCGATGATTTCGAGTTTTTGGATGACTTTTTACGTGCCGGCGAGAATCATGCAAAGCAATTTCTAACTCAATTGTTGAATGATAGAAAGGTTGAGAATCTAAATGTATGGCTCAAAGTGTTAATAAGATGTCTCAAGAAGATTTCACATGTTTCGGTTGATATATCTCACGGTGAAAGTTTTGATATAGCGAACTATATCAAATTAAAGAAAATTCCAGGATCAGACATATCTGATTCATCAGTGGTTGATGGACTAGTTTTTTCGAAAGGCCTACCACTGAAGTCGATGCCTACAAACTTGAATAATCCCAAAATTTTGCTTATAACGTTTCCTATTGAGTATGAGCAAGAATCTGACGGGCAGCTCTCCAGTATGGAACCGTTGATTGCTCAGCAAGATCAATATTTGAGGAAATTAGTGGCTAGGATTATCGCTTTAAGACCTAGCATTGTTCTTGCTCAATCTACTGTTAATGGATTTGCATTAAAGTTGTTGGCTGACTCAGGGATCTCAGTTGCTACCAACGTCAAGAGGCAAATCGTGAGCAGAATCGCAAGACTTACAAAGGCAGATATTATCACTTCAATTGACAAGTTGGCCATGAGTCCAAAGTTGGGAAGGTGCGGACGTTTTGAGGTTAAAACATTTTTGCATCAAAGCATCAGAAGAACATACTTTTATTTCACAGGCTGCAGTCAGGAACTTGGTTTTACGATAGTGCTCAGAGGTAACAGCATTCAGACGCTTATAAAAGTAAAGGAGTGTGCCGCTTTGATGAGCTACGTACTTTTAAACGTGAGACTAGAATCTGGTCTTATGAGAGATCAATGTCTCCAAGCCTCCGAATACAAAAGTGTTACTGAACCTCCATCTATCAGTGCACCAATTAATGGATCGGATGATGTTTTGAGAATTTTTGGCTCCCGAATACTTTCTTCGTCACCCTGGGTACAATTTGAAGTTCCATTCATATTGACGAAACTGAAAAAGTTCGAAAGTAAACTTCAGTCTAATGACTTGCTCTACCAAGAATGCATCAGTGATCATGAGAGATTTAATAAAGAGTTTCAGGATAATGAAGATGAAGAGACAGTAGACGCACGGAATTCTCTGTTGTCAAAACAGTTAGATGCCTGGAATGTTAGGATCTCTATTGAAGAGTTACCCCAGGCTCAGGATGATGTACCGAAGATTATAAAGGCTGCAAAGGAATATCAAAACGATTACTATAAAGCCGAGAAGTTGCAAACAGAACACCAGTGGGAACAGTTTTGGTCCTCCAGAAAGTTTGCTTTCTTTGATCCTAGTTATCATCAAAATATTGTGACACTGTTTAGTATGGTATCCACAAAGAATGCCACGCCTTGTATTGGACCTGAAATTCAAATGGTCGATTTTTACTGGGAGACTGATATTTGTTTGGGCCAGTATATTGAACAAATTTGCATGCATGCTGATGACATTTGTGAAGAATGTGGTCTTACATTAAAAGAACATTTCAGATCATATGTCCACGGAACCGGAAAAGTTGATTTTGTGGTGGAGAATAATCCTCATTATATTCCTGAGAATGAAAATACGATCATGACCTGGTCTTACTGCAAGATTTGTCAAACTTCTACTCCTGCTCTGCCATTGAGTGACAATGCCTGGAAGTACTCATTTGGGAAATATTTAGAACTTTCGTTTTGGTGCCGTGGTATGAAAGTCAAAGGCGCTTCTTGTCCTCACGATTTTTACCGTGATCATATTCATTATTTCAGTTTTCAGAACCTTGTTGTGAGAGTTGAGTATTCCGAAATTCAGACATTGGAGCTTGTCCCTCCCAGATTTCAGCTGACTTGGAATCCCGAATACGACATGAAAATAAAGCTGGATACATACAGCCAAGTGTTGAAAAAGGTCACAACTTTCTTTGATAGTGTTCGCACTAGACTTAACAGAGTGAAATTAGATGGAATTACTGTTGATAGAATGCAGGAGGGTGAGAAGAAACTTGAAGAACTAAAAAACAAAGTTGAAGAGGACGACAAAAAAATAACATCCATGGCACATCATATCTATCAATCGTCATTGGTTTCAGACCATTTGAAACTCACATCAGTGATCAGAGAATTGCAAGAACTTGCCAGCAATTGGAGTTTTGAATTTCAAGAATTTGATAAGGACTTCTTACCAACTGAGCGAGAGATCAAGAAAATCACAGCATTTCAATTAGACCGTTTGTTCCGAACCAGCAATGAAACGAAGACATCAGAATCTGAAATTTTAGAAGCGAATCCAGTGGATAACGAGAAAACGCAGTGTCAAACATTTGCCGAGAAAGATTTCAAAACCGACACGCCTATTATTTCCAGTGATGAGGACTTGCCAGAACAAATCGCCACCTCTGCATGCTCTACACATTCGCAAAACCAACGGAAAAAGGGCCAGTTAGTAATGGAGAAGATCAATGAACTACAAATGATGAGGGTGCCCTCTGGCTCTATCCCTACCACAGCCTTTCAAAAAACTTTGAATCAGAATCCTCCTGAGTCGATAAGCGAAAAGAAATTGCTATGGGAAAAGCGGAGTCAAGAATTGGAAAACCATATCTTGCATGAAAACGAGGAAGTTCTTCCTCGACTAACAGATCTAAGTCACGAGGGAAAGGTAAAGAAGCTAGCTGAATACTTTGACACGCAAGAGTTCTTCAGGCAGAGAGAGCTAGAAAAGAGAAAACTTCAACAGGCTGAGAATTACAGACCGAAATTAATGGCCTCTAGAACGACGGTCGAAATTTACAAGAATGCCAAAGATGCCGTTGACGCTGACGTTCGACTGGAGGGCAAGAGAGCAGACTCACATTCACTAGAACGTCCATCTAGTGAGGCAAGCCTTAAGGATGAATCCATGGGTATTTCGATGGAGCCTGATACAATGCTGGATGAGCTTGATTCTCAGAAACTTATTCTAGCAAAACCAGAAATCACACAACCAGAAAAATCCTCTCTTTTGAAATCTTTGACGCATTTTTGGGCTGATAGATCTGCGACTCTATGGGAACCACTTGTTTACCCTTTGAATGCGAGTGAGCACATTTTTGTGGATTCCAATGTGATAGTGAGGGAGGACGAACCCAGTTCAATTATCGCCTTTTGCCTCAATACATCCGATTACCGCATCAAACTGAGTTACCAGAATAGTGAGCTGGTTGGTCAACCTGAGAGATCAGATATTGAAGGCGGGTCAGATAGCAAACCTGAAATGTCGCAAACCGACTCTTGTCCAAATTTTGCGTCTGAACCTAGTGATACTTTGAACAATGATGATAATTATTCATCGATAAAGTCTTTCCAAGCTGATGAGGGTAAACCGAATGTGAATGAAGGTGAATATGCTACCAATAGTTTGGGCATTGATGATACTCCTACCACAATAGACCTGGAGCAGAAACTTTTGAATAAAGGGTTTCATTTAAAGTACCAGTTTGAAGAAGGGTATTCAACCATTTCTTGCAAAATATTTTTTGCTGAACAGTTTGATGCATTGAGGAGACAGTGCGGCGTCAGTGCCAAATTTGTGAACAGTCTCTCAAGATGCGTGAAATGGAGCTCTACTGGTGGTAAAAGTGGCTCGGCGTTTTTGAAGACGTTGGACGATAGATTTGTTATTAAAGAGCTGAGCCGCACTGAATTAGAGGCATTTGTGCAATTTGCTCCGAGCTACTTTGAATATTTTGCTCAGGCCTTGTTCCATAACCTGCCTACTGTTCTTGTGAAGATCTTTGGTTTTTATCAGATTCAGGTTAAAAACACTATGCCGGGAGCGAAGTCATATTCGCTGGATGTTCTTATTATGGAAAATTTATTCTACGGTAGGAAGATGAGTCGAATTTTTGATCTGAAAGGGTCCATGAGAAACAGACATGTTGAACAAACTGGGCAAGAGAACGAGGTTCTTTTAGATGAGAACATGGTGGAGTACATATATGAATCCCCACTGTTTGTGAGGGAGAATGCGAAGAGATTACTGAGGGCTTCTCTTTGGAATGATACTCTATTTCTCGCAAAGATGAATGTCATGGATTATTCTCTAGTTGTGGGGATAGACTCTGATAACAATGAGCTTGTTGTCGGTATTATTGACTGTATCCGGACCTTCACCTGGGACAAGAAGCTTGAGAGCTGGGTGAAAGAGCGGGGCTTGGTGGGAGGCACTGGAGTCGGGAAGGAGCCGACTGTAATCACTCCGAAACAGTACAAGAACAGATTCAGGGAGGCGATGGAGCGCTACATTTTAATGGCTCCTGGTCCCTTTTACCTTGGCTCGTGACAGAGCAGAGCCAGGGGTTACGTATGCATGATAATGACTAGAACATACCACAAGATGGGTAGGAGTGGAGATGTCTCTTTTTGGCGCACGACGCCTGCCCCCTTTTCCTTATGTAGGGAGACTCAACATTACTAATTGATTACATAACCGAATGGTTTTTTCTATCAGTGAAGGGGGTGGGGTCTGAAGAAAAAACAAGCCAAGTATATTGACTGATAGAGAGAGAGGCACAATAGGCTTGGAGAGGGCACCACCCGACGGTCTGATGCGCTCCAATTGACCAAGTTGACGATGTATCGAGATCGGACGAACCTGTACATCTCGTACAGAAGGACTTTTCCGCACCGCAATGCTCCCGCTGCGCACGGCGCAGACTCGAGGTTTGAACGGCTGCGAGAGGAGGAAGAGGGCCTGATATCGCGGGGCGCGTACGCCGATGTGCCAGGGGCGGGGCAGTCTAGCATCGAGCTTGTCGATCTTCCCCCCAGCATAGTGGACCTGCAGAAGAACTCGGAGCTTGTGCTGGCAGATGTTGAGATGAAAATCAATGAACTGTCAAAGTTGTACAAGAAGAACTTGCTTCCCGGGTTTAATGACAACACCGAGGACGAGGCCAAGATCAACGACCTGACATTTAAAATCACAAGAAGTTTCCAGCTCGTGTATTCGGAGATCAAAACACTGGACGATTCAAAGCTGCAGTTTGCCAAGAAGGCCGAGACGACCATGATTGAGAACCTGAAGAAGAACCTAGCAACCCGCACGCAAGAGTTATCCACGTACTTCCGCAAGCTGCAGAATAGCTATATACACTACTTGAGGGAGGACGAATTTGAGGTTCCTGGCTTTGGTTCTGGCTCTGGCCTAGATGCCGGCAAAGCTGTTGGAGGCGGGAACTCTCTTGAAGAGCTGGAAACTTCCGAGAAGATAGAGTCTTACTCGCGAGCAGCCATGCAGGAGTCGTCACAACAGCTAATGAAACAGGAGCACAGACAGGACACTATCACCGACGAATATCTAGAGCAACGTGAACGCGAAATATACAGAATTGCACAGGGAGTCATCGAAATGTCTACTATATTTAAGGAGCTGGAAAACATGGTTATAGACCAAGGCACAGTTCTGGACCGAATAGACTACAATCTACAGAAGACGGTTACCAACGCAAAGAGCGCTCAGAAGCAATTGACAAAGGCGGAGGGATACCAAAAGTCTACTGCCAAATGCAAGGTTGTTTTTTTCTTGGTTCTCCTGATTTTGCTTTTGCTAATGATATTGCTAGTCAAACCTAAACGAGTCGATCATTACTACCACGAGGGAGGAAAAGACTCTAATGAGGGTTCCGATGCTGGGTCCGAAACGAATTTGGATTCGAACATAACTGGAGAGCAAGAGGGGCAGAAAAAATAAAGTAATTCTATCAACAAAGTTAAGCAAGAAGAAAAATAAAGTTGAGAACAGAAGAGAAACGCAGCTAATCGTTACAAGTCAAAAAGCACAGCTATCAAGTAAGAGAATAATAGAAAAAAAGCGACGACTCAGGGACCAGGTTCAAAGCCCTCCATACGGGCTGTCCTTTGAGAGTGACGCAGCTGGGAAATTGGGTTTCACCCTGTTTTTATATCCACCATAGGTAACATGGTGCGGCACGTCATTTTGCAAAAGCGTATTGTTTGTTGTGTTTGCTTGCCTGGCAATACCGTACTTCCTGAAGCCAGTTCGTCTTGTCCCCCCCATATCGAGTTGAAAATCTGGGTTTCTATTGAGCATGAACACATCTGAACGGGCTCCCGGAGTCCTTTGAGGGCCTTGCACTGGAGGATAGAAAGCCTGCTGCTGGGGTGGAGCATACATTTGAGGCGGCTGAGGAGCGTAATGCTGTTGAGGGGTGTATTGTTGTTGAGGGGCGTATTGTTGTTGAGGATAGTATTGTGAGCTGTAAGGGAGAGGTCCTTGTTGTGGAGTAGAGTATCCGGGGGACATGGGGGTTGGTGTCTGTGCGGCTGGCCCAAGGACACCTGTTCTTTGTGGAGCACCTTTATAGTATTTTGGGTTGATTTCTCTTTGCGAGACGCTGGTGAAGTCCGAGCGATCGCTCAAAGAACGTTGATCCTGGGCGTCTGCAAGTCCCTCTTGGTCTTCACCTGGGAAATCGAGTCTGCTATCTGAGTAGTCATTGAAAGCGTCATATGGATCCGATATATCTGGAATTTTTGGTTCTGTCTCACTAGACTGCGGCTCATTTATCACAGTATTGGGAGCTCCAGCAAGCCGTGCCGCAGTGTTATAATTTGGAGACGAATTGGTGAGTTTCTCTTCTGTCTCTGATTCCTGTGTCGTGTAAGTCTCTACTTTAAACGTCGACTTATCCGAGACCAGGGAGTTGTTATGGTTGATGTTATTGCTGGTGAATCCTCTGGAAAAGGTGTTGTCATTGTAGTTAGGGGGCACGAACTTGAACTCTTCGCGCGAGGTAGTTAGGCTCGACTTCTCCGAGTCCTCGCTGTTTGTTTCAAATTCGGTGTTAACTCTGATTGCGAGCCCAATGAAAATCGTGGCTATCAGCGAGACAGCTGCTGCCGGAATAAGAACCCAACCTAGCCAGCTAAGATGAGGGTAAAACAGAAGGATGGCCACAACACAGAAGAGAGAAGCCGCGAGGGAAGAGAGGAGTGAGATGACAAACGATATTATCCAAAACACTTTTGAGCCTACGAGCGCATCAAGGTGGCCGATGAAAGAGCCGATGGCTGCAAGCAGAACCAGTCCTGCACTGACGGGCGAGACGATGAGGACTGACGATATCTTGTCTCTGGAGTTGCCGCTCAGTTTCCAGTCTGTATCGTCCGAAAGTGCGGAGACCTGGTAGCCCACCATGGCGTGGGAGCAGTCGCCGTCGAGCGAGCAGTATCCCAGCACGCCATAGCGATAGCTGGAGTCCTCGGCCAAGTAGAGCTTGGACACGACGGGGACCGTGATCACGGAGAGGACCAGCAGGGCGAGGGCGATCAGCTGGAGCACCAGCGCGGGCGTGTGGATGTGGAATCTCATGTGTGGGGACGAGGGGGCGGTGCGTGCTCTTGCCAAGACGTGACTGGTGCGGTGTAGCGCGCGCGTGTGTGAGGGGGGTGCAGCGTCGTTTCAGTAGCAGAGCGTCGTAGCAGAGGCGGCCTGGAGCGGGCAGGGACGACGACGGGTGAGAAGCCTGCGGAGGAGCGCGCGGCGACCACGTCTCTCTTTTCAAAGGAGGGGGAGACGGCGGGCAGGGGACGGCAGGTCTTTCTGCGCAGGGAGGACGGTGGTGGCCCGGGTGGTGCTTTCCTTCCTGGACGGCGGAGGAGAGGTCTTGTGCGCTTCTTTCTGTGTGTGTGTGTGTGTGTGTGTGTATGTGTGTCTGTTTATGCGCTTTGGCGTGTACTGTCTCTCGTCAAGAGGGGCAACAGGAAAACAAAAATTACGCGGTCCAGCCAGCCAGCCACGCTCCAGATACACCTTTCTCGCCAGGACACCTTCCAAAACAAAAAACCTAGAAACCCGGATGCACTGGGTACAGTAAGAGCCGCCGTCGCGACGCGGCCGCGACTGAGAGGAGGAAAAAAAGACAAGTTCTGTATGTCTGGTGCACAGGTGTGTCTTTCTATGCCTTGTGTGTGTGGGTGTAAGCGGGGGAGTGAGAGTGAGAGAGAGAGAGTGCCGATAAAGAGTCAACCGTTAAGGGTACCGTGCCAAGAGATATACGCCCCGCCCTGCGTTGCCGCTGTAGCTTGGAGAGCTGGCGGAATATAGAGAGCACAGCCTGTGCAGCACAGGAGGACAACAGATAGAGCACTGCTTCTAGATGTGCGCGGCGCGGTTCAATGGAAGGTTCAAGGAGATAGAGAAGTTCGAGCGCGAGCTCGAAATCCTCAAGAGGAGCTCGTCCTCGCAGATCAACCTCGCAGACCAGGATGAGCAGTACACGCAGCTTGCAAACAACTTGCCCGATGTTCACCTGACGCACGGGTTTGGCCCCGCGCCGAAGGATGGCAAGAGGGTGTTTTTTTTCGACATTGACAACTGCCTATACAAAAGATCCACAAAGATCCACGATCTGATGCAGATATACATTCACCGGTTCTTCAAGGAGCATCTCGGTCTCGACGACGAGGAAGCTTTGCGGCTCCACATGAAGTACTACAAGGAATACGGACTTGCGATAGAAGGGCTTGTGCGACTGCATAAGATCGATGCTCTGGAGTACAACAGGGTTGTCGACGACTCTCTCCCCTTAGACTTGATTCTGAAGCCCAACCCAAAGTTGAGACAGATGCTCCTACGGCTCAAAAGCTCTGGCAAGATAGGCAGGCTATGGCTTTTCACGAATGCATACAAAAACCACGGCCTGCGTGTGATCCGGCTTTTGGGGCTAGGCGATGTCTTCGACGGAATGACGTTTTGTGACTACGCGAACTTCCCGCTTGTGTGCAAACCGATGTCAGGCGCATTCGACAAGGCCTTGAACGATGCCGGAGTTGTAGACCCGGCACATGCATACTTTGTCGATGACTCCGGTCTCAATGTACGTGCGGCCATAAAGCTGGGTTGGGGCAAGTGCATTCAGTATGTAGAGAGAGAGGAAGATCTTGCCGAGATGACCCAGAGATCCCCAGGTGAGCCTGCAGCCGTCGTTATTAGAGACCTGCTTCAGCTAGAAAAAGTATGCTCCGAGCTGTTTTAGGGAATGCTGCTCAAAGAACCTGAGGTGCTGTAATCTCTCTGTCAAGACGAGAAATTATTGATATGAGAATACTATTGCAGTCCGTGACTATTGGAACAATAAGACCAGCATAGTGGCTGAAGTAATGGACACGCATAGACTTGATGTTTTCTCTTAGGCAATAGGCCAAATACTCTCCCTGCATGATATGAGCTGTATTTAAGGGCTTTTCATAGTGATTTAGACTGTAAATTGATTCTCTTTCGTGACTTTGATCACGAGAACATACACTTACCAAACCTTCATTTGCCCTTTTGCAGTCCCCAAGCCTCTCGGCATTTAAGAGCACCAGTATTTGAAGCAGGCGTATTCTGCATCGTATAACCTCATAGGCGCCTCGATTGAGACGATAGTCGGTGCGGCTCACTGCTGTTGCTTCCAGTTGGTTCCGAGAGATCTTGAGTTTTTTAGCATTAAGAGCTGCTAATTTCAAAAAGCGTGAAAAGTGATATATTGATAAGATGACTTCTTCTGTCCCAGGGTACAAGCTTAAAATCGACTTCTGGAACTCTAAGTAGCGCGACTCTACCAGTGGTAGTTCGTAAATGTCATTGTAATCGAGATGAACCAGGTAATACATTGCTAACCAGTTCTTCAGGTATCTCAGGCAAGGAATTGAAACTGGATTCAAATTGTAAATAACACGAAATATTAGCTGTGGTTGTGTTGAGAGTCTGTCATCCAGTATTCCAATCACCTTTTGACAGACGGTCTGAAACATTGCATCTTTTCCTGACTTGAAATCTTTTGAGTACCAAAACACCAAACTAACCAGTAATCTGTTGAGAATGATCAGTCCATTTTCGTGGCACCAGTCCACCATATCTGAGTCTGTAGACTCGGGATCATTAACTCTGGAATCGGCCATCAAAAGCAAAACAATCTCCAGTAAAACTACTAGTGTGGATTCTTGTAGCGGCGATGATGATACAATATTAAGAAGTGCTTCCAACTTCAAAATTTGTAGTAAAGGTGGTGGCCGCTTTTTTTTACTATCAAGCGTCAAGGAAATGGACGTCTCGTGTTTCAACAAGGAGGTGTCGGCTCCCAAGCGTTGCGCAAAATCATAGACTTGTGATGTGTTAACCGTGTAATAGCTAAATTTCTCCTTCCTAAATGACCGTAAAACCGTAGGAGACAACTGTTGAGCTATTCCTTGTAGAAAACTATCACAAGCCATGTTTTCTTTCAAATATGGAGCAAGAGATTCTTTGAAAAGCATTTCTCCTTTCCAAATATGACCTTCACACATCTCTCCAGAAGATCCTTGGTCAATTAAGAAGAAAAAATCCATAATTTCTTCCTCCCTGTTGTCCTTAAGACAGTCACGAATATATCCTATATATTCGTGGTTTTTCGGGTCCTGAGTAATGGAGGGATCTAACTGTGAGTCAATGACTTTTGTGATTTGATCCAGATTATCTTGTATCTTCCTTTCCTGAACTCTGTCTTCCTCTATCAGTTCCTCAACTTCCTCCTCCTGCTTTCTCATATTTATTAGTTTCTTGTGATGCGAAGTCTTATCTAGTGTCGTGAGGGCCGAGTCAAGATCGAATCCAAGCTCTCTCGTTAAAGCATCAGAAATATTTTCAGATCCCAACTTGTCCCCACTCACAGTTCCATGGACTTTATCGAAACCAGGCATTTTCCGCTTCTTCACGTTAAACAAGTCATCGTCAGAGTCAGAACTTGAAGTATCTTCTATCAGGCTCAACTGAGCGTCGTCTCGATGTTTTCTCCCATGGAGAACACTTGTCTGTATGCTACGGGATTCATTATCTGATTCTAACACTTCGTCACTTTCTTCAGCCGAATCCGACGTATTGAAGATGCTGGACATCTATTCAATGCCTTTGTCCCAGCAGGCTCGTCCCATGCGCCTACCTCATCTCGAAGAGAGAGTTTCACTTTGGTTAGTGATATTTACATTCTCTCTTGTAGTTAGGAAATACTGCTACAACGTGCACAATTTACTCGGTGTATGGATGTTAGAATACACACACATATTTATTATTAGTTTGGTGGCTGTCGACTAGTATCAACGACCTCTGGAGTCAGTTTCTCTTAGCCTTCTTATGATGCTTAGATGACCTTGACGGCACTTCATCCGTATGCTTATCGCTATCTTCTGCCACGAGTCCGTTCTCGTTGTGGAAAGTTTTCAGTCTCCATTCACGAAGTCTCTTTTTCTTGGCATATTTTCTCTTATCTTTCAATTTTGATTCAGTGGATCTGTACGGCGCAAACTTCTTTATTCCTATGAACTCATTCAAGTCTTTATCATCAGCCAGTAAAATTTCACGTGCTCTGAGACCAAAGGAATCTGGAGACACTTCTCTGTATCTGAACTTCATATCCTCAGACTCTTTGCCTCTGCCTCGTTCATTTTCCACCTCCTCCAAGAGTTTTAAGCTATTGGAGGCCACAATCTTGTCTGCCATGGCTCTGAGCTTAGTTTTATCTTGTTTATTAGAGACCTTCTTTTCTTTTTTCTGCGCTTTCTTGGAAAGGGCCTTAGGTTTATCCTCCTCATTGTTGTCGCCATTTCCGTCGCCATATTCTTCTTTAGTTTCTTCTCTGGTTTTTTCTTTAGTTTTTTCTTTAGTTTCTTCCTCAACTTCTTTCTCGCCAGACGACTCTATATGTTCTTCTAATTCCAAATTATCATCATCCCATTCAGGCTTCTTATCGGACGCTGTATAATACTGTTCATTGAAAATTTCAGCCATTTTCTCATCCCATGACGAGTCATTGAAATCGTCATCTAACAAGCTCTCTCCAAATACGCTTGTAATCACTGACTCGGGAACTTCATGTCCAACCGCTTCCCTTATCTGTTTCAATTTGTCAAGCACCTGTGCAGTCTTTTTGTTTTTCTTCTTCCTCAAGAGAGCCTCCTTCTCTTCCTCTATCTTCTGCTGTTCAGTGCGCTTCTTCTCTCGTTGTTTCTTTCTACTGTTAGCCTTTTCTCTTCGCATTGTGGCTTGTGATCTCGCATATGAGATAATTTCGGCTGCATTTGGATCCTCGTATCTGAAATTGTACGCGTTTTCAAACTTCTCTGCAACGTCATCAAAGTCATCGTCGTCCTCTTCAAATGTTGCCTCCTTATCTTTTCCCTTTGGAATCCACGCATGACTGTCCAAGTAGGACTGCAAGAACTCTTCGCTGTTTTGAGCAGGATCAGGTAATTTCACGGTGGCATCAGCAGCTGAAGAAGATTTATTTTTCTTCTTCAAAAAAGAGCTGGAGTCATCTTCTGAATCAGCATCACTGAAAGCTTGGTTGATCTCGGACAGAAGCTTTGACTTATTTTCCTGCTGTTCCAAAGCATACGGCTTTGCATCATTTTTCCAATCACGCTCCTCTCCATCGTCATCTTCAAACGCATTGCCGTCAAGCAAGTTCATACGATGATAGTCTCTTAGGTAGAGAGGTTTGTGTTTTTGAGGCTTTGGGTGATCCCCGTCGGCAGCAGCATCATCGCCATCGAAAAATCGAACATTGCTATCAAAGAGAGACTTATCTCCCGATTTGATGGCCGCAAGAACTTTATTTATTCCCTGCTCAACGTCTTCAGTCAGAAGCTCTCCATAATTATCCTCTTCCTCAGACGACTCTTCATCGACACTCGCCTCTTCTGACTCCTCCTCTTGGTCTGGCTTCTTATGCTGCTGCTGCTGCTTGAGCTCCTTCTCTTTGGAAGATTGTGGTGTTTCTGTTTGGCCGCCGGAAACTTCCCCGGAGTTCTGCTGCTTGAGCTCAAGCTCCTTCAGCTTCTTTGTCGCAGACTTTTTTCGCGCCATAGTCGACCGTAGAAGCTTGGACTGTTGCTAGAGACCGAGATCCTGATCTCTCTCACAAGCAGGTATACTATATCTTAGATACAGAGTGAATAAAATTTTCTAGCTCACATCATCACCACCACGACCTTTTTTTTTTACCTGTCCCTCCTGAAACCATGGAAGATTACATAATCAAACCGTTACTCAATTTTGGCTCAATTAGGAAGTCTTATGAAACGCAGCCTGAACGCGTTTCTGACGCGTGGAAAAGGGACCAGCAAAAGGGAAGAGCAAAAAAAAGAGGTGCTTTGGAAGGGGTCGGGCTATATCACGAAAGAAAGGGGGCTTCGTCTCGTGTTATACTATACCCCGGAATCGTTGCCAGTGCGCTGGGACGTGACTGCGTATTCAAAGCATCGTTCGAGGAAAGCAACCGCGGAGTATCCAAGATGGCGGCCATGGCTTCTTCCCCGATGCCCTCCTCACAGGGCTTTGGGACACAGAGCTCGAACCTCCTGAGCGACAGCCAGGCCCAGCTTACCAGTGACCAGTTGCGCCGCAACCACGACCATAACCGGGAGCGGTCAGGAGCAGCGCAAATGGATGATGAAATGGATATGTCGGGGGCACCAGATCTTCTTCGGAGAAGAAGAGACTTGAGTTCAATCCCCAAGGTGACTGACCTCACTGCCGAGAAGGTGAAGGAGGCCTTTGAACATTTCCTGACCGGATTCAAACAGCCTAACATGACTGAGTTCGATGGCAAAGTGTACATCGCTCAAATAGCCACCATGGCCGAGTATGACTTATCAACCATATACATCGATTATCAGCACTTACTCACAGTGGAGAATGGAATTCTTGCAGGAGCATTAACTGAGCAATACTACAGATTCATGCCGTATCTCATTAGTGGTCTCCGTACTGTTATCAAGCAGTTTCAGCCAGGACTTCTCCGCAGATCTGGTGCTAGCAGCCCGGCAGACGAATTTGTCACCAGAGAGCGCGTACTCCAAATATCCGTGTACAACCTAGCTTCCATCAGACGTATAAGGGAGCTGCGCGCTCACAATATCGGTACTTTGATGAGCATCTCGGGAACAGTCACGCGAACAAGTGAAGTGAGGCCCGAGTTATACCGCGCGACATTTGTATGTGATGTATGCAAAACACTTGTTGAAAATGTGGAGCAGACTTTCCGGTATACAGAACCTACAGTGTGTTCTAACCCTAGATGTGATAATCGCACTGCTTGGACGCTGAATATTGGAAAATCCACATTTTTGGATTGGCAGAAGGTGAGAATTCAGGAAAACCCTTCTGAGATCCCGACAGGATCGATGCCACGTACACTGGATGTGGTTGTACGTGGTGAGATGGTTGATAGGGCAAAACCTGGAGATAGATGTCGGTTTACAGGCACTGAGATTGTGGTTCCCGATGTCACCCAACTGGGACTTCCTGGAGTGAAACCTATGTCCATGCGAGCCCGCGGTTCCGGATCAGGATCAGAGGCCCTGAACGCTACAATCACTGGGCTTCAATCTCTGGGTGCCAGAGAACTCACCTACAAGATTGCCTTCTTTGCATGTCATGTCTGCTCAATAGGAGGGTCAGGAGTACAGGCCAATCTTGAAGATGGCAGTATGCTAGACAATCCGAATATGTCTGGATACCCTGCAGGTCACGTCGCAGGTTCTGCTCAAGCACATCCCGATACCGAAGCCGAAACTTTTCTAAACACTTTGACACCGGAAGAGGTTACTGAATTGCGTGAGATGGTTGCTGATGGCCATGTTTACTCCAAGTTGGTGGCCTCTGTGTCACCTGGAGTTTTTGGGCATGACGCTGTGAAAAAGGGAATTCTCTTGCAGTTGCTAGGCGGAGTACACAAGAGCACAGTTGACGGGATCAGACTGCGTGGAGATATTAACGTATGCATTGTTGGTGATCCATCCACTGCGAAATCGCAATTTCTCAAGTACGTTAGTGGAATTGCGCCTCGGGCTGTCTATACGTCCGGTAAGGCGTCATCTGCGGCAGGTCTCACTGCAGCAGTTGTGAAAGATGAAGAAAGTGGAGAATTGACCATTGAAGCTGGTGCGTTAATGCTGGCAGATAATGGCGTCTGTTGTATTGATGAGTTTGATAAAATGGATTTGGCGGATCAGGTCGCTATTCACGAAGCTATGGAACAGCAGACAATTTCCATCACCAAAGCGGGTATTCATGCAACCCTGAATGCGCGTACTGCAATTCTGGCAGCTGCTAACCCTATAGGTGGAAGATATAACCCACGGATGGGATTAAAAGGAAATCTCAGTATGACGGGGCCAATCATGTCCCGGTTTGATCTGTTTTTTGTGGTAGTCGATGAGTGCAATGAGCGGGTCGATACTCAATTAGCAGACCATATAGTTGAGCTCCATATGCGAGGAGAGCAAACTTTTGATGCGCCATATTCGAGAGAACGTTTGCTCCGATATATTAGATACGCCAGAACATTCAAGCCAAAAATGACGCCGGAAGCGCGTGAATATCTTGTTGAAAGATACAAGGAGCTCCGCGGAGATGATGCTCAAGGTTTAGGTCGGGCAAGTTACCGGATAACTGTTCGTCAGCTGGAATCGATGATCAGATTGTCTGAAGCGATAGCAAGGGCCAACTGTAGTGAGGAGATCACACCCGGATTTGTTGCGGAAGCACACGATCTCTTGAGAGAATCTATTGTGCGTGTCGAGAAAGAAGATGTCGATGTTGAAAGTGGAGCTGACGAGGATAGCTCGAACGAAAGTGATGATGGAGAAGGATCCGATGGGGACCACCAAGGCGGGTCTGGCGACGGTGGCAACCGTAGCTCTCCAGAGAGCCAACAAGAGAAGCCTACGCAACATAAGGTGACCCTCCCATATGAGAAATACATTAAAATGATGAATCTGTTTGTGCGCAAAATTGGCGAAACAGAACAGGATGATAGTCAAGATATGGATACAGACTCGGAGTTGAGACAGCCTATAGGATGTACTGCAGAATTTCTCGTGGATTGGTATTTGCATCAGATCGAAGATGACATTCATAATGAACAGCAATATTGGCACGAGCGTCGTCTAGCCCTCAAAGTACTGAAAAGACTCGTGAAGGACAAAATTCTGATGTGCATTAACCCACTCGAGGACACTCCAATGGAGATTCCTGAAGAATTCACTATTCTTGATGGCATGTCCAAGGCTGAAGCAGATCGACGCACAGCTGCACTGGCCGAATGGAACAATGCCAGGAACGCCCAACTAAAGGCAAAGATGGTTTACATACTACATCCGAACTGTACAGTAGTTGATTTCTTTGATCAGAGAAATGATTAGCTGTTGCAATATTTTCCAGTATATACCACTTGTTAGGTTTCACAGCTTTGACCGACTCTGGGACTTGTTATTGCTGTTATTTTTCACAAGTTCATTGTTCACATTTTCGTACCACCAGTTAATACCCAAATTGCCTTTCTGAGGATAATATTTATTGGTTCCTAGTATTGAGTTCCACAGCTGATCTAACAGATACACCTTTTCTTCCATATCAACTGTCTTGCATATGAGGTTGTAGTAGATTGTTGAAATCCAAGACTCGAATTCACCTATAGGGATGAGCGGAACAATTCGGATTATCAATGAGGTCAAGCACCCTTTGCGAGTCTTGAGCGCCGCATTTTCCTCTTCTGCGGACAATTCTGAATCGGATTTAATGCCGTGAAAGCCCTGGTCTTCCTTAAGAGTTCGAATACCAGGATCTGAACCGTCATTAGCCTGGCAGCCGTTGTATAACATATTCAAAAAGCTTTTGTAGAGTTCTTTATCGCTCTCATAAATGGTGGAATTTGGGAATATCATACGAGCTAATGTTTCAACAATGATTCCTACCTGCCTCAACGAAAGCTTGGAGGGAAATTGAGCCACGGAAAGAGAGAGGTAGTCAAACATCTTCCCTTTAATGTTTCTCATATTCAAATTATAATCAACTTGAATGCCTTCATTTGTGTCTGCAAAAGTATCAAGAACAGTAAAGAACCGAAGAATCACCGAGTGCGCCGCTTCCAAAATGACCTGGTCTGTAGAATTGCGAATCAAATTATTACAAATGGGGAGAACCATATCGAATTTCAGGTCATCTGAAATCAAGTTCACCACATTCTCAATAAAGTTCAGATCAAACACTAACTTGGATTTGTTGTATGGATCTTGCTCACATTCTCCGAATTTGATACTGCTTGTCCAGCACTTGATGAGAAGTTCACCTAGACCCAAGTTATATTCAATAATGGCATTGAGACAACAAGAGTAAACGTAGTTGTAAGCTTCGAAACCTCCAGTTCCTATATTGTCTATCACAAAACTGAGATTAAACAGGGTGTTCAAGACTTTGCGGCTTAACTTTGGCAAAACTTGCATATTCAGTTTCGCCTTATTCACTTTGAAAAACAAGGAAACCACGCTATCGAACATTATGATGAGAGCAAAAAACGTTTGTTTCATTAGTATCCAACCCTGGCTGTCAGGGTCCAGAAGCCGCCGTTGTTGTAGTGACTCTCCAAATGTCTGTGTGCGGTTCAAAATCATATCTATATCGTCCAACAACATACTCAAGCTGGGATGAAGCGTAATGACTCTTGAGAACAAAAAAGCCAACCTGTTGAGATGCTTTAAAAGGGGCCGCTGATTCAATGTCTGGGAAAAATCGAACGGCGTGGATACACATCTCCCGCCTTCAAGACCGTGAGGAGAGTGAAGCATCAGCTCGGTGATGTCTTTCACAATATGTGGAGATGAGACAAGAACGTTGGATAACACTTTATCGGAAACGCGATCACCGATACAAGCTAAATAAATTAGATTCAGATTTTTGATGTCGCTATTAACCTGGGGATATCGAAACACGGACTCGAAGGAGCCTTGAGCAAGACCGATGAGGCTTTCATCAAGTTTTTGGATGAACTGAAATTGCTCTGGAAATGCGTCATACTTGGATCTCGACTCGATAGACAAGATGCAGCCAGCTATGACCGGAATCACTTTCCAGTCGGAGCTGCCATCCCAGGAAGGGGCCCGAAGAAGTGATGTGACTATGGCGTGGTAAAACTTGTAAAATGAGAGTGTGGGCTGGCTTACTTGAAACTTCTTTTCCACCAGGTACTTGAAGCACTCAACTATGCGATAGTTGTCATTGAACGATACGAGCCTTCTGTCGTTGAAGAACAGCGGACATTTCAGGAAAGATTCTGTTAGCAATTCCACGTTGCGCTCGTTTTTGATTTTAGGATAGTAGTACACGAGGTAGGAGAGGACCTGCTCTGCCGAGGTCGATGGTTTGGGGTTGGCTATCTCGTGAAACAGGTAGTCAAGCTGTGTGGGTATCTGTGGAGACAGAAATCGCAGACTCGACATGTGTGGCTGCTGCTCCAGTTCAGTGAAAAGAGCCCTGCCCTGCGGGCCAAGGCGATTCATTATGCTGCGAGAAGCCATGCGCGTCCAAGTCTCTGCAGTTAGCAGTAGAGTGTGGTCCAGCACAGCTACCAGCCAGCGTAAAGAGCGCTGCACACACTGGTCTCCGCCAGCACTCTAGTGGTCCATTGGTGTTGAAGTTAGGCAAATGCGACTATAGCCTACAGATAACGAGATGTCATCCACCCCTCCTCCCACCTCCCACCACCAAGCTCCACATCAACTCGGCGCGACATAGGAAATAGAAAAAGAAAACATTTTGCGACGATCCAAGGCGATCGACGCAGTCTTACCCTTGCTCTCCCCCCCCCCCCCCCACTCTGCGCCCCTCCCTCCCGCTCTCTCTGGTTAGTATGATTTTGTAATTATAGACAGTCTAAAAAGATACACTAACAGACAGTACAGGTGGTGTTCTCCAAGCTCCCACTACCCAGAACCGGCCAACGCTGTGTGCTGAGCTCTCCACAGGATCATCCAACGTTAAATGAGACAGCATGTCGTCTGTTTTACCAAAGGGCTTTGTGCAGTTGCCCATTAGTTCGGGTATCACTACGGCGCTGATGGTGATACCTCTGTTTGTGTCCATCGTGGAGCTGAAGCATCTGTTCATTTTGAGCTATTCGCCCTTTCTGTATAAGTGGTCCCAGTACTGGAGACTTTTGATATATCAGTTTCAGTTCCAGAACGAATCGCAGGTTATCATCTCGGTGGTGCTGTTTGTTGTCAGTTTGAAGAACCTCGAGAGAGTCTTTGGTTCTTTGAAGTTTCTTAGAATCGTCATCCTCCTGCTCCTTTACAACATGATAGCTACATTCGCTATGACCTGGGCCTTTTACAGCATTCTGGGGGTAAATATATTTGTGCCTGCAGGGCCGTTTGGGCTCATATTTGGGCTACTTTACCCTTACTGGAAGCTTACGCCGGTTCTGTATAAATTTGAGTTGAACTTTGGCGGTCTCCTTAGAATCAAGAACTCAAACGAGCCGATGAAAATTGTTCTGACTAACGACTTCATAACCACCCTACTGGCGTGCCAGCTAGCGCTGAGCGAAGGTCTAGTGAACTCTGCTACTGTGAGTCTGCTGGGCTACCTGATTGGCGGTCTCGTGTTCAAAGAGCTGCTTCCGGGAATCAACAGCAAGTCGAAACTAATTGATGCTGTATACAATATTTTGAACGCCAGGACGAAGAAAAAACAGGTCGGAGTGGCTGGCCATTCGCCAACAGCGGGCCTGGAGTATGGAGTGTCGACGGCACAGGACAGCCAACAGCTGACAGAAGTGATTAACGAAGATGATGACGAAATCGACTATTCTGCCAATGAGGCAGACAGAGCAGACACTCCTGTGAGATCACTGGGCGCACAAATTCTTGATACTTTCAGAAGGTGACTGACTCTGCGGCTGAATATGAACATGGTTTATGTTGTACTTTTAGTTGGGTAATATGATTATGATACATTAGAAGAGTAGCGTGCAAAAAGGGAGGGGATCAATGTGTAACCAGCTACCAGTTATTGTGTTAAGTTTGTTCATGTTCCTCCTTCAGTCTTTTCCTTCTTTGGACATCCCAATTGTAAACCCTGGCCGTATTGACTTCCATTGTCGTGATATTTGATCTCAGGTACTCGATATCCTCGAGTGTGGTCTGCTTACTCTTATCAGCAGTTTCAAATCTTTTCGTCAGCATGTCTATCGCCTCATCGATCGGGTACTCCATCATGATGTCAGCGCCGAGCCAAAGACACACGCTGTCCATGTTCTCAACGTCAATTGTTGCGCAGGCGTATAGCGTGTCATTAAGCTCGTAGTTGACGTCCAATGTGCGGTCCGGGTCTTCAAGGTCGTGGTCGTCGTCGTCATCGTCGGCTGCACGCTCTTTCTTGGACTTTAGAAACTTGCACATTTCGAGTGTCTTCTTGATGTCGGGTATCTTCATTTTCAGGTTATTCAGTGTGCTTTTCTTGTTCTCTTCCATGAATTTGTATTGCTGGAGTCTCATTTGCAGCTCTTTCAGCAGATTTGAGACGTCGCCGTCGGTGCAAGTCTTGGGGTTAATGAAGTCCTCCACATGTTCTATGAACTTAGCCTGAGGAATTCCTCGTGGGTTCGTCTCTGATGTTCTGTCCAAGCGGCGTGTCAGCAGGGTCGGGTGTCTCTAGTGACGAGTGTGCAGCAGCGATACATACCTCAATCGGTCCATCCTGAGACAAAAGGAGCCGGCAGATTGGCCTCGATGGTGGGCGCCGCCGTTGCTTTCTTGTTGCCTAACACTGTGTTTGCCTCACATATCACACTAAACCAACCTCCCGTGCGCGCTGATATAATATCAGCATAATAATGTGTTGTTGCACCAGCACAATCGCATCACGTGACACACACGAGGGTTTGGCTTTTCACTTTCTCTTTTTTCGATATTCCCACTTCACGACAAATTTTCACAGAGTAAGTGAAGATGCAAAAAAAAAACTTCAGCACAGTTAGCTGTACTTCTTCAAGACTATAGCGTTCCGGTTGAACTGAGGATAGCTAGCACTAGAAGCAACCAGATACATCGCCATGGGTAAAGATCACACCACCAAGCAGCACATCAGATCCGGCCACAGAAAGGCTCCAAAGTCCGAGAATGTGTACCTCAAGTCTTTGGTGAAGCTGTACTCCTTCCTTGCTCGTACGTATAACCATCAACCTGAAAGGTCAGCCTTTGATTTTGCTTATTATATTGCATGAACGGCCCCCCGCCTTTGTTGTTATAATCACGAGCGATTGATTATCTCATGAACGTGGACGAGACAGCCGGCCTGTCCCGCCCACTACGCATACTTCTTCATACGCATGCCACTAGAATTTCGTCCCGGGACACCGGGCGAACTGGCTCTTGATACCTGCCAGCATCTCTCGTGAGATCTGGCCACACGCCACTAATGAATTTTGCGAGTGCTTTGCCTTTTCTTCTCGCCCAGGGAAGGAGGCCGTGCGATTATTGAGCAAAATTAAGAGGACTGAGCCTCCAGCTGGGAGAACTCTCGGGAACCCTCGTTACTAACGTTGCGCCATATATATCAGGTCGTACTGATGCTCCATTCAACAAGATCATGCTGAAGTCTCTCTTCCTCTCGAAGATCAACAGACCTCCTGTTTCTGTTTCCAGAATTGCCAGAGCCCTCAGACAGCCAGGATCGGCGGAGAAGACCGTTGTTGTTGTCGGTACCGTCACTGACGATGTCAGACTCCAGGAGTTCCCTAAGGCCACTGTTGCTGCACTGAAGTTCACCGCGAGTGCCAAGAACACCATTGTGAAGAACGGTGGTGAGGCCATCACATTGGACCAGCTCGCCCTGAGAGCCCCAACTGGCTCAAACACCCTGACCATCAGAGGCCCAAGAAACTCCAGAGAGGCTGTCAGACACTTTGGCTTTGGTCCTCACAAAGGAAAGGCGCCAAGACTCATGTCCAAGGGTAGAAAGTTTGAGAGAGCCAGAGGTAGAAGAAACTCCAGAGGTTTCAAGGTCTAAGCCTTTTCGCTTCTGTCGCATTATAGGGTTCTCTCTGCTACTTTGATTCACGGATTCAAGAGAGTGTATATTGCCTAATTTATATTCTGTTTCCACGTTCTAGGTGTTCTGTCGGAACTAGCACACAACTAGTGCTGTCGCTAGTGCAGTAATGTAGTGTAGTGCAGTGCGTACACGGAGACCGTGCCAAATGAAAAGGGGTGCGAGGCGGAAGAGGAGACTTTTTTCCAGTATCCCCTTCACCCCCCCACTCCAAGGCAGAGAGAGAGAGAGAGAATTCGACGCGGACACAGATTTGAGATCTTGCAGTCGATCGACGCAAGCACACCGCACACCATATGTTACCGATTGGTGAGCGCAGTCACAAAATATTTCCGGCTGCGAGGCTGCTGCTGCGGCTGCTGGAGACGGCCGCGTCCTTGGGCGGGCTCTTGGGGTTCTCGCTGGCGTGGCTTGCTTGGCGGACGGTGGTTCTTGAAAGAAGGCATCCCGCGCTGCCGTGGCCGGCCGTCGCCTCACTGCTTTCCCTGGTCTATTCTCTGCCCCGGGCGGCCTGGCCTCCCGTTATGGGTCCCCGGATTTTTGATAGGCGCGGGTGGGGGGAGGGGGGGCAGGAGCGTTTTGCAGACGGTGCGAGGGGTCTTTCCGTGCTGGAGGAATTTTTTTTTTTTCTCTTCAGACAGAGAAAAACTTTCTCCAAGCTACGAGGGAAAGGTAGCAAAAAGGTTGAAAATGTACTTGGATGAAGTTGGTTCGTTAGACAGAAGAACATCTTGTGAAGACTAGACTCACACACAGGTGCGACAGGTATACATTGTTCATCAAGATGCCAGGATACTCAGTGAGGTAAGTGGAAGCACATCTCGGGAAGCCGGCGACAGCGCGCCCGGCGAGGGGTCCGGGTTCCGGAGGCACGCACAGAGCGCCCAGAGCGCCCAGAGAGCAGGGAGACAGGCTGCTGCGGCGCCTGGCCTCTCTCTCTCTCTCTCTCTCTCTCAGGCGTGTCCTCGAGCCCTCCGCCCGCTTTCTGCGCACACGAGCAGCTTGCACGTAGGGGCTGGAAGAGCCAGCCTGCGTACTGTCCGTGGCTTCCCAGCGCACGCCTTGTCATGTGTCAAGAGCAGCTTGTACTAACGCACATAATCCTCACGATACAGAGACGTTCCAGCACAGGAATTCATCAACGCATACGCCCAGTTCTTGCAGAGACAGGGTAAGCTGGAGGTCCCAGGCTACGTCGAGCTCGTCAAGACATCTGCCGGCAACGAACTCCCACCACAGGATGCTGAGGGATGGTTCTACAAGAGAGCCGCCTCCATCGCCAGACACATCTATTTGAGAAAGCAGGTTGGTGTCGGTGCGCTCAACAAGCTTTACGGCGGTGCCAAGAACAGAGGAGGCAGACCAAGCAAGCACTACGATGCTTCCGGATCCATCAACAGAAGAGCCCTCCAGGCCCTTGAAAAGATTGGTGTCTTGGAAATTTCTCCAAAGGGTGGCAGAAGAATCTCTGACAACGGTCAGAGAGATTTGGACCGTATTGCTGCACAGACTCTAGAGGCTAACGAGGACGAATAAATTATACGATGCCATAGTTAGTTTATAAGTAGCTTAATTACAAGAAGTTTTCAAATGTGAAAAGTACTCCACCGTGCGTCCCTCTGGTTCTATTGTACATGATGAATAATGTGATGGATGCCCTATTAATTAAATCCCGAGAAATAGCGTGTCCGGAAATCCAGTCCATCCTTGACGTTCTGAGAGACCGCATTCTCAACGCAGTAGCCTTCCTCTCTCTTAACGTAGACCAGCAGCCGCCTGGTCCATTTGCTGAAGTCCTGATGTAAGTTGTGTTTCAACTCCAGTCTCTCGTGCTGAGGAATCATCACGGGCGTGTCGTTATCCTTTGCAATGGGCAGCCAGTAGCAGAGCCGTCCCCCGACCGGAAGTCGCTCAGCCGCAAAGCCCATCAGGTCGTTCAGCAGGAGGTCCAGGCTGTAGTTTTTCTTGGGTTGGATGTAGTCTCGCCTGAGGTAGGCCTTCTCGCCGTCTATGACAAGATTCTCCTTGCCCTTGAATTTCTCTTCATTATTTGTCCCGCACACCTTCAGGCCCTCTCTCACGCCGTAAGGCGGGTCACAAACTATGTTGTCTATGGTGAAGTCTGGGCGGAATGAGTTATGAGTGAAGTCCATGCACATCACGTCGCCGTAGCGATCTTTTGTTTGATAGTACTGGAAGTTGTCCTTCAACCGCTTTCCCTTTTCTTTTCCCTTCAGTGCTCTGAAATCTATGTCGGAGCCGAAGGTGAAAGCTCCGAAGTATGCTGCCGCCAGCAAGAAGGACCCGGTGCCCACGAACGGGTCGTATGCCACAGTTCCTGGTTTCAGCTGGGCCAGGTTACATGAAACAAACGCAAGCTCCGCCTCAAACGTTGTGGTACCGTAGTAGGGCCTCCGCGCGATCTCGTACTGCTCCAGCACTCCTCTCGACCGTGCACTAGTGCACACCTGGCGCCCGAACCACAGCCGGTCAGGGGTTTTCGCGGGGAGATCGTCAACGATGCGGTACGATTCGAGAATGGTGAAGACCTGCTCGGGGTTCTTGAGCTTGATCTTGCCTGCGAAGCCAAGATAGTGGAAGGTGTTGAAGAGCTCGATCTGCTCTTCTCTGGACTTGCCGCCATTCTGGTACGTTATGTTGTCGAACTTGAAGGTGCTGTCGGAGTAGAGGGGCCAGAGGTCGGCGGAGGAGTTTCTGACACTTGCGTGCAGCTCGTCGAGGGAGGTGCCGCTGCCCCAGAGCTCGTAGATGGCCTTGGCCAGGACGCTGCGGTGCACCAGCTCGCGGGCCTGCTGGCTGTCGCGAAGCTGCACGAGCATGAAGGGGCTCGACTCGTCGTGGCGCGCGAGGTCCACGTCGATGCCGGCCAGCTGCGCGAGCGACTCCAGCTCTGCGCGCCTGAAGTTGGGGTGCGACTGCGACAGGTAGATGAGGTAGTCTCTCATGGTTCGTCGTGGCGGGCGGACGGCCGGACGCTGCTCCTGCGGGGGCCCCCGTCGCGGCCCGCCCTGCCAGCCCGCCCTGCCAGCCCGCCCGTCGCGGCTGTCTGCCTAAGTACAGGGAGCAGAGCAGAGCAGAGAGAGAGAGAGCAGAGCAGAGGAGCAGCGAGGTGAGCTCTGCCTCTGCACGATTTTTCGCGCGGGCGTTACCCGGCCTCTGCGGGCGAGCCTGGCGTGAGGCGGGGAGCCTTGCTGGCAAGAAGGAGAAAAAAAAACGACACACAGAGCCCATAGCTTACTGTGCTTTGCGAAAGGGACGGCCCCGCTTCCTCCCTGCTGCTCACAGCATAAGGTACCGCCAACTTGTTCCCCCACTGGATTGGTCAGCTTTGGTGACTGCTCGCGCTGGACACAGAGAACCGTGGAACTCCCTGCCGGCTAATCCGCTTTCCCTGGGCCTTTTCCGTCGCGCGCGCCCCAGCCAGAGAGACCGCTATATATGAAAACTTTATCTTAGGGCTCCCATAGCTGTATACCACTCTCTAGTACTAGCTAGCTAATATCGACTAGGACTCCCCCAGGCACCCCCCGCTCATAAACTAAGTGTATTCTACGTCCCCTTCCCGTCCCCCCCCTTTTCCCCTCATACGCCCGGACCCAGCAGCCAACAGCGGCCCCTCCCCCCCCCAAATTGCAAACAGGATGTCCAGCTTAGACAACGACGAGGCATTATTTGACGACATCTACGACGACGACCAGGCCCCAAGCCAGCCGGCCGACGAGCCTGCGACCGCCCCAAGCAACGGCAGCGCCAGCGACGAGTCGGGCGCACAGCCTGAGGTTGATGCCGCTGCGGCCGCCGCTGCCGCTGCCGCTCTCGCTGCCACTGCCACAGAGCCACCGCCAGCCCCACTGCCCTCCACCATGCCGGTCGCAGGCGCACCTGCGGGCATCCCTGGCCTGCCCCCCGGCGGCCAGCCAGATTTCTCAACGTTCCCCCAGCTCCCAGTCGGAGCCCCTCCCAACAGACAGTTCAACGACAGCGTGAAGGCTGATATCCAGACCAAAGACCAGGGGAAGATGTTCATCGGCGGCTTGAACTGGGAGACCACGGAGGAAGGTATGAAGAACTACTTCAGTCAGTTCGGCGATGTTACCGATCTGACCATTATGAAAGACAGCAACACGGGCAGATCCCGAGGCTTTGGATTTTTAACGTTTGCCAGCTCCGCCAGCGTCGACGAGGTTCTGAAAAAGACCCATGTGCTTGACGGGAAGCTGATAGACCCGAAGAGAGCCATTCCTAAAGAGGAGCAGGACAAGACCGGCAAGATCTTCGTCGGGGGTGTGGCTGGAGACGTCACCGAGGAGGAGTTTACCAACTACTTCCAGCAGTTTGGCACAATCATCGACTCCCAGCTTATGCTGGACAAAGACACGGGCAGATCGCGAGGCTACGGTTTTGTGACGTACGACTCGCCCGATGCCGTGGAAAGAGTCACACAGAACAAGTACGTGATGTTCCACGGCAAGAACATGGAGATCAAGCGGGCCGAGCCGAGAAACCAGCAGAGAAATAACAACAACTTCCAGAGCCAGAACCCGATGTTTGGCAATCCACAGCAACCTTTCCAGCAGCAGCCATTCATGGGTCAGTATAACCAAATGAACTCGATGTACAACCCTGCCTCGATGCAGCAGTACTGGCAGCAGATGCAGCAGATGCAGCAGTACTGGATGCAGATGCAGCAGATGCAGCAGCAGCAGCAGCCTGGCGACGGCGGGGACGCTGCGACGGGAGCGAACTCGACGCCTGTCTCGACGGCTGACGGGGCCGGGGACAGGCGGACGCGGTCGCCTGCGAGCCAGAACGAGGGCGACGACTTCGCGGACGTGAGACAGCCGCAGCAGCCGCAGCAGCAGCGCCAGCAGCGCCAGAACGACGACGACGTCCCCAACCCCCAGGAGCAGGTCAGCAACCTGCCGTCGGGGCCCAAAGGCGGGCTGAGAAACAACAGGAGCCACGGCCGCGGGTCGAGATCGGGCCGCAGCGGCCGGTCGCGGCACAACAGGAAGGGCTACCACCCGTACACCCGCTGAGAGAGGGTGTGTGTGGGTGACGGGGCCTGTTTTGGCTGTAGTTTAATTTGGTTTGGAGATGGCCCTGCTTCAGGGCTGATATCGATAAGGCCCTCCTCGGTGATAGTCCCAAAGGAGAAGGTGAGGATCCCCATACATAATTTTTTTCCTCTGTCTCGGTGTCTGGCTCTCTCACAAATTTTCAGTAAATTTTTTTTCTCTTTTCCTGTCACATACAAGTAGAAGCAGAGGATGTTGCGCTACCACAGGCTGCCACTCTCTGGAAGCACAGCCCAGCGGACAGCCCAGCAACCATGTCCGAGTCGGAGTCCGAGAACGAGCTCGACATCGCGTCGAACCTGGTCCACGCGGGCCCAGACAGTAGCGACGAGAGCGCTCACAGTGATGACGGGCAGTACGAGACCCGGGATCAGATAATCAGCTCGGACGAGGACGAGGCCGAGGCTGCGGCCGCGGCCAAGCGGCCCCGCCAGCCCAGAGCGGCTCCCGCCAGCAGCAGCAGCAGCAGCAGCAGCAGCAGAAGTTTCCCCGACCTCGACCGCCAGACCGACGACGAGGACGCAGAGGACCAGCTGGAGTACTTCTCAGCGATAAACCGACCAGAAGTCAAGAAAGCGAAAAACGGCACGTTCGCCTCGTTCGGACTGTCCAAGGCGATCCTGAGCAACATAGCAAAGAAGGG
>JAKTPG010000037.1:0-117963 GCA_030557505.1 Ogataea maris
GAGAGAGAGGCCCTAAAAAAAGGCCTTTTGCCAGATTTTATTATTGGGATGCCGCTGAGCGCAGGGGAAGGGCGGGCTGCCTCGTGTGTTCTGGCGGCTAGCTCGCTCTGGGGAACAGGCGTGTGTGTGCGTGTGTTTGTGTGGTTTTCCTGCGGCTCGTTTCGGCGGGAGCGCACAAACAAACAACAGGCGGCGGCGGCGGCAGCGGCGGCGCGCTCTCTCTTTCTCTCTGTCCGGGTGTCTCGCCCAGGCAGCGCGGCGCAGCTATGAACGGCAGGGCCTCCGTGCGAGCGTAGGGCGCGTGTGCTGGGGGGCAGCAGGGAGGGGCCCACAGCGGCGTATTTGTACCGGCTGCCGTTCCTCGCTGGACCGCCCGAAAACATCAACACACACACCCTCGCTAGACGCATCATATGTTCACAGCGCAAAGGCATACACAGGTAGGCCAAAACAAAAAAACAACAAAAAAAAACAAGACAACAGGGGAGAACAATAGCCCTCACAACAACAACAACAACAACAACAACAACAACAACAACAGCCGCAGCAGCAAACAATAGGAGCCAGCCAGAACGGGCGCTTTGTTGACAAGTTGCCTGTTCTGGCGCGGGTGGTGCTGGGGGAGGGAAAGGGAGGGAGAAAGGATGTTCTCTGGCCTCCTTACCACTGGCATGCTTGTCTGCACCAAAAAACAACCGACGCGTCTATCGGCTCCGCACTTTTGCACAGCGTTACGTAAGCAGGGACCCTCATCAACAGCAGGCAGCAACAGCCGCATAGTATAGGCAAGAAAGAGCCCGTGGCAAGGAAAAGGAGAAAAATCTTCCCCGATCTATATGCCTGCAAGCGAGCGCGGTGAGCGCAGCGACAACGCGCACGCCGAGACCAACCGTTTGCCCGCCCGCCCGCCACCAGCATGCCCTTCCTGCAGTACAAGCAGGCCGTTGCCGAGGGAGACCTCGTGCTGGTCTTCATCGGCAGAGACAACATCAAGCCCATCACCGTCCGCACCGGCGACGTCGTGAGCACCAAGTACGGGGCCTTCCCGCACGCCGACATGATCGGCGTGCCCTACGGGTCGCAGATCGTCAGCTCAAAGGGGTACGGCTTCCTGTACCTGCTGCACCCGAGCGCAGAGCTCTGGACGCTGTCGCTCCCGCACCGCACGCAGATCGTCTACACCCCAGACTCAAGCTACATACTGCAACGGCTGCAAGTGACGGCCGGCTCTCGCGCGATCGAGGCCGGCACGGGGTCGGGGTCCTTCACCCACGCGTTCGCGCGGACCCTCGGGCAGCCCGGCGCGCTTTTCTCGTACGAGTTCCACAAGCAGCGGTACGACCAGGCCCGCCTCGAGTTCTCGCAGCACGGGCTGAGCAATGTGCACCTCACCCACAGAGATGTTTGCGCCGACGGCTTCCAAGTCCACGACGAGGCCTCTGGCGCGCTGGTCAGCGTGGACGCCGACGCAGTGTTCTTGGACCTGCCCTCTCCCTGGGAGGCCATCAGCCATTTGGACGCTGTCATCGCGAAGGACAGAAAGGTGGGGATCTGCTGTTTCTCTCCCTGCATAGAGCAGGTCGTCAAGACCGTAGAGGCTCTCCAGGAACATGGCTGGATAGAGATAGAGATGACGGAGATCAGCTCGCGCAAGTGGGAGACGCGAAAGGAAATGGTGAGGGAGGTTGACGATGCCATCGAGCGCCTTCGGGACATCAAAAAGCGCCAGAAGGAGGGTATCGAGAAAAAGAAACAGCTCGCGGCGCAGTACGAGGCCGAGAGGGTGGCCAATCTCCACGGCGATGAAGCGGCAGGCGCGAAGAGGGACACACCACAGGCGCCCGAGGCTAAGGACTACGGCTTCAACCCTTTCGGCAAGGGCAGAAGAGTCGTGCAGGGCGACGGCGACTTCAGCTGGGCGACTGTCTCCAACACCGGGCCCGAGGTAAAGACACACACCTCTTACCTGACATTTGCATGCTTCATCCCAGCCAAAAGCGTCTGGTGAAGCCTCCAACCCAGCCCAAATGGGATTACGTAATATTGGTGTTATCACCCTAGTACCGAAGCTCCTGCATATACATTTGTGCTATTCATTATATGCAGATATATATATATATATATTTCCCGTGGGTGTCGCAGCTGATGTAATTTTCCTGTACAGGGACGCTGCTGTTGGCTCTGGCAGGCCGGTATTGATGATGCTGCTGTCGAGGAGCTGGGCCAACAGGCCTGCGAGCGGCCAGGGGGCCCTTCTGAGGGCCGTTGTGGGCTTTCCGGCGGCGAAAATAAATAGTTACTCGTGCGCCAGGCTTCTGGGCCCTAGAACGGTACGGCCGGGCTCTTTCCTCGGCGACCCGAGGCGTGTGGCCTGTCCCCACAGAGCGTTTGCGACGTCGTCGTCACCGCTGATGGCGTACCGGCGCCCGCCAAGAGGGCGCGTTGTCGCTCCCTCGCTTCTCAGCGGCCTGTTTGGCCAGATTCCCGACTCGGTGAAGCTGCTCGCTGGCCTGACGGCGATCAGCTCACTGTTTCTGTTTGTTGCTCTGCCGTTTCTGGTCTTGGTCGTGCCGCCAGTGTGCGTTGGCTCGCTGCTCTACTACAAGCTGGCGCAGCGTCGGCACCGGTCGCAGATGGCGGCCCGCTGGGACGAGCTGAGAGACTCCACGCTGGTCTTTCGGCCCAAGCGGGGCGGCTCAGTGGTGCTGCCTCCGCCGGAACAGATCAACAGCGACCTGGCGAACTTCGAGCTCCGGCGGATCGTGGACGCCTTCCTCGCAGACGAGCAGTCTATAGCGAGCTACTTCAATGTGCAGTCCGTGAACGACCTGGCTCTCGGCACGATCGACGCGATGCAGTACGACTGGCAGGTCAGCCAAAGGAACGTCGGCGGATTCGTACAGGACGTTGAAGAGCTCATGACATTACAGAGCCGCACGCTGTACAACAAGGCGGAGAACAGGAAGCTGGCCTCGGTCGTGGTGGTGCTCAAGAACGAGGACCAGTCTATTTTCCAGGACTACGTGGAGCAGAACTTCAGCGTGAACACGAGCGTCTGCGCCATTGAAATCGCTCCTGTTGGGGTTTTTCCAAGCAAGAAATTTATCTTCAACACTCCGTCAGCCGGCGAAGATAACGATAACGATGAGATTATCGACGTCCAGGGAAGGACCAGAACACTGTGACAACCTGATGCGCCCCCGGCTCCTGTATATAAGTACCCTATCTAAGCTCCTTCCTCTTCCCCCCCTAGTCGCGGCGTGCAGGCTTCTTCTTTTCTGCCTCGGCCGCTTTTTCCTCCTCGATATTCTTCACCAGCTTCTCGATCTCCTCGTTGGAGAGTCGCTTGGTCACCTTGTCAGGCTTCATCACCGAGATCTCAATGTTCTTCGCCCCGGTCTGGACGACCTCTAGCAGTGCCTTCAGTGCCAGCTTGATGGTGTTGTCATCGTCCAGCTCGTCGTCCTTGTCGTAGTTCTTCTCCAAAAACTCGCGCACGGTCTTGCTGCTTCTGCCGATGGCGTTCGCCTTCCACGCGGAGTATATGCCCGAGGGCTCCGTAAGGTACAGCTTCGGCACCTTGTCGTTCTCGTCGAAGCCTGCGATGAGCGTCGAGATGCCGAACGGTCTCGTTCCGCCACTCTGCGTGTATCTCTGCTGCACGCCAGCCACATATCTCGTGAGGTACTCCACGGTGACGGGGTCCTCGACGGTGAGCCGGTGCGACTGGGCCTCGACGCGCGCCTTGTCGACGAGGATTCTGGCGTCGGCATTGAGCCCGGCAAACGCGAGCTGCACGTGGTGGTCTATTTTGTTTATCTTGGAGGGTGTGATTCTGGGGTCCTGCAGCTTGAGCGTCGTTCGTCTCTCGCACGCCAGCACGACAATCTGCTTGCCCTTGACGCCCACCGCGCAGGTGCCCCTCTTCACGGCCTCCAGCGCGTACTCGACCTGGAACACATGTCCGTCCGGACTGCACGCCCACCCAGGGCCCTGTTGTTAGTATCCGTCGTGTGTCCGTGGCAGCAGAGAGAGAGAGAGAGCGACTCTGCCCCTGCTGTCCCTGCTGCTCCCCCACTCTTGCCGGGGGCCGCCCCGCCCCGCCCCCACGCAGCGAGCTGACTTACCTGAATATCGACAGGGCGCTATCGTACCCACTCATCGCTCGCCTGGTCAACTACACGCAACAACGCTGCCTTTGCTGGGTGCTCGTGCTGGTGCTGCTTCTGCCAGGGAACTCACTTCACCGAGACGTTTCGTTCTCTTGGAGCCCTTCTCTCCTGAAGGCAAAAAAAACACCACAACACCCACACCCACACCCACACCCACACCCACACCTGCACCCTCGCTCGCCCTGTGTGTGCACGGCTGCCAAAGCGGGACAGATCCCGTTTGGAGGGGTGAGGTTGCGAGGAGAGGCCGGTGCGTGCGTGTGGACTTTAGATAGTGGTGAAAATCTTCAGGACCGTCCGTGGCACGGGCAGGGAGAGGAGAGCGGCTGCTGCTGGGGCGGCTGGCGGCGTGGTCGAGCTAGCTGGGCGACAGGGATGGCAGGCACGGACAGCCAGGACGCGCCGACACGGGCGCCCGAGGAGAGCGGCCGCGGCGGCTGCGGCGGCAGCAGAAAAAAGACACAACGGCCAGCCGCAAGAGTGCCCAAGAGCGTTCCCAAGAAAGACCAGTTCCTGCGCATGGGCTACCTGTACCAGGCAGGCGTCGCGCTCAGCGCCAGGCCCGGACCGCAGACCGGCTCGCCCAACCCGCTGGACCTGCTTGCGCGAAACTGCATGAAGAACATGGACCTGGTGTCGAAGAAAACGGTGCTGCGACTGCACCCCAACATCAAGCGGACCGTCTGCAAGAGGTGCTCGCGATGCCAGGTGAGTGGCGTCACGTGCGAGGTCCGCATAGCGAACCACTCGCGGCAGAACCTGCCGCGCTGCGACGTGCTCGAGGTGCAGTGCGTCTGCGGGCAGGTGAAGCGGTTCCCGTTCGGGAAGAACCCTGACTATGTTCTGTTCGCAGACCGAGAGGATGTAGAGTTTGACGCCCCGCTAGTATAGCAGCAGCGGGTGTTTAATCATGAATACACACACAAATACACACAAATACACACAAATACACACACATGTACACACATGCACGTAGGTACATACGCAAGTGTGCAGTGCGCGCGCGCGTGCTAGCCTCTAGTACAACTCGTCGGCAAGGTACGAGCTGACGAGGCCGCGGCTGAAGAGCACCTGCTGCTCCTCGGTGTGGCGGACGACGCTTTCCTGGTGCTGTTTCTTCCACGCGCTGGTGGCTGCTGCGAAGTCGATCTTTGTGAGCTGGCTGAGCGGCTCGTCCTCCTTGTCGATGTCGAGCTCGCCGACCATGACGACGTTCTCTCCTCTGATGAGGTATATCTGGGGCTGTTCCGACTCTGAGTACTCGTTTGTGCTGCTGAAGTAGATTCTTTCTATGCCGTCGTGGATGACGAGGTTGGCAAACTGGTCAAACGTTCTGAGCACGCCGATGATCGAGCGCCCGTCGCGGAGCAGCACGAGCACCTTCTTGTCGACGGAGCCGATGATCGCGGCCGCGGTGGTGAACGAGTACGACTCGAGGTAGAGGTCCTCGAACTTGGAGCTGTTGCTGGACGCCATGCTGGACGCTGCTGCTGTGGTTGCTGAGGGCGCGTGCGTGCGGGGAGGTGCGCGCTGGCAGGGAGGTGCTTGCTGGACGCTCTCTGGTGAAGCAGCTAGGGGAAGGAAGGCCCTTTCTGCGGCAAGTGAGCTGAATGTATGTATGTCTCCATCTAGAATTCAGGAAAGCACTAAAAAAAAAAAGAGAGAGAGACACCAGGGGCCCCCGAGCGAGCTGCTTTGCAGACATACGCAGGACGGGCAGAGGAGCCGCTGTGGCTCTGCTTACGGAGCTCCCGGCCAGCCAGGAGCCGGCCGGGAACATGCTATTTACAGAGAGCCGTCGCGCCGCCGCCGCTAGAGGAACTCGCGGGCCTTTCTGCGGTACTCGTTGCAGTCTCTCAGCCACTGCCTGTAGTCCCGCAGAGAGCCGATCTTCTCGCCGTAGTAGTCCGGCACGGGGTTGTTCATGCTCTGTCTCGACGCGTCCACGCGCATCTTGATGATGTGCTTCAGGAACAGGCGCTGCTTCACCGAGAATGACTTCATCGCGCCCCTGTTGAGCAGCGCAAACAGCGGGTCCCCGATCACAGCAGGCCCCACCAGGAACCCAACCATGCCCGTCGCCATGATCCCGCCAATGTACACCGTGAACACGTCCACGCCAAACAGCGTCTCGGTCGGGTCGATCTCGATCTGCGACACGTACGCCCACGCCATGCCCATCGCCAGGAACGCAGCGATGCCGGAGCCAACCAGCGACAGCCGGCGCTGCTGCTTTCGCAGACTCAGGAACTGCTCCCACGACATCTGGCTCGCCAGCTGCAGCTCCTCCGCGGCCAGCTCGCGCCCGGGGCCGCCCTGGCTCGACTGCAGCCGCGCCTGGCGCGTGGCCTGCTGACCCAGCACGTTGCCGGCCAGCATCCCCCGGACGCCGGGCGCACAGGTGCGCGCAAGCGAGCCAAAGCTTCTGATTCCAAGAGATCCGTGTACCAACATCTCAGGGCGAAACTGTGACAAGGCCGTGTTGGTTGCCGGATTATAAGGGGTTCTTTTATAGGGCCTCAGTGAACCTCCAGCTTGGCTCAGCCGTTCTTCCAAAGTAGCATTCTCAAAGTACACCATGAGGCAAAAAAAGGGGGGGGAGGAAAAAATCAATCCATTTTACTTGAGCAAGCATCTGCCAAAACACATATACGTGCAATTAAATCCAACAGGCCAAACAGCAGCAGTGGCAGCAGCAGTGGCAGCAGCAGTGGCAGCACTGCTATCCACCCACCCCATTTCATTCCTCGCTTCTCTCTAGCAGGCGGGGAAGCTCCTCCATCGGAAGCCCCTCGTATATGATCTTGTAGGTCGCGCTGAACAGCGGGAAGTCGTCAGCCTTACCCATGTTGGAAAGAAACTCGTAAACCTCTCTTGTGGTGTGGATGCCTTGACACGACTGGCCGTTGAGCAGAACCTTCTCCGCCTCGAACGCCGACACCTTATGCTCCGCCATGTACTTGCCAACCCGCACGTTTCTGCCCCCCGCGCACGTCGTGATGATGTCGGCCACACCCGCAGACTCGTTGGTGAACGTGGTGGCCTCGCAGTCGCTGAAAAACAAGTCCGCAAAGGTGATCAGCTCCACAAGGCCGATCCTCATGACCGCCGCCTTGGCGTTATCGCCCCACCCGAGCCCTTCGACAAACCCAGCCGCCATCGCGACAATGTTCTTCAGAGCGCCCGAGATCGACACCCCAGCAACGTCTTCAATCACGCGCACGTGGAAGTACGGTCTGTGGAACAGGTGCCTCAGCACAGACTTGTCGATGTCCTTGCCCTTACCCCTGAAGTCAGGGGGCTGTCTGTATGCCACTGTGGTCTCTGACCACTTGCATTTGGCCACTTCTGGAGCGAGGTTGGCGCCCGAGAGTGCGCCGCAGTAAATTCCCAGCCTCTCTGTGATGCGGGTGGACAGCAGCTTGCACCCGTCGGGAGAGACCTCGAGCCCCTTCAGACAGGAGATGGCTCTCACCGCGGGGTTCACCTTGCCCTCGAGCTGGTCCAGAATGCGCGGGAGGAACTGGTGGGGGATGTTGAAAATGATGAGGTCGGCGTCCGCGCAGGCCTCGACAATGTCCGGGACGGCGAGCACGTTGTCTGGGAGCCGGATGCCCGGGAGATACTTGACGTTCTCGTGCTGGGTGTTGATGATCTCTGTGAGTTTCTTGCCGCCCACCATCTCCTCGAAGACCCACATCTTGACGGTGGGGCAGAACTCATGCGCCCGTTCGGCCGCGTTCTCGGCCACCACCTTCGCAATCGTGGAGCCCCAGTTGCCGGAGCCCACGACGGTGGTGCGGAAGGGTCTCTCTGGGGTGTCCTGGGCGGGCGTCCGCCCCGCCGGTGCGAGAGACGCGTCAATGCTGGTCAGTCTGTCGGACGCAGTCATGGAAAAGAGCCGCTTGCCTGTTGCCGCAGTCACGAGGAGTCCGAGGGGTCTGAGCAGTCTTTGCATGCACGCGCGCGCGCTTCCTTCCTTTCTTCGCTGACGAGTTCCGAGCAAGGCTCCTCCAGCTCCTCGATTGCCGCCGCTCGCTTCGTTGCGCGGGGTGTTGCAGAGCAGTGAAACAGCCTCGCAGGACACAGACACAGCGCAGCGCAGCAGCCCGTTGCTCTCCTTGTAGGGCAAATCAAGCCACTCGTATGTACATACATACAGAGAGAGAAGGAGAGGGGCACGGCACGCATAGCTTTTGTTGAGGACCCCAGCTTAAAAAAAAAAAGGGCGGGAAACACCCTTGCACGCGAAACATAAAATTTCTGCTGAGTCAGCATGTGTGTAATCCGCAAGAGGCGCAGGGCGACGCGCGTCGATGGGCGCAGTGCTCCTTCTTTTTCGGTGGCTGGGGGGAAAAGGGGGTAGGTAGGTAGGCAAGGGTACGCGGGGAGCGTAGGCTATTTCGCAGGCGGGCAAGGAGGGGAGCCGGGACGGGCCATAAATAGCGGGAAGTGCGCTCGCAGAGACCGGCACAGGTAGCGGTCTCGTCACCGCCACCATCGCTTGGGGACGCAGTGCGCCATGGCCAGCAGCACACGCAACAGCAGGCTACTCAAGTCGGTGATCGCGCCGTCGATCCTGTCAGCCAACTTCACCACCCTGGGCTACGATGTCACGCGGCTGTTTCTCAACAGCTCCGACTGGATCCACATCGACGTCATGGACGGCCACTTTGTGCCAAACATCTCGATCGGCCTGCCCATCGTCAAGCAGCTGCGAGACATGCTGCCCGACAGGGGCCAGTACTTCTTTGACTGCCACCTGATGGTGGCCGAGCCCGAGAAGTGGGTCGAGCGCGTCGCCAAGTACGGGGGCAACCAGTTCACGTTTCACGTCGAGGCCACGGACGACCCGAAGGCGCTCATCCAGCTCATCAGGCAGCACGGCATGAGGGCGTCGTGCGCGGTGAAGCCGGGCACCAGCGTGGACACGCTGCGGCCTTTCCTCGACGACCTGGACATGGCGCTCGTCATGACGGTCGAGCCCGGCTTCGGCGGCCAGAAGTTCATGAGCGAGATGATGGCGAAGGTCCAGATGCTCCGGGCCCTGCGGCCGGATCTGGACATCGAGGTGGACGGGGGCCTGAGCGAGGAGAACGTCGGCGAGGCCGCTGCGGCCGGCGCGAACGTGATTGTGGCCGGCACCTCTGTCTTCCAGTCCGGCGACCAGGCCGGCACCATCCGCTCGCTGCGCCGCGCGGTGGACGCCCGCCTCTCCAAGCTGTAGCAGCAGCAGCAGCAGCAGCAGCCTCGTCGTCTTTCATGGAGCTGGAACCAGTGCGCAGCTTGCGCAGCTCGCGCACACACCTTGGCAGGTGAAGATGATCTAGCACCACTAATCTATAGATACGATTACCATAAAGGGAAAGGCTATAAATTTTTTTTTCTCCTCTTGGCTTTTGGATGGAGAGAAAAAACTTCATTCTAGCAATATAGCTAACAGTATAGGGCGCTCGCCTGGCAGACAGCGCGGAGCACACGACACGAGAGCTCCTCATACGCCAGCAGACCCCCCCCCCCCGCGCAACCCCGCCCAGCCATGCCGTCCAAGAACTCAATAAATAAACCAAAAGACCACATGATACGCCAGCGCAAAGCCAGCGCACTGTCCAAGAAGCGGGCTGCCAAAAGATCGGGTGTGAAGAGCCGCCACGAGTCCCCCGTCAGCGAGGCCGGCGCAGTGGCAATGGCCGCCACGAGCTCCTCCGCCCACGCGCACGCCCACGCCCACGGCGCCGATGCATCGGTGTCCAAAAAGAGAGGCAAGAAGTTGGAGCGTAATCTCAAGTACGCTAGAGCGAGAAAACTGGCCGCCGAGAGACTGCTCGTGGACCTGGAAGCGCAGCACGAAGAAATGGACGTCGACGAGCACACCGAGCCCGAGAAAGACGAGAAGCTCCGCAGAGACACTGCCATAAGGCAGGCCTTGTGGGCTGTAGTGGAAGATCGCGCCGCAACTGGCTTCAGTGTGAATATCGACGGCGAAGGAACAACGCTGGGAGGGCCCCGGTTCTGAGCCGTTTTTTATACAATGCGGGTGCATCCGTATCAGTATGCCACTTCTTATGTCCCATATAGGATAATGCGAGTCTAAATCTTATCTTTGTCAAGTACACCCATAGCAGCAAGCCCCTCATTGACGCTGCCCCTTAGCAGCTCGATTACGTCACCAGGCTTTTCGGCACGGAAGACAGACGTCCCTGCGACTATGACGTTTGCTCCGGCCCTGGCGGCGGCTTCAATGGTGTCAGGACCAAGCCCACCATCGACCTCTATGTTGAGGTGAGGGTACTTGGCCCGCAAGGTGGACACCTTCGCCATCATGTCTGTCATGAACTTTTGTCCTCCGAAACCGGGCTCCACTGTCATCACGAGCACCATGTCGAGATGTTCAATAATGGGATACAGCGAATCGATTGGTGTTCCCGGCTTTACCGCGCACGACGCTCTCATGCCGTGCTCTCTGATGAGCTTGATGAGCGCCAGTGGGTCGTCTGTGGCCTCGATGTGGAAGGTGTACTGATCTGCCCCGGCTTTCGCCATCTCTGGCACCCAAGTTTCAGGGCTTGACACCATCAGGTGGCAGTCAAAGAAGTTCTTGCTTGGGCTGGAGTCATCACGTGGAAGAGCCTTACGCAGCGCAGAAACAACCGGCGGGCCAAAGCTGATGTTTGGCACGAAATGGCCGTCCATGACGTCGAGATGAAGCCAGTCTGCGTTGTACTCGAACATTTTTTTGCTGTCATTTCCGAGGTCAGCAAAGTTACCTGCAAGTATAGAGGGCGCAATAATGGCTTTAACCATGGTGGACGAAGAGGGCGCTGCCGTGAAGTGCAAGAGCTGTTGCTTGGCGGGAGAGCGGGCTTTGGAGAGAAGAAGACGGTGCTATATTGCTACTTTATAGTTACACACCATGTACAGTTCTGCTTAATAAAGATCTTCCCTGGGGTGGCAGGGCGCGGATCGGAAAAAAAAAGGAACATACACCGACGCGTCGATCGACGCAAAAACTTTTAGCCGCTATCTACTTTTGGTACAGCTAAGGGTATAGATAGATAGTGAGTGACAGAGTGAGAGTCTCAATAAACAGTGTGTTTTAGTTGAGTGTCAATAAATAAGTCAATAAATAGTCCGTAAGCCAGCCCATTACGGGCCGCTCTACATCAGAGGTCCTGCTCGTCCAAGGTCTTGAAGACAAGTGGCTTAGATGACGCTGGGAACTTGATGCCCAGCTCCAGCAGTCTGCTGAAAATGTCTGCGAAGTCTGACATGCACTTGGCCTCGTCCTTGGCGTACTCCTCACAGTACTTTCTGAATTTGGGGTCTGTCTTCAGCACCATGTCCGTTGGCAGCATCATCAGGGTTTTGGTGTTCTCATCGGTGTACTGTCTCTTGCCGCTCCAGTCTCTGATTTTCCATTCTCCGTCCAAAAGGAGCTTGAAAAACTCATTTGTGACCATTGTAGGCGAGAAAGTCCATGGGCCGTCAAAGCCCGAGGCGTACGTGTGGCACCGTCCAAGGGCGTGGCCTACTCCGATCAGACACACCATCTCTTTGTCTGTGAAGCCGAGTCTGTCGTGGAACACGGATCTCACGTATTCGCCGGACTCCTGAGAGGCGTCTGGCAGACGGTGGTAAGGCGGGGTGCAGTCCTTGTCGAGGTCTTTACGTCCTGGTCTCCACTTGATTTTTGGTCCGTTCAGCTCCTGGATGGCACAAACACCTCCCAGAGTCCAGAGGTCGCCAAGGGACAGGTCCGGGTACTTGGCCCTGATCGGGGCAAGGAAGTTTCTGCCAATATCGAGGGCCGCATTCTCCGGGTCTTGCTGCTCCTGCTCAAATCTCATGGTGGCTCCGTACGAGCCTCCTTTCGTCTTGGTTGGGTCGTGCTGGTTGTAGGAGCCGGAATTGTGCCATGCGAGCCTGACAAGCAGCGGGCCGTAAGACCCATCGTCGTGGTCGTCTTCGTCTCTCAGTTTCACCGCGATGTCGTTGTATATCTGCTGGTAGTGGTCCGCTGGCTTGACGTCCTCGCTTGCCATTCTCACGTTCGTTGCGAGCGGGGACGCTGCTCCCAGGCCAAACAGGCCCCGTCTGAAGAAGCCGCGGCCGTGCTTGCCGCCGTGCTTGCCGCCATCATTGCCGCTGTTCTGGTTGTCACCGCTGCCGTACAGCAGCGCTGCAGCGGCGACCAGCGAGCCAAGGGCAGCAGCGCCCGCCCTGAAAGTGGTTCTCTTCGAGCTGCCTGCAAACGCAGAGCTCACAACACGAACGTTCGGAATCACAGAGGCCATCCTGTGGTACAATTGCACTGTACTTCTGTCGGTGCTGTCTTCAACTGTGAAGCGAACCTGTCAAACACCGAACTGCGCTAACATCAGCTTATTTATAGTCGTCCGTTGGCACAGAACCTGAAATCCCCGCTTACGAATTTTACTATCAGTCCAGACCCACACCCCTTATTACTAAAAAAGGGTTTCTCCCTCTCCTCCCCTCCCCTATCAGGCAAAAGGCCCGGGCTCTGTCACAACTTCCTATACTTCCTCTCGTGACTGCTTACGTAATGTATATAGGAGGTTGTGTCAGCATCTGCTTTGCTGATGTAATTTTGTGGGGCAGGTCTGGCCAATTAAGGCATGCAGGGATGTCATGGGGCGGGGGAAGAGAGCCAAGATGTCGCGTATACCAGTGTCGAGCAGCAGCAAAGTGGGGAAGAGGCAGCTTTAGAGAGGGGTCCTGGTACAACGGGTTCGAGGAGTGGGGCCATCTGTCGGGCTGTTTACGGGGAACGGGGCGAACGAACGAGCGCTGGCGAGCGCTGGAGGGAGGAAAGCCTGGGCTAAAAGGAGAAAGCCGTGGGCGGCACTACGGTCAGCTACAGCTGCGTAATCGTAGGTAGCTCTTCATTAATAGTGGAGCTGGTAACGATTCGCAAGCATACAGGGGCACCCGGCACCCTGTACGCCAAAAAAAATGTGCAAAGGAGGCGAGGGGGGTCATAAAACCAGAGTCTATATACTCACATGTCCTCCACGATGTGGCCCTTCGACGAGACGTAGATACCGTCGAGAAACTTTCTGATATCCTTGTTGCGGACGCGGCAGATCTGCTGGATGTCGGCGCACGTCTGGGACACGTTTTCGAGGGAGTTGCCGCTGACAACGAGCTCGTCCTTCTGGGCGGTGGAGATCTCTGCGGCGCACCCCTCGTGGACCACCACCTGTCTGAGACGCTTTTCGCCCAGGAAGTTGCGGATCTCGACGACCTGGCTGCCATTCTGCTGCACCACGTTCACGTTGATTGGGAAGTGGGCGTACACGAATCTCATCTTGTACTTGAAGCCGACGGTCACGCCCTTCACGAGGTTGGCGATCAGGGACTTGACGGTGCGCAGCGCGGCGACGTGCTTTCTGCCGCCGTGGTGCACGGTGATCTTCACCTGCTTCGCGCCGAGCTTGCTGAAGGAGACGTCGATGTGGCCGAGGTCCTTGCTGAGCTTGCCGCGAGGCCCCGTCACGGTGACCTGGCGTGCGCGGATCTGGACGGAGACGCCCTCCGGGATCTCGAGCAGCTCTGACGATTCGATGTACTTCATGTCTATGCTGGCTGGGGCGTTCTTACTTGTGCTTGCTGGAGGAGGAGGAGGAGGAGGAGGCGGCGGCGGTGCTGTGCTGTTCTGTGCTGCTGGGCCGAAGAGCAAGAAGCGCACAGTTCAAATGTGTGCAACGACGGCGGCGCCCGGGTCCCCCCCCCGCCAGGGAGGTGAAAAGTTTTCGGCGTGCTGTTTTCGGCAGGGGCCTGCGGCCGGGTAACCCCTGACGTGGACTTTTTTTTTCTTCACCACCTGAGCGGGAGAAGAAGGGCAGGCAGGCAGGGCCTGCTCCTCATGAGCTGGGCGCTGCAAGTTGGGCGCTGCCAGGCGAGAGACAGCGAGAGCCAGCGAGCACCAGCGAGCTGCGGAGGTGCGCAGAGTGATCAGCCGTTGAGAATGTTTGGGTCGGCGTGCCGCTGGGCCGCGTCGCGGGTCGGGAGCGTGGCGCACATCTCGAGCAAGGCTGCCCGGAAGCTAGCGTCGGTGGAGAAGAAGAAGCGCAACCTGGCCTTGCAGAGCTCGAAAGCGAGCCGTGGGGAGACCGTCGACCCGGTGCTGGGTCGGCCGAACAACGCGTTCATCAGCCGCATCCGCCTGGAGACCGAGGAGCCCAACGTCCTGAGCAAGGGGTTCAGCATGCTCGAGGTGGACAAGCTGCTGTACGGCGCCAAGGAGTCGCGGGTGCTGAAGTCGGTCGCGACCCTCGGGTACGACGAAACCACAGTGAAAAAGATCGAGCAGGAAGAGAGCGAAAAGCGGGAAACGCTGCTCAGGATCCTGAACGCCAGAAACGCCGCCAGCTTCGACAAGAAGCAGATCATGGTGCGTCTCGCCGTCGAGGAGTTCGCCAGAACAGAGGGCGACACCGGCTCGTCCGAAGTGCAGGCCGCCGTCATGACAGTGAAGCTGTACAACCTGATGGAGCACATCAAGCAGAACCCGCAGGATTTGGTGCACATCAGAAAGGCCCGTATGCTGACCCAGCACCGTCAGAAACTGCTAAGATACTTGAAAAGAGACAACCCAGAACGGTACTTCTGGGCTATTGAAAAGCTCGGGCTCACCGATGACTGCGTTCACGCCGAGTTCAACTTTGACAGAAAGTACATGGACGAGTTCAGCATCTGGCCTGGCCGCAAGCTTGTGAAACTGTCGAAGAGACAGAACGAAGAAAGCAAGAAACTGAAGCGCTTGGTGCTCAAGGAACGCGCTCCCCAGCCAGACGGCACACAGGAGGCTTGAAGCCCCCGCCCGCCTGTACATATCCACAACACTTCAGTGTAACTCTACAACTACTACGCAGCATTTGACAGAGTAATGGAAAGATGCATGTAAGGAACTTATACACAAAATAAGCGTAAGTGTTTTCCTGGTTATCTCCAGAGGCGCACGTGGTGGTATATGAAATATGCTATTGTAGAAACTCCTTGATGGGCTGGCCAATAGGATCCACTGACAAAAGAAACGTGTCGTGTCCATAGAAGCTCACGTCCTTGCTTAGCTCAACATGCTGAATGTTAGAGGAAGCTCCACGCTTCATGAGCGAGCCTTCTTTGAGGAGATCAGCAATTTCCTTCTGCTGCCAGGCTGGGAATAAAATGTCCGACTCAACTCCAATCACCAACACGTCTTTATGCGCCAACTTATACAGTCCATTGAGGAGGTCTTCTCTGGCTTCCTCCGGGCTCAGTCTTCTTGAGACTCTGTTCTCCTTAATAGGCTCACTAAATTGACAGTAAGAGGTGGGCCGGTATTCTAACTGTTCATCCGGAATAATCTCTCCATTAAATCTAGCCTCAGATTGGGACAAGCTTCTGCCAGCTTTGAGACGTGCACTCAATCCCATATCAAAGAGATCCATCGCCTTAGAGATGTACAGGAATGAGTTAGGATCATACTCCAGACACCATTTTTCCCCTGCATGATCTAAGTATGTTTCCACAAGGAAATCTGGGCAAAGGGCAGGTTGAACAGAAGGATCTGAGCGCTCTACGCCAAATCTGGATTCCCATTCCGGTCCAGATCTGTAGGTGATCGTGGCAATCTCCCTAGCGAGCTTCATTCCCGTATGTGGTGGAAGCCTATCATAATATAGGCCCTTGTTCCAGTTTGGATCTGTCATCAACACTTGACGCTGGCAGTGTCTCATGGCAATGGAATATGGGTGTGATCTTGCACAACCTGAAATACTTATCACTTTGTCAACCTCATCAGTGTAATCATAAGCATATGCTAGAGACTGCATACCACCCATGGAACAGCCCATCACAGCATACAGCTTGTCAACTTTGAAGTGTTCCTTCATGAGCCTGCGCTGAGCACGAACCATATCACCGATGGACAAAATTGGAAACCTCGTGGCATACCTCTGGCCATCAGATGGGTCTACGGAGGCAGGCCCCGTGGATCCATAACAGCCTCCAATGACATTCGTGCAAACGACAAACAACTTGTTTGTGTCTAGGTACTTTCCCGGACCGATGAAGTTTTCCCACCATCCAGGCGATGGATTCTTGGGCGTTGAGTGCGCGTGCGAAGAAGCAGAGAGTCCTGTTTGAAGCAAAACGGCATTAGATCGATCAGCATTCAGAGTTCCCCAGCTCTCGTAGGCAATCTGGAACTCTGGAAGATATCCACCGTAGTCGAGAAACAGGGGCTCTTCTGATTTGAACAAGTCGACGTTCTCTTGCGTTATTTGAGAATATGCGGGCTCGGGCCCGTTTTCAATTAAGGATTGCGATCTTTTCTCCAGTCTCTCCAAGCAGGGGAAAGAGAGCTGCGGATTCGACGACTGGTGGTTATTGATGTGGTGATTGTGGCTGGAGGTGATGGATGCATTGCTGTAACGCGTGGGCCTTGGCTTGAATGCCACTGGCGAAGGCACAAAAGTCCGTATTTGTAAGCGGAATAATCGGCCAGAAAGCCTACTTATACTGGTGTTGCTCTTGCTTATCATGGCGAGCTCTTAGCCTTACTTAGCCTTCGCTGAGCCAACAATTTGGCTATACCCAAGGCTCAAGTTGTACCAGCTCGTTCCAACCGCGACGTAAGAGCAGAGATAGGGCAAAGAACGATGTTAACCATCACAACAGTCCACTCGCTCCTTTGCGCCTCTGGATTATTGAAAAATTCTGAAGAATGGTTTAAAATTCTGTGATCTCACGTGACCGCACTCCACAATATTCCCCCCTCCTGGACTTTTGTCTCAAACTCAAAAACCTCGACGCGTCGACGCGTCGATGACAAGAGGCATAGGCAGGGGAAGGTCGATGCGATAGGTCTTTTCTAAACCAAGTGGGATCAAGACCGGGTGGGGCGGGGATAACAGCATTTTCAAGCCTGGCAAACAATTGTCAGGAAGCGTCTCTGAAAGCAAACAGCAAACAGCAAACAGCAAACAGCGATGGACTTCATCACGTACATCCACGAAAACAAAGTACCGCTGAAAGCAGCCTCTCTCTTTTGTGGTGCAGTGACAAACCTCGACAGGGCATATTGCCCGAGCAACACCATCGCCTATCAATTTGAGCATCTGGAATTGGCCGATAGGCTGGAAAGGCTCTTGAGCGGCTCCATGTTTACGACAACAAACGTTCTGATGCCGTCTTCAAAAAACGCAGTATCGTCCTATATTGGAAGTGAGGACGACGACACTCGTTCATCACACGTCTGTTACCCCTCTTCGCCAATCATTTTCACATCAGATAAACCAGATACACCAGCAACAAGTACTCAGATCATTTTAGTCCCTGAAAACAGCTCTGATGATGTGCCTCCCCTTCCAACTTCAGATTTTAACGCTGTAATACCGCAAAGTACCAGCTCAGTTGAGCTTCCATATTCATATCATTACCAATAGCCATTCTGACACTCTTAGCTCACTGTACATTGGCTGAAATCCAGTTGGAGACGTCGCTGGAACTGCGCTCAGCCCATAATATGCTGGATTCAATTGCGTCTAATGCCTGCATCACTCCCTTGTCATACCCAGTAGTATCCTGACTATCAAAGAACTCTTTGGCATCGCTCTGCAGTTTTCTTGAAGCCAGGAAAGGCAAGAAGCCTCTGATGACCCGGTCAAGAGTCCAGAGACTCGTTTTCTCTTTGAATTCACCAAAATTACTCTTGAAATATTGCCAGAAACGTGCCTTTGTGTGAGGATTCGAAGCCAGGGAACTTGTTAAAAACAAGTAATCCATCTCTGGCAAATGTTCAGTGAAAAACAAGGACAAAATTTCTTCGAGGTAGAGTTCGGGTTTGCATATAGAGCCTAATGCCTTCAAAGCAATCTCCCTGGAATCCAGGGACGAGGGATTCTTTACCTCAGCCAGCACAAGCTTGAAGTTAGCTTCTGTACATGTTGAGTCATTCGACAAGAGAGTTGTGTAGATGCCTAACTTCAAAGAGGGGTCAAGTGTGCCCGTAGCAGAAATAGCATTTTTTGCAACCGTAAGGGACGGCTCTAGGCCTATTGAACCTGCGTGCAGAAACAGAAGTGATCTCAGTTTGGATTCCAAAAATGATACTGACTCAAGAGGCTTTGCCATGATGTCCTCAAACTTTGCTTTGAGCAAACCTCTGGCAAAGATGCTGACTTTCTCGAGTATATCTGGTTCCACAGAGAAAATTAGTTTCAGGTCAGAAAGGCGTTTCAAAAGCTCTGCCCAAACTGCGAAGTTGCTCTCTTCTTTAAAAGAGCTTGCTAACTTCAGAAATTGCGATGTGTCAATAAGGCCAGCCTGCGCTCCCGTACCAGCATCAGCAATTAGCCCGATCTTATCCTTTGCAGACAGGGTCTCCAGGTTTGCAATAATATTGTTCAACAGAGGCTCATCATAAATGACCCTATAGAAACCAGTGCTATCCTTGTTGATTTTTAGAAATCCGTCGGCCTCTACTCGTTTAGTCTTTGTATTCATGTCCTGGTCAGGTATCCACCATACGACCTGATCATCTTCAGCAGAAGCTTTACCAAAGGAGAAAAATCTTTGCTGGGTCAATTCCACATACTTCCCATCTGGGGACTTAGAAGCGTAGATATACGGGAAGCCAACTGCCCTAATCCATGGCTCAACCAATTTGGTTATATCCTTCTCAGAGACCTCACTAACGGCATCCCACAGATCATCCGACTTGGCATTTCCAAAGCGGTTTCTTTTCAAGTAAAGGGAAACCCCGCGCAAGAAAGTTTCCACCCCGACGGACTCCGCAACCATCTTCACAATTGATCCTCCCTTCAGGTATGAAATGAAATCAAATATTTGATCAATATCTTTGGCGTGGTAAACCAGTACCTCAACAGGATGTGAATTAGCAAGCGAGTCTAGATCCAGAGCCTTCTGAACGGAAGTAGCAATGAAGTCCGTAAAGGTGTCCCACTCTGGATGTATATGGTCGACACAAAGCCATCCAACATAGGTAGCAAAAGATTCGTTGAGCCAGAGATCCGACCACCAATTCATAGTACAGTAATTTCCAAACCAAGAGTGCGCAATCTCGTGCGACACGACATACGCCACCTTTTCCTTGTACTGCTGATCTGAGGTTTTTACATCAAAGAGCAAGGCAGTGGATCTGAAGATCACCAGCCCCCAGTTCTCCATGGCGTTGGCCCCAAAGGCTGGCACAGCCACAAGATCCAGCTTTGGCAGCGGGTATTCGATGTCAAAGATATTCGAAAGGTAATCAACTGCCTTGTTGGCAACCTCAAGAGCATATCTGCCGCTCTCTGACTGGCCAGGTACGGTATAGACTCTGATCGGTAAAGATCTTCCGTTGTACTTTCTGTCGGTACATTTTTCGACGTAATCAAACTTGCCGATGCACCAGGCTAGAAGGTAAGTCGACATCAAGGGGGAAGTTTCAAAGGAGACGACTTTCAGGCCACTTCCAGCGTCTGGCCCCTTTTTCCCGTCATCCAGGGCCTTGACGGAATTGATTGGCATGTTACACAACACGTCAAACTCTTCTGACACGGTTAAGCTCACATCAAACGTTGCCTTTGCGTTGGGCTCATCGTAGCAGGGGAATGCGGATCTCGCATCGGTGCTCTCAAACTGTGTGCAGAGCAGCGTGTGTGTGTTGCCGTCAGAGTCCTTATAACTGGAATCATAAAAGCCACCAAGGTCGGAGCGGATGCGCCCCGTGTAGTGGACAGTCAGCACGAGCTGCCCGCTGGGGACTGGCTGCGCGAACTTGAACTCGATGGTCTCGTCCGAGTCATTCTTCACCGTGTCGCTCACCTCGAGCTCCAGCTCGGTCTTTGTTGCGCAGTGCTGCGCGGTCACCGGGCCAAAGTCCAGGAGCTTCTGGTTCAGGGTCAGCGAGCTGATCTCAGCGAGCACGCTGAACTCGATTCTGGCCTGCCCCGAGAATGTGGCACGGGCGGTGTCAATGTCGTAGAGGTGGAGCTTGTAGTTCACAGGCTTCACCTCCGCCGGCAAGGCCAGGTGAAGAGAGGTGTCCGGGTAGGATGCGGGCGCCATATCTGTTCTGCCGAAAAAACGCACGCCGCTGTAAGCCGGAACAGCAGCCGCAGTCCGTGTCCGTCGCACAATACGGGCCCGCAGGTGTACGTGAGCTTGTCTGGCGATGCCTTGACACAGCGTGTACATCAAAGGGGGGGCAGGGCCGGTTGAAGCTGTGGCTGTTTACAAATCCAAAGTATTAGGCTCCCACAGTGGAAGGGCAGACATTTTTCCCAAGAGCCAAAATAGCCCACCTCCGCCCTGATGTAGGGGTTTCCCGCTTAGGGGCAGCAAAATGTATGCATGTACAGTATGCCAGCTTACAGCAGCCGTCAGGTTCAAGAGCCGCATAACATCAGATTAAGCGAGACAACACTGGGGGTGCCACTATGCCCGTCCAACACACACACTCGTCGTCACCCCCGCCCCAGACAGCGTATCGCAGAAACTGGAGCACAACCCAGAGCACAAATAGCAATCATATATAAAGTAGTAGTATGTAGTCTCGGGGAATCTAAAGCAGAACCAGCCGGGACGAAAAAACACCGCACACACATCATATCACTCGACAGTAACAGACTTGGCCAGGTTTCTAGGACGGTCTGGATTGTTCCCGGCAGCAACCGAGAGATAGTAGCTCATCAGCTGGAGAGGAACAATGTTCAAAAGTCCCTGCAGACAGTCGACAGTCTTTGGAACCTCTATTAGGGCCGAAGCCTTGGACTTCTCAACAGTCTTATCACCTTCGGTGCATATCAGAATCGGACGCCCCTCTCTTGCCGTTATTTGCTGAATGGCTGAGTTCGTCTTCGCACTAAAGGCATCTTGTGTAACAAACCCAATTATCGGAATGTTCTCGTCCACCAAAGCCAGCACACCGTGTTTCAACTCCCCGGCCTGGATTCCTTCAGAATGAATATACGAAATTTCTTTGATTTTCAGGGCTCCTTCCAAAGCAGATGCATATTGATAGCCCCTTCCAACAACTAAAATTGACTGTCTATTGTGAAGGAACTTTTCTGTCACCTCTTTAATATGTTTGCTTTGCTGAAGAACTTTCTCTATCTTCGTTGGAATCTCCTCCAGCCCACCGATAATCTCCCGATGACGAGCCGCAGTCGTCACGACGTGGTTCGAAATTTGCAAGGCAAGCATCACCAGCGCAATGTACTGAGAGGTGTACGCCTTTGTCGAGGCTACGCCAATTTCCGGTCCAGCGTTAATGTGAACACCACAATCAGTCTCACGCGAGATGCTTGAGCCAACAGAGTTCACAACCCCCACGGTCAAAGCTCCAGCAGCCCTGCAGTACTTCAGTGCCATCATTGAATCTGCTGTCTCGCCAGATTGTGAAACAAAGACACATGTGTCGTCTCTGAACACGGGAGGAGCTCTGTCCAGGAAGTCTGAGGCCAAGTCCACTGACACCGGCACCTCAGTAAGCTCTTCAAACAAAGATCTCACAGCCAGACACGAATGATAAGATGTTCCACACGCAATCATCTGGAATCTCCGTGAACGTCTTATACTCGTGAGATACTCCTTAATACCGCCAAGGGTGATTTGCCGATTTTTGAAATCAATTCTACCTCTCATAGTGTTGAAGGTTGAATCTGGCTGTTCAAAAATCTCCTTCATCATAAAGTGATCGTAGCCACCTCTCATGATTTCAGCAAGCTGTATCTCAAGCGTATGCACTGGTCTGGTGGTTGACATGCCAGCAGATTTGGCAGCTCTATGAATATGCAGCTCCCCGTTGTCAATGTGAGCGATATCGTCATCCTCCAAAAACAATACCTTTTTGGTGTGCTCGATAACTGAAGAAGCGTCTGAAGAGACAAAAAACTCAATTGGTTTGCTGTAATCTGGTAGAATTGCTCTTGATTCAGATTTCCGCAAACTCATCTCATTAATTTGAGGAACTGTTAAATAGCTGTTGGAATAACCGGTACCATTGAGGTTCTGAGAGCTCGCGGCAGGGTCCGAAATGAATTCGACATCAACAAAGTCGACTTTCAGCTTCTGCTCTGTCTTCACACCGATAAGAAGAGGAGAACCTTTTCTTGTTGCTAGAAGCTCGTTTGGATAGTGAACCGACTTCACCAACAGACCATACGAACCTTGCAGCTGATAGAGCACCTCCTTGGCTAGCTGGTAGAACTCCTGTTCGCTGTCCCTCTCGTAGTAGTATTTGAAGAGCTTGGCAATCACTTCTGTGTCAGTGTCGGACTTGAATACGTGGCCTTTGCTTTTCAAAAACGTTTTGAGTTCTCTGTAGTTGGTGATGATACCGTTGTGCACCACCACAAACTCATTTTTGGGGTCAGAGGGCTGAGGGTGGCAGTTTTGCTCATTCACGCCACCGTGCGTGGCCCAGCGCGTGTGGGCAATGCCGACGTGGTTGGCAAAGATTTCCGCAGTGTTGAGGTTCTGTGATTTAATCTGATCCTTGAGGTTGGCGACCTTTCCAGCTTGTCTGAAGATGTTGATTTCCTTCGCAGGGGAGAAGTCGTCGAACTCGTTGTCGCCATCGACACCTATGCCGGCCGAGTCGTAGCCTCGGTACTCGAGCTTCGACAGACCCTCGACAAGGGTGTCGATTACTTGGCCACGGGATTTTCCAACATTATAGTTTGCATACCCAAAGATTCCACTGGAGCGCGCTGTGTTAGTACCCCATCCTGTCCGTGCGTCGCGCCGAGCGCTGCTACTTACCACATGGTGCCTGGAACTCGCTCAGATACGGCTCAACAACAGCACTGCAAACCAGAACCTTTTCTGTCTATATTTAGCTTCGTGTCAATTAAATGTGCCGGTGGGAGCTGTTTGTTTTTATATCCCGCCGCTGTGTGGCTTGACTCAGCTTTCCGCTGGAACACCCGTCACAGCTAACAACACGCCTCAAACAGCTCGATTCAGACACGTTGCCTGGTCCTGACGTACCACAGACAGCAGAGCTCGGAAGGAGAAAGTAGCACACCCGCCTGCGCTTCATTGTTTTATTAGCTTCTCTCACTAGAGACAAAATTAGATTTCCCCTAAGGACTATAATTTTTTATTTACTGTTTGCTTCTTTGGTGCTCCGAAAATATGATCACATAACAGATCTGCATCGGCTTACTCGTGTATTATGTCAGCCAGCAGAATGTGCCTTTTTGCTTCTCTTTCTCTCCGCGCCTTGCTTGCAGTTAGTTGGCTGCCTGGGCTGCCTGGGCTGCAAAGAGCTGCAAAGAGCTGCAAAGGGCTTTCCTGCGGGGCACGGGAGCTCCCGACGTCTATCCTCTCTTTGGCTTTGGCTTGCCAGACTTCACGCGGCCCTCGAAGCCTGCGCGCTTGGGCTTCCCAATCACACCTTTGAAGCCCCGGAGCTGCTTAGCTTGGTGCTTTCTGTTCTTCCCCTTGTTGTCCTTGCGAATGCGTATGTTCTCTTCTCGGCGCTCCTGCTTGGCCCTAATCTGGTCAGACACAAGCTGCTTTCTTTCGCCCCACTCTCTTTCACTCTTGCGCTTCCGTGCTTCTTTGCGCTTCAACGCCTTCTTCAGTAATCGCACGTCGTCCTTCATCTTGATTCCGTCAGCCCCGGCCAGAGCCTTCGTCCATCTCATCTTTTCCTCCGCCTTTGACGCCTCCTCTTTCGACATCGCAGCACGCTTGGCATTGTCTGTCTCCGCTTTCTTCAGGTGAGCCTTAATGTCCCCGTGTGCCGCAACGTGCTTGCGTCCTACACTTCTCACTCCCTGTAAATCAGACGTTGCTCTCTGACCGTCAGCAAACTCAATATTGCTGAACATCAAGTCAGATGTCTTTGTCTTATTGTTACTGGTAGAATCGTCTGCTTTCTCTTCGTCGTCCTCAGAGCCGCTCGAGTCATTCTCGTCGGCACCAGAATCCTTCGAGCGCTTCAAGGTTGCTTTCCTCTGTTCAACTCTGCGGTGTCTCTCCTCCAATATCTGTTGCCTCGAAGTAGGAGCGCCCGTGACATTGCTACCAAGACCTTTTCTTCGCTCCTTCAATTTCGCTATGCGCTCAGCAAGTTTTGCACGAAGACTAGCAAGCTTCTCTTCCTTTATCTTTTTCTCCTCTGGGCTGAGTTTCTTTGCCGCCATTTTCCCTAAACTGCCGGACCCGCGACGGGTTTTGGTTTGCTGCTTGGGCACCTCAGCGCTCTCATCAACATCTCCGTTGTCATTGAAAACCATAGTCACATCGTTCTTTATGAAGGTGGCTTCAGCGTTTCCCGCGAGTTCAGGGGCTGGTGCTTTCGGAGCGGTCTCGTTGTCTGTAGAATCTTTGAGGTCTTCTGAGTCATATGCAAGCCCATCGTTATCTCCGCTCTCGGCTTCCTCTTCCATGTCGTCCACGGCTTCGTCGTCGCTGTTATCAGCCGCCTGCTGGACGCTTCCTGGTAACGTCACGGGCTTTGCTTCCTCACTTCGCTTTGCCAGGGCCTCTTTGGCTGATATGTCTGAATTCGTCTCCGGGTCCAGCTTCAGTCGCTTTTTCTGTTTCTTCTCTTCCTTGCTGCTCTTCTTCTGTTTCCACTGAGAGCTGGTCTCTTCATCGTAGTAGTATTTGGCCGGTATGAGGGACAGCAGTCCTTCAAAGGCACTAGAGTGCGCTTTCAGTCGCTCCTGCAACATCTCAACACTGGTTAGTTTCTCGCTTTAACATAAACAGCTGAAAGCCTGGTCTTTCCGCTTGCAAACTGGTAACATACCTCTAGAGAATTACTCATCCTCGCTACCTGAGTGCTTCCTGATGCCGTTCTTGCCTGAACCAGTGAGCCTCGAAAGCCTTCACGACATAAAGGCCCTTAATCTAAGAGGTAACCTAACTAAAAAAAAAATTTTCCTTGCACGTAAAAAAGGGCTCCAAGATGCATATTGATTATCATTGATCTGAAAAATATAAAAAGAATCAAGACGACTGACACGGTTATATATCTTCCAAAGACGTGTTACAGAGTCATTACCAAGCCACAACACAGCCACAAGCAGCCCACATAATGCCCTCACCTTCGGTGTGAACAAGGTGGTATCGCTATAGTACAAGAAAAATGCGTGAAGTGATTACTGTGTCCTGCTCTCCGGCCGCTAATAATGTGGTCACCCACTTCAACAACATCCAGGAGAACTATCTGCACTTGGCGCCCTCGCTTTCCGAGTCGCCATTTGATCCCAATGTCCACATGTGGAGCTCCGGCTCACGAACGTCGAAGCTCGCATCATTTTATCCGAGGAGCATCCTGTGTGACTTTGATAACGGTTTTGGCTCCCTCTCCAAATTTGAGTATGCTGAAAACCATGACGGCCTGGACTCATCAAGCTATCAACTAATACAACAACCGCAGGTAGCCAAGAATGAATACCAAAAGTCACTTGACAGCGCTGCTCCGTCCTCTAATAAATTATCGCTTGAAAACACGCGGTACTGGTCCGACTTTTCAAGAGTTATCTATCCCCCAAGAGCACTCTTTGGCCTGAAAGGCTGGTCCTACAACTTTCAAGAACAACAGGGCTACCTCAAACATCATCCTGAGCGGAACTTTGATGATTTTGAGATAGGGGTGAATGAATTTGACTCTTGTGGCAGCGAATTCATTGAGGAAAGTTTTAGAAAAAGTCTGGAAGATTGTGACCTTCTGGATGGTGTAAACCTTATCACCGAACTAGACTCCAGTTGGGGCGGCTTTGCAAACACAACTTTGTCTTGTATCAGAGATGAGTATCTTCCAAAGGGAACTTTCTTTTTGTGGGGACTGACCAATGACTCCCAATCACTAACTATGACTAAAAGGCTGTCTCGAATGCGGTCTTTGGCTGCCCTAGGGCCAGACTCTACGTTACTTATCCCAATTGCTTCAAAGCCACAAACTTTGCCCGCGTGGATGGACCTTAAAAGCCATTGGCATACATCGACATTTCAGTCAATCCCATTTGACTTTATAAACAGCCTTGTTGCTGAAAAAACTCAAATGCTGAAACTAAACGACATCGCGCAGGAACTAAGAGCTGGTACTAAGCGTAACATAGTCAGCGTATCTGTTTCACAAGACAACCGCATTCTCCCTCTTTCTCCAGATGAGTTATTTACAAGATCAAAAGGATCTAACACAGAGCATTTTTTTACGCAGACAATAGTTTACGAAAACGCTCAAGGAACAGCCGACCCTGAGTCAGTTTCTAATAATTTCCCAGGACTGTCTCGCCTCAGTGGCCATGAAACTTTTAGTCGACTTGTTGCCCACGAAAAGAAGTTGGCATTTCCAAATAAGTTGGATTCCTTTCCAAAAGAGTTCATGGATATGAAGGCACCGCAAGCCTGTTGCTACTCTACATCGGATAGATACCGCAATGATTTCAAGCAGATGGCTGATTATGCCATGAAAGTTTGCAAAGGGGAAGAGAAAGATGAGATTAGAGATACACTCGAAGCTTTCAAAATTGACTACGAGTGGGGCTACTATGACTCCGATTCGGACTACGACTGAAGCTTTGAGAGGAATGTGGTCTAAGTCCTTTCTAAAATCTAACTTCTTTTTTCGAAGAAATCGGAGAAAAATCCTCTGAAGTGGAAGCTAGCTCCCACTTCCTTGAGTTCATTAAAGTCGTCCTCTTCGATCTCAAAATCAAACACCTTAATGAGCTCTGAAAGGCGGGCAGGGTTAGATGAGGTAGTGACCGGAAGAACGCCCGACTGGTAAACCCATCTAAGAAGCAGCTGGGTGTTACTGACACCATATTTTGCGGTCAGTCTCTTGATCACCGGATCCAGCGGACCATCAGAGACCTTAGTCAATGGAGCCAATGGTGAATATGCCTCAACCTGAATACTGTTCTTGTTGCAGTAATCAACCACCCCAGGTGACTGATTTTGCAAATATAAGTTATACTCGATTTGGTTGACCTGAGGTTTGTATTTGCACATCTTCATAATTTTCTCTAACGTAGGCACATCCCAATTGGACACACCAATGTTGCGAGTTTTACCTTCCTCCAATAGTTTCTCCATCTCGAGCCAAGCGTCCTCGTGAGTCATTCCAGTAACCGCAAAGTTGGCGGAGTGAATGAGAAACAGATCTACGTACTCAAGGCCCATGAGCTCTAGGCCCTTTGTGAGGGACTCGTAAGGACCACTTGAGGTGGGAGGCATGTTTTTGTTCCACCCGGTGTTGTACTTGTCAGTGATCCAGACTGAGGATCTGTCGACACCGGATCGTTTCAGCGCCTCCCCGACCTCCAATCTGGTGGTGTAAATTTCCGCAGTGTCGATGTGAGTCATTTTAGCCTCAGTCAGAGCATAGACGACCATGTTCACGAGATCCTCATCGATGGAATCCCTGAGCTTTGGGTCGCCCTTCTTTTTGTGCTGGTGCTTAGTGCCGGTGCCTACAGCGATGGCAGGAATTTTGTCCCCGGTTCTGGAGAGCGTGAACGTTGGAATCTTTGACGGCATGTCTGATAACAGGCTGACAGCACAGGCTTGTGGCTAGCGGCAATTGCTCGCTTTCTTGCCTTCTTTCTCTCGCTCTCTTGTCACGCCTGCGCTGGATGTGATGTGCGAGTAGACGTGCTTGATTGGGGAGCGCAACGGGGGACAGTTCCCACAACCAACGGTAACTCGCTGCGTATTTGTACTTGATGAAAAATGAACGTAAATTTAGTAAATTCTCCGCGGTATTGTCTCCAAGCTAAATTACCGATACCGGTACGTACGTATGCAGTTAAAGGGGCCTTTTTTGGGAGATTTCCCGCAAGCCAGCAGGCATGTTAGCATGTAGCCCTGATAACGTAACCGTTGCGAAGCGACGGCAGCCTCCTCCTCTCCGCCTCCCCTCGCCCGCCTCGATGTTTATCGTCGCTGCCGTCCCGCGTCGTCGCCAAAATGGGGCCCCGGTCAATGCTCGGTAGCTGTCCGCCTGTCCGCCCGCCCAGCTGCCTGCTGCCTGGGGCTCCTCCTTCCTGTTCGGGGCCGGAACTTCCACACTGCAAGACCCGCTGATGTCTGCCGGTGCACGGATGTTGTCTATAGAGTGGGAATGGGGGGAGGGGGGGAGAAAAAATTAGCTCGGCCCATGCCCTACAAAAAGATAGCATCTGGGTGAAAGCAGATGTGCGGTATAAAGACGGGGGGGAAGCGTAGTTAAGCGGCAGCGGGACTGGCATGTACTGCACTCTGTGTTGAGTTGAGTACACCGGCGCAGTGTGTTTGTTGTGTGATAAGAGAGAGCTACAAGGCCGCTTGGGTCGCGCACTAGAGAGTTGAGAGAGAGAGAGCAGCTTACGGGCAGCAAAAAACAGCAGAGAAAATGGGCAAGTGTCTCACGATTGTGAAACTGGTCGGAATCGGGTCGCTGGGGCTCGCAACGTCGGCCCTGGGTGTTTCGTCGTACTCGTACCTTCCGGAGCTCAGCAAGCGCATGGAGCTGAGCGTGTTCAACACGAAGGAGGAGTTTGCGTCGGCGTTCAAGAAGATTGTGAAGTTTGTGAGATTTGCGTTTGTGCCTCTGGGTTCAGTGGCGTCGACGCTGTTTGCGATGGCATTCACGCGGTCGCCGCCAAGCGGCAAGCACCCATACCTCGTGTACGCTGCTCTAGGTGCTCCGCTGGCTGTGTGCTACTACGTGTGCAAAGTTGTGCCTTTTGAGATGAGGGTGCTACAGCAGTCGCAGAGCGCTGCGGAGCGAGTGCAGAAAGCAGCGGCGCCTGCTCTTAAAAAGGCAAGGGCCTCGAAGAAGGCCGGCGCGGCCGCGAGCCTGGACGAGCTGAGATCGCCGCTGGACAACTCGGTCTACAACGACCTTGGCACGGCGAGAGAGAGCGCGACGCCTGAGGAGGAGGAGGTGGTGGTGAGCGACGAGATCACCGAGGTGCCACCGGAGGCTGCGGACGCGCCATTCGCGGAGCTGATCCTCAAGAGCGGCGCCATACGGGACCTCAACGAGGTGCGCAAGGGGTACAGCTACACGGCCATGATATCCGCGACGGCTCTGGCGCTGTCTGTCATTGGATACCTCGGCGACACGGTTTGAGGCGGTTCTAGGCCTTTTGGGGCTGGCCGCCGTGTGGAGCTGTGTGTGCTGTGTGCTGTGCTCCCTTTCCAAATCATTTTTTTTTCCCACGTCAAGAGACAATAGTTTTCCCACAGACACCCCCCTAGCACGCACGCACGCACGCGCACACCTACCCAACCACACGCGCACACGCCCCCTTCATAGTGGAGGCCGGCGCGTGGGCTGTCGGGCTGGATAAACAGGGGGGGGGGGGCAGAACTCTTGCTGGCTGCATATACCCCTTATATAGGACACTTAGGAGTGTGTCATGAAAGATAGCTGTGTGTTGCTCTCGTAAGCTGCGTGTGGCCCTTGTAAGCCGGTGCGCCCTTTGTTGGCTTGGCTGCTTGCGCGCTCGCCCTGCCCTGCCCTGCCCTGCCCTGCCCTGCCCTGTTGCGCTCCCTGATGTAGGGCCTGGAGATAGCGCGCCAAGCGGAAGCACGGGGCCCCGACCCTGGCCCCGACCCTGGCCCCCCTCCGGCATTCCATTCTCCTGTGCAAACGACAAAAAAAGAAGCGGGGTGTTACCCGGCTCCGACTTACAAATAAGGTAAAGATAGTGTTTACAGGTCGTGCTCAAACCGGTCAGCGTAGAAAACTGTGGAATGACGTAGAATCCAAGGAGGCTTATCTGAGTGGCTGGCACTTTGGCGGGGAGAGGAGGCGGGGGGGGTCATTTTCGGTATATAGGATTACACAATTTCAGGTATGACTAACTCTCGTCCAAGTGGCTTCTAACGGCTGCTGCTCGCGACTGTTGTCGGTGTTTCCTTATCCAAGTGTGTGTGTTTCCAAAGGCTGTAGAGGGAGAGAGCTAGACTGTAACGGCTCAGAGCTGAGTGTGGGCGTGGCGTGATACTAGTGCGTCTTCGGCCCTCCCACTCAAAGAACATAGAAGAGAGCGCTCTCGCGAGCCTCCGAGCAGCGAGCCATGACATCCGCGGCGGTGCTGGACTCGAAAGTCAATGTCCACCTGAACGCGGTCGCGCTCGACTTCAAGTCTTCGCTCGACGAGTATCTCGCGTACGAGCGCGGGCAGCTGCTGCGCGACAAGTACCGCATGCTCAACAGTCTCCAGAACGGCTCCTTTGGCAAGGTCTCCTGCGCACTAGACGTGCGCAGCTCCACCAAGGTGGCCATAAAGGCGCTGAAGAAGTCCGTCCCCGGAATATCTTTCATTGCCCGACACGAAATATCCGTTATGAAGAAACTGGGTTTCCACCGTAACGTGTGCCAGCTGCTCGAGTCGTTTGAGACCAAAAAGTACATTGTGCTCGTGTTGGAGTACGCTAGTGGCGGCGACCTCTACGACGCCATCCACAACAAGACACAGGCCGGATTGCTCTACCAGTCCAACCCTTACTACTTTGTCGAGCTCGTCAAGCAAATAGCTGATGTCATCAAGTATGCTCACGGTAAGGGCATTTATCACAGAGATATCAAGCCCGAGAACGTTTTGCTGATGGAAGATGGTTCAATTAAGCTTTGTGACTGGGGACTCTCCACAAGTGCAGTCAACTGCAGAGATTTCAATGTCGGTACCGAAAAGTACATGGCTCCTGAGGCGCTTGAGAAGCTTGATTCTTCTTACGATGCTAGAGCCTCAGATGTCTGGTCAATGGGGATCACACTACTGTACACTCTGTTTAGTAAATGTCCTTTCCGGAAGGCCCTGCAGTCCGATATAAACTACCAGCAGTTCAAAAAATCTAAAGACTTCCTCTATGATTACTATCCAAACATGAACACTTTTTGCTTTTCCGCAATCGTTGAAAATCTATTGATCGCTAGAAACCTGGATGGCTGCCTACATATGCTGTCCGGAGACGACGTTTTCAAGGGCTTCACTCTCGACCAAGAGTTCAAGGCTGATATTTCTCGCAGAGCTCTAGAAGGAATTGAGGCTGATGGATCTGAAGATGATCTCAAAAAATCTGACTCTGTGAACGACCTTCTGGGAGGTGAGTTCTTTATGTTTGACCATGAGAGCGATTTCGATCTGAAAGACATTGAAGAGTTCCCTATTGTTGAGCGGGTCTCCAAAGAATCTGTCCAGAATAACTCTCCAATTGACATTGCAGGTGCTCGAACCCAACCAAAAGCCAGCTGCAAGTCAGCTGAATACAACTCGGTATCCACTTCCTATTCATTATTCGACAGCCAGGCGTTCCCACCGTCGCTCATGAACTCTTACAATACCGCAACCTCTGTTGGAGGTTTCTTAGGTGGGTCCTCGTGGTCTGATGAATACGATGACATCTGTTTGTTCGGACAGAAGAATCACCGTGATAAAGCTGCTCCTGGGCTATAGATAGTCTTTAGGGTCGCTGGAAAAGTGGACGAATGCATCATCTAGTAAATTTTGGTTTTCTTTTTTATTTGTTAGCTTGGTTGCTGCTCTTTATTATGCATGATGACACTATCAAGTTGTCTATACCTGGTGTTGGATCTTGGTTTATTTATAGTTTATTTTCTCGAAATATAATGACTGACATGAATATCCTGTGGACTGACCGTCCTCGCTGTCTCAACACTGCTGGAGAGCAAAAAAGAAATGGCATGTAGCTGCCTTATCTATCATACATTTGAAGCTTTAGAGACTGACGGTCCCCTTGCCCGTTGCTTCTTCCTCTTGTTGACCTCCCTCAAGTACTTGTAATCATCTAGAGTACGGAGAACAGACTTCTTTATTTCGTTTATTTTCCTAACGACATTCCGCCACATTATCATTAGGACTAGTCCACAGGTAAATGGGATAGTGATTTCCCAATAAACAGAGACATCACGGTCAACCAAGCTGAACGAGGTGAAGTTCATTCCAAAGTAGCCTGTCCAAAAACTCAGAGGCAGAAATATTACTGTTATGACCGACAGCTGTTGCATGGAATTATTAGTCTCCACCGACAACGTATTAAAAATGAGGCCAACAAGGTTTTCGATGGTTCTTGACATTGAGTCAATTTCATCGGTAAAGGAGATGAGATGATCGTTGACATCGCTGAGATATAGAGTCGAATCTTCTGATATGAATTTCTTCGAGTTTGCTAGATCTTTCAGCTGGTTAACAACATTGCAAGTCGGTAAGATTCTCGATCTCAAAGTGGCTAGCTCATTGACCATTAAATGCAGTTCCCGAGTGTGCTTAATGTTTGGAGTTGTCAAAATATCGACTTCGAGTTCATTCAGTCGCTTGTCATATGCGGTAATGACAGGGTATAGTAGGTCAACAATAGAGTCTAATATAGACTCAAACAATATGGAGGCATCTGGTGACTCTCTTAGCAAGGTAAATTCACTTGAAAGACGTGTGAAAATTGCCTTGCCGATCTCATGAGCGGAGTGTTCAAAAAAACAAATCACAGTATTCCCATCAGCAAGGTATATAGAAACCTGTTCAACTCCTACTGCAAGTCCTTTCGTGTTTAGTGGTCTTGTTCCTTCGATCCGCTTCCACTTTCTGAAATTTTCTTTTCGCTTGCTTAAAGGTACAAACGATACGTCAGTCAGCTTTTGGATCGCCCTATCATCTTCTATTGCCTCACGTAACGACATTTTTCGATGCTCGCCAGATGTAGAATCTGGCCCACCTGTTTTAGACCCGCTGTTTTCATATATATCAACAGATGAAATAATGCGTTCCCTTTTTTCTTTGATGAGCTTCAACAGAGGTAAAACCACAAAAAGATGTCGGGGATATATGTCAAGCTTTGTTCGCTGGGGAATGTCAACCATATCTTCGACAGAGAGTCTATGAAGACCGTACACTTCAGCCACTGAAGATATTGCTTCCCAAGAGAGGCCATTGACGTTAATCCACCTCACATCGGACCATTCAGGTCTACTTTTTAAAGCCATGCGAAATTCAATGTTAGATTTCATCGCGCGTTCAGACATTGAGTTGACATCGTCATTGGAGCCCAGCCTTTCTTCCTCTTGTCTTTCTTCTGCTGCCTCATCATCCTCACTAAACATGTCCCTGGGTAAGATCATAGATGCGTCATCGTCGAAAGTAGAGCTTGAGTATAGCTCATAGTGAGAGACCCTGTATCTCTTTTTAGAATAGTCAGCAATTGTAACCGATGAGCCGGGAGTGTTCAACACAACACTCGTCGTACGGACATCAATTCCAGGCTCCCATCCAGCTCTTTCCTTCTTGATCTTAGATCCACTATACTTACGGGATCTGGCATGCCGCCTCGTCCGCCTGCGCTTACTTTTCTTGCCTGATGAGTTGTTCAACAAGCCGCCTTGTTGGGTGGTGTCTGGCCCCAGGTCTGAGCCACCAGCAATTTTTGTGTCCTTTTTATAGCTTATGGCAGCATTGAGATGAGAAGAGGTTGGCTGTAAAGGCCCCTGTCTTGGCTCCGGTGACAAGGGATCAACGTTGCTTGAGTACCGGTTCAAGGAGTCCTCATCCTTCTCGCTGACGGGGTGGTCATACAGGCTGAATAAGCTGCCCGCACGGTTCCCTCTCCTCTGATTCCTGCGTGAAACAGACCCTGGCTGTGATCTAAGGTTTCCTGTACTGTGGGCTCGCTCGTCATTTATGTTAGTGTTGCTATCGCTACCAGATGAATTCGACTCATTGGAGAGATAGTCCTCGTAGTCAGACCACGCAACCTGGTCATTTTCAGGAAGATTGGGCAGATCTGGATCCGCAGAGTCGTATACTGATGGAGCCATGATAAACCCTCAGAGGTTTCGGCCTTCCATGCCCCCCCTGAGAATAAGTGCCAGCTCTTTGATATACACCGAGCTGTTATCAATCCCTCATTTCTGGCAAAACTTTTTTCGAAAGATAAAATATTATATTATGGTGCAAATTATTAGTATGGTAAACGAGGTGCACCTTTCAAAACCACAGAATCAGCAGACTCGACACAGATCACAGGGACAGCCTCCTGCGAGCTGTAATCTGAAGCATGCTCAAGTTGTAAAAGCCGACTGATTCTTGTCTGGCTGTTTTCCCGCAGGACAAGAGCTGCATTCAAAAGATCACATATCAGTCCATGAGAAGACCCGTCTTCCTTGTCAGCGGCTGCGCCAGCCCTCAAATGCGGGGTCTGATATTCGGCTCCGCTACAAGAGCCGACAGCTGGCTGTGCTTGTGCACCAGACGTCGCGTTGTGCAAACTATGAGAAGTTATGGCAACTTTGAGCTCGATGAGGAGAGACTCAAGAGAAAGGCAAACCTTGGAACGATGATCCAAATGTTGCAAATCCGTGTTCCCGACATGTTGCACAGCACAATACCCAACGAGTTTCTTTCTCCGAACGTCATTTTACGAATATTGCCACGAGAGCTTGAGCACCTGCCCTTGATTAAAGGACGGTTAGTCTACACGGGAACAATAAAAGCTATACAGCTGGTCTTGACGTCCTTCTACCTGCACCCAGATACCAAGCTTCGTGTTACCAAAATCCAAGTTGAGGAACCAGCGCATTCTTTGACAAGTCAGGAGCTCATTACTTTGTCTATAGACAACAACATAATTGAGTCCCTACCCCTCAGCGCTGGAGTTTCACAATACACTACAAAAATAATCATAAAGTGGAAGACATACCTTGACGAGCCGCACGACTCGAAACCGCATGAAACTTTGACTAAGAACTATAGTGCAAACAGTTTGGACAAACCAAAGTTTGGGAAGTTCACAGGTCCCAATGAGGCAGACAAGATTGAGCAGGCATTAGAGTCCGGCTTTCACAGATTCACTGGCTTGAATCATGATCGACTCATTAGTGGAATATTCATATTTGAGCTCAACGAATTTAATGACCAAATAATGGTTCATACAGTGGATAATTGTGAGCTCATAGAAGATGAGAGTGAAAATACTAGTGGTGCTATTAACAACAATGATGTCGAACTGGCACCGGGAACCTGAGTCTGAAAAATTCGTTCACTGCCTTTAACTTGTACATAAATCAACGTTTCCTTGACACAAAACCAGCAACCGCAGCCTATTGCGGATTTTTCGCCGTATACACTATATAATGAGCGAATCCTGACCATTTCATGTTTCCCTTTCTCCTAATAGCTCCAAAATTCTACCATTTTTGTTAATACATTCCACCAGTAGCTTATTATTCGCGTTGACCTCCCTGATGAGGTACAACAGGACAAGCAACACAAAAAGTGTAAAGACCACTGACCAATGGCTATACATGTTTCTCGATAATTTGAGCAACATCTGGCTATAGTTCACCATGGACCCATTAGCGAGTCTCATGGATGACAATTTCTCGTCGAAAATACTCGTTCCAGGTTTGGTTCCGGTAGGGCCACTTGCATTAACATCAACTTGACTGAAAGTACTTGGGCTTCCAAATTTCAGCTTGGGCAGTAGTTTTCTGATTTCAGAGTTAATGCAATCCACTGTACCTTGCTGTCCAGCTCTAGTTGACTTCTCTATAACCCCCTTTATCCAACTTGACCCAGTCCAGACAATTTTATAACTCACTCTTAGTTTAGTGGAGTTATCAACATCCCATGTCAATATGTACCTCGTCAAAACATAAAAGACGTTTCCACTTGGAACATTAGGTGTCTTGGAAGATGATGTGACTTCAATGTGACTGTTGAAATTGCAGCTTTCTATCTTCTCGGTGCATTCTACCTTGGTTGACTTTGGACCAAGAGAATAGTTCAGCTTTTTCTCATATTCAAACCTTCTAATCAAATCTTCTGAATCCTCATCCTTCTCGAAAGGACCGTACGATGAGAAATTAAACCCTTCGTTTAACTCCATTATATGCATATGAAACTCGGTGTTTTCTCCAAACAAGATGTCATATATTAACCCAAGAGGGGCATTGTAAGTAGTATCAAGAATGGTTGACTCTCCATTTGCTTCTGCATCAAAGTCATAGCTCGTTGGAACATGACTCTCTGGTCCAGCATTCTTATAATCGTTGAGTTGGTCTTCCAAACTCTCTCCACTCTCAAACTTGTCATCTCCACCCGGTCCAGTTTCGTCAATCGTAAAAATGTCATCTTCTGATAAGCGATTCGAGCTGGATGTTGATCGTGAAACATTGGACACAACAACGTCCAAGTCTCGAGCTTCTTCATTCCTTGATTTACTCAAGGTAACGGACTTGGACCAGATCGTCTCCAAAAAATTTAATGTTGAATCCCTCGAAATGAAGCTCGCAAATGAGTGCTTGGAATCTTTGGTTTCAATGATAATGCCATTGGGGAATAATCCAGCGGTGGACTTTCGCTCAAAGTGAACTATCTCATCATGTGATATTATAAGGTTGGTAACCCATCCAAGTAGGTTCGAGTTAAAGCAGAGATAGTGCTCAGACACATACAAGCGTCCCTGTAACAAGATTTCTCTGCTCAGGGCGCAACTAAAATCATCAAGGAGCCGATCATGCTCTGGTATGTTTTTAAACAATTCATGAAACTCAACATTCCGAGTGAGAGACGCGTATCTAAATTGCGTATCCAGGTACTTCTCATCAGTATAAAGCTTGCTAGAGAAGTCCTGTGGTGACTTTTCAAAACTGTCATTGGTAGCATCAGAAATTGGCGTTTTCGGCGTTTTTGGGGTTTTGGGTGCCTTCGTCAACGATGAGATACTAGTGCTCTTTGCTCTTCTAGAGCGACGATAGCTCAACATTTCTGTGGTTCCGTTTGCGTTCACGACTTGCTCGATCTTACCTTCAAGTGTGTCATCTTCATCTGACGAATTCTCCTCGGCCGCTTCCTGTATTATTCCCGTTGAAGACTTTGAGGTAGAAGGTGTCATCCCGATAGAGTCAACACTCATGTCCGAAACATTGCGCTGGTGCCTCGAAGACAAATATGCTAAGTTTTTGATACTTGACACAAAAGACCCTGCGTTATACGAATTGGTCGTTGATGCTTCGTCATCGTCTGTTCTAAGGAAGGCATGCTTTCCAATCAGATCAGACTCCTCTATTGTTTTTGTTAAGCTAGCTCCCAAAGTATCGAAGGAGTCTGTCTCTGGTACGTCGTTGGAAGGCGTAAAATTGATGGATACAGCATCTGTCTTGGTTGTCTCCGGATTTGCAGGGGCGCCCCTCTTAATGCTCATAGGCATTGACCGGGATGACGATTCTGCCGAGTGCGCTGATGTCCAAGAGGTCGAGAGCACTGAGGGCTCGGTCGGCAAAGGTTTCTCGGGCGCTCTTTGTGGTATCGACATTGCGGAGGCTTTTAACGGTGCAACGTTAGTGACAACACCAAACTCGTCGTCATCGGGGAGACGCGGAATGTCAATTGATAAGGCCCTTCGGCTGGGGTTCTTGGGCAGTTCAATTGGTGACACGGGATGTGCCATCATTGTGTCAGCATCCTGTGGGGCGGGCTGGTAGATGTTTGCTTTGAACGGGGCGTTTGCGTCTAGCCCGTAGCTATTGTCATTGGTTTTCCGTGTAGGCGGCGATCCAGCCTCCGGGGGCGAGTACTCTTGGGTTGTCTTAAGCCCATTGGACTCGTTCTCGCCCTCCTGTTTTGGTCCCAGGCGAACCGGGGCTGTCTCTGCGTCCATGCTTATCTAGACGGAAGTGGAGAGCGAGACCAGGCCCGAGACGGCAGGTAGGTATGCTGGACAGTAAAAGTTACACAAGCTGGGGCCCTCTTGCAGAGGTTTGCTCCTTCAGCTCTGTCTCACGCCCTCTGCCGGCACTGTTCACAGTACGCACAAGCGCAGAAGAGAGCAGTATCATCAACTCCTCGACGGAGGTCGCTGCTTGAATTCCAGTATAGAAAGGCGAACAACCTACCATACATAGCACACAAAAAAATTGAAGTGCGGAGGAGGAGTCCTCGTCTTAGGTGGTGTTTGGGGTGGAAGATAGATACAGTTCATTATGTACATGTAGACTACGCCGCGTTCTGTAGGGCCTCGCGCAGGTAAAAGCACTCCACCTCGGTGGCTACCGCACGCTCGTACCTCTCCTGTATTTCTATGGAGCGCTTGACAAAGGCCAGCTCGTTCTTAGCCAGAAGAATCCTCAACAGCAGGTCTTTCTCGTTTCGAAGATGCTGAAGAACTTCTGGCTCGCTAGAAAACCGGGCCTCTGCAAAATGAGTCTCGATTATATGCTTCGCGATATACCCCCAGCATCCAGAGTACTCAAGCTTCAGGTCATCAACATTCTGCTGATACTGCGCGAAAATTCGCTCCAGCCGAGTGAACGGCGCAACCAGAGGCTGCTCAAGGATCTTCCCTGGGATGCGGAACATATCCTTAAACTTCAAGCACCACTCAAAAATCCTCGTCACCTCCGCATCTGTCGATCTCCTAAAGCGCGTGTCATCACCCAGTAGAATGTTTATACCAGCTGTCTTCTTATCAAGCCGCATCTGCACCCGTGAAAAGAGAACGCTTATCCTTGGGAGCATCAGGTTCTCTGCGCTTTTGAGGATTTTTTCCCATAGTTGCAGTATCACGCTGTCGAAGCACTCAGTTTCTAGATTATCATACAGCTCCACCATTGTTGTATTCTGCATTTGAGAAATGTAGGAGTCAAGTTGTTTTTCTTTCAAAGCGCGAGGACGTAACTCGAACGGTGAAGCACAGGTCCTTTTCAGGCTTTGTTCAAGATATTGTCTTGAAAGTATCTCTTTGAGCTGATAGGAAAACTTGTCAACAAAAAGTTTGATAGATCTGTCTTTTCCTTTAGAAATCTCAGATATTGCACGATGCATACAGTCTAGGGGCGTGATCTGTTCTGTGCTTATGCCAACAGAAATATGCAGACTTCCCGACGCCGGGTGTAAACTCAATTTTTCCTCGTGGTTCAAACCACTCTGGAACGCACGCAGGTCAAACCGGTAATTCAGTGTCTTATAAACCCCCTCATCTTTGTCTTCGACCTCAAACTTTAAATACCCAGTATTTGTCCTCAGCGATGCCTGGAACTCCTCATCCCATTCTGGATCATACTCCTGAGTGATGCATCGTGTCTGACCATTAATGGCTCCTGAAACTCTGACATAGAGGCTGACAGGACCACCACGCCTATCCTCAACATTTTCAGCACTGATAACATTAAGGGAGATGACTCTGGCAATATTCTGTCCCGAATCTTTGCGTTCATTGGATAGCGTACGAGAAAGTTTCGTTAACAACTCTTCATCAAAACTGTTAATATAGTTCAATATTCGAAAAATGTTATTAAGTCTCGTACATGACTGGCCTTTGAAATCCAACAATTTGCTTGAATTCAACTCTTTGACCAGTCCAGAGAACATGACATTGGAGTATTCAATTAGCCCATCTGTGATAGACCGACAGACTGTATTGTATAATTGGGCAAATTGACTCTCATCCTCCCACTCAAAAGATTGAAGAAGGTTTATGTAGGAATCACTGATCTGCAAAACATTTTGAAGACTAAAGCTGTAGGAGCAACCAGGCAGCCGTGTTAAGTCATCTTCTCTGGTTGCTCTTCTTAGCTGGTCCTGTATATCTGCGTCCCAACTCAATGTCAGATCAAGAATATCTTGAAAGAGGAGGTTTTGAAAGTCAATTTTCAGACCCAAGGTCTTCTTCAACTTACTCATTAGTTCGAGTATGGCGCATAAATTAGGATCTACTTCGCGTTGAGTCCTATGATTCTGCTTGCTTCTTCTAGAATCAAAGTATGGCTTTATCACATTGATTATTTCAGTAGAAAAGAATCTTCGCACATTAAACTTAATCTCAAATTCCGACGACAAGTCAGGATTCTCAGAAGACCAACAATCAATCTCATCGATTGTGTCAGTCACATAAGCCAGAAGTTCGACCATACTAGCACTGCTCTCAAGTTTATGGTCAGTTGAAGAGCTGAGTAGAACAGTAAGCTTCCTCGAAAGCTCATTTTGAACTTCTGATTGAATTTGGCCCTTGAAGTTGGCCACAGCATCTACTTTTTCAACAAGGACTAGGCCCTGAGTAAAAAATGCCATGTCTTTTCCAAAAGAATTGAAGCTCTTAAGAAGTGTTTCCTGATATCTTTGGGAAACCTGTTTATTAATTTCTGCAAGTTCTTGCTTTTTGGACGTAGGCCATAGATTTGGCTCAATAGGTACAGTCATAACAAGGAGTGAGACACTATAGCATCTAATTGCAAATTCTAAATCAGGTGGATGGCAAAGTACTTGTTCAACTGTGGCCATGCATATGTCAAATGGGTCAACCTGCCAAATCTCAAAACACTTCACAACGCTATCAAAGAAAACAGAGCTAGAACGCAAGAGTATTGTAATCAAAAACTTCACGACTTTCTCCATATTTGTCGGGGTGAAACTATAGCTCTGCTTAGTGAGCGGAGTCATTTGAAATTTATTTTGCAGGCTATTTTCCAACAAGTCCACTTTATGCTCCCAGTTCCTCCAAGATACATCGTCTGGAAAATCATCCTTTTCATACCTTTGTTTGAAAGACTTGCCTGATCTGAGAGCTTTAATAACATCAGATCTGTTGACGGACTGTCTCAATTCCTTGATTTTGGTAAGAAGATCGTTGGCGTTGATCTCAAAAAATTTCTGTATATGCTCCATTAGTTTCTGATCTCTGATATCAGGCAAAGGTAGATAGCGCTCCTTCAAAATAGCTGCTCTGCGGTCTAACAGGTATTTCCTCTGATAATCATTAGTCTTGCAAGAAAGGAGAAGGTCAACCAGCTGGACTCTTTCAATATAATAAGCTTCCGGGCAGCCCATTTTGTCGGCCTCTACCAAGCGGTCAAAAGCTTCCACTAGCTTTGATACCTCTATGTGCTTGAGCTCGTTGGCATAACGGCCGTATAGCTTGAGCAGATTCTTTTTGGCAGAAGGGTGCACCTCAAAAAGGGTGAAGTTTGATAGGTTCTTCACATACTCAATGAACTGCTTATTCAGGATCTCGCTCCGGTTCCCTATGTTTAGATGCAGCTTCTTGTATTTCCCCAGAGGCCTTGAAGGAATTTCCCTGATCTCGCTGACGCTAGCCGGTCTATACAGTTCATCAAACAGAAGCTGCACCTTCAAGAAATACTCTAAAACGTAAGTTTCAAAAAATTGGTCCGTGGTTCCCGACGCCATTGTAGTTACTGCAGCGCACACGTTCAAGCTCTGAGCATTGTGGGCTGACCGTCAGACAGAAAGTTGTCTCAAAAAGGCCATTTGCTCTGGCTTCTCGCTAAACTCAGGGACCTCTGTCATGAAGTGTCAAAACCATCTAAGTAAATATTATTATTATTTTTCTGCATTGTGATTAAAAAAGAATCGAGACCTGCCTGATGTGATTATATAATACAACGCTTAACCTACACTAGGCACAAGACGGAGCCGCTCCCTCTTCCCCGACTCATTCCTCCTCGCTTACCGATGCCAGCTCCGCTTCTATTTCTTCGGCAACAGCGCTGTCGTCGCTGCTGACAGTCTCCTCTTTCTCCGGACTTTCGCTCGCAAACAGGTGTTTCCCAAGAACTTTGTTCATCTTGAACATATTCACCTTATCGCCGAACAGTGGTCTGAGCCTGTCGTCGCACAATATCTCTCTGCGGTCCTCTGGATTCTGCAGCTCGTGCTTCTTGATGTACTCCCAAAGCTTCTTGACCACAGTCGTCCGCGCAATATCGTCATCGCTGCCAAGAAACTCGGCAAGCTGCGGACTCACTTTCAAGGCCTTTGTAAATGCATTGCTCCCACGCGCGGCTCCAGTAGATGCACGCTTGTTCTTCCTCTTGGCCCTTGCTATCTTGGGCACACTCAGCGACTGATTCAGTTTTGCTGCCATTTCTCGGTTTTCCCTCACCAGCTCTTCAATTCGCTTTTTTGTGTCCTGCTCTTCTATCTCCTCGTCCTTCTTGTCACTCATCATGTAGTAGCGCGACAGGATTACATCGTTGATCCTCTTCTTATCCTCTGAAAGATCTGTGGAAAAGAGAGCCTCAAGGGCCTTCCGGATCTTCTTGACAGAAATTTCCTCGAGGTTCGAGACCTTTAATATTGCGTCAATAGTGCGCACATAATCGTCGTCTCCATACTCTACCATGTTTGCTTGTCGCTCCGCTGTTCACTTCGCACGATGAGTACTCTAGGCCTCACAAATGGGGGCACAGTGGCATTGATTACCTGGTGAAATATTGCGCTTGGCCCCACTTCTTTGTTGCAGAAATTCTGCACCTGACCGACGCGTCGATATGTTCTACCGAGTCTACAGGAAGAGAGATGCTAAGTTGGGTCTGAGCCAGAGCGTTAGTCTAGCACATTCGGCATGTAAGCGGTCTGTTTGGGTCTATGTAAAAACACCTATTCGACACCCTGCTTCAGGTTTCTTTTGCGTTGCAATTCGTTCTTCTTCACAAGCCCCTTGCGCTGCTGTCTATTCAATTTTCTTGGGTCAGAGTCCGAATTCTCGGCCTTCTCGTCAAGCTCAACTAGCCACTGCGAATCGATCTCCTTGTTTTTCCCCTGGTAGCCCCATTTATTCACCCACTCGCCGGTGGCCTCATCAAATACCTTCTTGTCCTGCTTGCCCTTCTTATGTATTCCCTTCTTGGCTGCAAAGCGCTCCCATCTGGTCAATTCCTTTGCTTTTGGAAGAGATTTTTCTCTAGGAAGAAGAGTGACTGGATCAGGCAGCTGCACAAGTGTAACTGTGGAGTCTTCGTTGTTCACATTGCTGGTGGTGTGCTTTAGAGGAAGAGATAGAATCTGGTTTATCAGCAGCTGCGTGTTATCTCTGGTAACCGCCTTGATGTACTCATTTCTTGTGCTGTCATTCGTCACTTGCGTCGCATCGAGAGGGTTGGTGTCAAAGACAGCCAGGTTACCCAAATCGTAACTGACCGGAATCGGCTTCTCGACCGTCACAGGTTTTCTACAAGATTCAACTGTTAGTACCACTCCGGCATCTAAGAACCGCGCATTTCTGTTGTTCTTTCTGTTTTTTTTCAGCGCAGTGTTTCTCGCAAAGATGTACTTACACTTCCTTCACACCCTCTGCCATGGTGTTCGTGGGATGCTCCTAAGGACAACGTACTGATTGGTCGAAAACAGCCCGTGAAGATCACTCTCTTTTGCTTGCAGTATGCCTGTTCATCTTAAAATGCTAAAAAAAAATTTGTTCTTTTTTCTTTTTCTTTTTTTCTAATTTTTCATCTACTGCCCGTGCTCAGCTTGAATCTAAAGCTATTATGTTGTTTTTTGGCATTGCCTTAGTTCATGCGCTTCTCATAAAGTATCCTCGAGTAACACTCGTTAGTTCGTCTTTGCGGCCCTTTACACCCATGAAGGGAACATAGTCTTTCTTGCTCCGCTGCACAACACTGCTCAGAGAGTACCAGTGTATGAGGTCTCCAACGTGGTAGAAGTCTGCCAGCTCCAGCGGCACCTCAAACATAACGTCTGGCACTCTGTTATCGCTCGCGGCACGATCAAAGTCAGGGTCAATCTTGAATCTTGTTAGCGGCTGGCCTTCGGTTATCCGTATCTGCGATATTATACCAGCATGTAGGCCAAATCCCCTCCTAAAACAGTGGAGAAGGTGTGCAGTGTCTGTCTCTTCTGGTTTGAATTTGAAAGGGATCGACGTAGATAGCTGGTGAAAAAGAGGGGAGGAGGACGGATTCAGCTTGAAAGTCTTCAAAATTCTTGACAACTGTGCTTTGATTTTGGCGTCAGAAATGGCAGAAACAGTAGACACCAGTCGCGTTCCGCGCGGTTCGACACAGAAGTTGATAAAGTTTATCAGCGTTAAAAAGTCACTCTGAGCGCTCCGAAACTGACGCATTGACAAATTTAATTCATAGAGAAGAGACCAAACGGTGCTATTTGAGCGCTCCAGATCGCTTAGCAAAGACATCAAACATAATATGTAGTATGGCACAGTAGTATCGGAATAGCTTTTCAATGCAAAGTCCAGCGAGCAAATCAGTGCCAACCACTTCCTGTCGAAGAGATCAAAGTCGTAAATCTCAATAACTCGCCATAAAACATGAGGCTTGATTAGAAATGTCGCGGAGTCTTCAGAAAAGGTAACCAAGTCGAGTAATTCAAGTTGGAATAGGATCTTGTCAGCACCTTCTGACAAAATAAGCCTTCTGAAATAATTATCCTCGCTTAATAACAAAGGTGAGCGTTCGTACTTTTTGAGGAGAATTAAAAACAAGCCGGCTGGATCTTTGTCCATGGGAACCATACCTGGGTCCCAGTATCTATACTGTTCCTCTGTAGTCAGTAGATATACATGGTCGTGGTTGAACGCGTCTAAAATCTTCCGAGGAACATTTATGCGTGAGGTGTCACTGTAAGTGTAAGAGTTATAGCAAAGCTTCTCCGTGGTGCAGCTTAAGACCACTGTGCCGCAGTCGAGGCCCTTATAGCAGTTCAAGTACAAAAGCGAGTTCATCAAATCCCAGTCATTCCACATCACAATTACGTTTGATTGATTGAGAAAGCTGAGTTTAACAAGATCTCTGGTCGAGAGAACTAGATGCTTAGAAAAGTGTTCAGCTAACTTATCCAACCATGAATACAGCTCCTCGGCCAAGTCCTTTGACGGGAGAAGCACCAGTATCCTCCGGGAACTCTTAAGAGGATCCGCTAAAAGCTGTTGTACAAGTTGTGATAATTGTTCGGTTGACTCTGTATACGGTGCAGTCAGAAAACGGTGGGCGTTGGGGATGGATGGCACGAAATTCAAACTTTTGATATCCCCTAGACGATCCAAGTTGATTTGATAATTTCTGACTATGACCAGCTTCGCTGTCCCCAAATGCTCCAGGACGTGATCTATAACTAAGTTGTTGACAATATCGCTGAGGTAGCTCGTTGCAACTATGGTGAGGTCAGGTGCCGCATAATTGGGTGGTGTTCGCGGCAGAACATGTCTCCAGCAATATGAAGTGATGCTGGAAACGCGAGGGCATGGGGACGAGTTGGCATTGTCGCTGCCGGCATACCATGAGCGGGCCAGCTGCGCGGCAAAGTCGGAGCTTTCTACGAGTTCGATATTTTTGAAGTCGCTGTAGTTCAGCAGGAAGTCGCAGACCGAGAGTGCGCCGAAGATGCTATTAAATGCAACGGTCGAATGGCGGTCTATTGCGTCGAAGATGCTGTACCTGTTGCTAACCAGAACATCGTAGTCGTGCTTCCAGTTGCAGTTCATGGCACGGGAGCTGTTACGTCATCTCAAGTCACTCACCAGGCGGGCCGAAGGGGTATCTTGCCATACACAATCAACAGCCGTCTGCACTACTGAAGTGAAGGGCTTGTTTACTGAGGCTTATTGTTATTGATTGTGTCATTTTTCAAAATTTTTTCTTTTTTTCCACCCCACCTCCGTCAACTTTTCAAAGTCTTCACCGATGAACTTACTCCACGGCTTCCTCTTCACCAACGGCTGGCTTGAGTAAGCAGTGGGCCGCTCAAGATGCTTCTGAAATCGATTCCAGCTTTCCGTGCTAAGGCAGACCAGCTCTCGGCAAGGTGCTTCTCGACTTCACGGGCCTCTGGCAGGGGCCAGAACCTCACTGAGAAGATCGTGCAAAAGTATGCTGTTGGTCTGCCTGCGAACAAGAAGGTGTTTGCCGGCGACTACGTCAGCATCAAGCCCGCTCATGTGATGTCTCACGACAACACGTGGCCTGTGGCATTGAAATTCAAAGGCCTTGGCGCCAAAAATGTGAAGGACAACCGCCAGATCATCAACACGCTGGATCATGATGTCCAGAACAAGTCTGAAAAGAATCTTGCAAAGTACAAAAACATTGAGGCCTTCGCCAAAGAGCAAGGCATCGACTTTTACCCAGCAGGCAGAGGTATCGGGCACCAGATCATGATAGAAGAAGGGTACGCCTTCCCATCGAACTTGACCGTGGCCTCTGACTCCCACTCCAACACTTACGGTGGTGTTGGTTCTCTGGGCACACCAGTAGTAAGAACGGATGCGGCTTCCATATGGGCCACAGGACAGACGTGGTGGCAGGTACCGCCTGTGGCGAAAGTTGAGCTCAAGGGTAAGCTTCCGCAGGGAGTTACGGGAAAAGATGTGATTGTTTCTCTCTGTGGACTTTTCAATAATGATGAGGTACTCAACCACGCTATCGAGTTCGTGGGCGATGAAATAGAGAATCTTCCTGTTGATTATAGACTAACGATTGCAAACATGACCACTGAATGGGGTGCTCTTTCGGGACTGTTTCCAATCGATGAAACGCTCATAAAGTTTTACACCAATAGACTGTTGAGGCTAGGCCCTAACCATCCTAGAATCAATAACGAAACTATTGACACTCTCAGAAACAACAAAATGTGTGCCGACAACGACGCATTTTATGCAAAGACTTTAACTATTGATTTGTCCACCTTGTCTCCATACGTGTCTGGCCCTAACTCTGTGAAAGTGTCAAACTTTCTGGCTAAACTTTCTGCAGATAATCTAAAAGTTGATAAGGCATATCTTGTGTCTTGCACCAACTCTAGACTTAGTGACATTAAAGCGGCAGCCGATATCGTGAAGGGACACAAGGTGGCTCCAGGAGTCAAGTTTTACATCGCTGCTGCTTCATCTGAGGTGCAGGCTGATGCTGAAGCAGAGGGCGCTTGGAAGGCTTTACTTGACGCTGGATGTACGCCTTTACCAGCTGGGTGTGGTCCGTGCATTGGTTTAGGTACCGGTCTACTGGAGCCTGGAGAAGTTGGAATATCTGCAACTAACAGAAACTTCAAAGGTAGAATGGGATCAAAGGATGCCCTTGCCTTTTTGGCATCTCCTGAAGTAGTTGCAGCGTCAGCTGTGGTAGGAAAGATAGCTTCTCCAGAGGAAGTGTTAGGAAAGGCATGTCCAGAACCGAAAGAAGTGCTCAAAACTGTGGTCACTAACTCCGCGCCTGCGGCTGATTCAGCGACTGAAGAATCTATGGGTACGGTCTTGGATGGGTTCCCGACTGTTATAACTGGAGAATTGGTCTTCTGCGATGCTGATAACATCAATACTGATGGAATCTACCCTGGTAAGTACACTTATCAGGATGATGTTCCTCGGGAGAAGATGGCTGAAGTTTGCATGGAAAACTACGATCAAGAGTTTGGGAAGAAAACTGGTGCCGGTGATATCATTGTTTCCGGCTTCAATTTTGGAACGGGCTCGTCCAGAGAACAGGCTGCAACATGTATTCTGGCTAGGGACATCAAACTGGTTGTTGCCGGTTCTTTTGGAAATATTTTCTCGAGAAACTCCATCAATAATGCCTTGCTTACTTTAGAAATTCCCGAGCTTATTAAGGCCCTTAGAGAAAAGTTCAAAGACAGCCCTCCTGAGCTAACAAGAAGAACTGGTTGGTACCTCACATGGAATGTTCCAAAATCTCAAGTAACCATCAAGGACTCTGATGGAAATGTTCTTCTCCAGCAAAAAGTTGGTGAACTGGGAGCTAACTTACAGGACATTATAATCAAGGGCGGGCTAGAAGGTTGGGTCAGATCTGAAATAGCGTCGGACGCTTCAAACTGAACGGCCTTTTTGCGTCATAGCGTACTCCCTGCGCGTTTATTTATTCGAATTAGAACCATTTATTTTATTCTTACTTTCTATTGCTAAATATGAACACATGGAAGGTGAATTACGAGCCAACACATTCATGATGTTAAGTAAGATGCGGGAGCGAGTGAGTAAGGAAAAGTGTCCGACGCGCAAGTTAGACGCTGTCAGTTTTAAAGAGCAGGTATTTCCTTCACAATCTCATCATAGGATTCTTTGTATTCATCGCTGGACTTGGAAGCCTTCTTGTTTTTCCCACCGCCAGGGACAATCATCACACACGAGGTTGGTCTCTTGGTCGCACCTGCTGAGCCCAAGTCCTCCTTGGAAGGCACAAACAGGAACGGCACAGCGTTATCCTCACACAGACAAGGTATATGCGAGATGACGTCTGGTGGAGAAATGTCGCCGGCGATAATCACCAAGCCCTTTTCCCCCTTTCTCAAAGCTTTCACGACCTCTTTCACTCCTCTCTTAACATGCTTGGATTTTGAAGCTCTTTTCACAGTCTTGAGGACCTTTTTATTCAGTTTCTTTGGAGCCAAAGGTTTTGCGAAGGGGAGAAGAGCTGGAAGCCTCTTCTCGTAGTTATCGCTATCGCTTGACTGAGTTTTTTCCTTCTTGGACATTTTGCAAAGGTATTCGCGCTGGATAGACAGTCGGAGCCTGATGTACCGCAAAGGGTCTATAGCAGCGAGTTATCAAGGAGCTTCAGGACTGGAGTTGTGTAGAGCCAAAAGAAAAAGCCCTTTGTCATTTTTCGATACAACTGAAAATTTTCCACCCTTTCAACCTGAGAAGTGGGTCTATCGACGCAAATCGACCCGGCTGAAAAATTTCAACGCGCCCGATCGATCGAACAACAACGTTGAGCTGTTCATGAAAAATACCACTTGGAATTGTGTCACTGCCTGAACGACGTAACACTCCTGGAAGCCAGACTTGGTTGTTTATCCAAAGAAGACCGTAGATCTTACAGCGCAAAGGAACGGTGCTGGTTATATAACTGGTTGAGATGCTATTCAAAAGAGTCTTTGTCGCTGCGGCGGCCCTTGCCTCCGTCTGCCGGGCAGCAGCAGGAGAGTTCACCCCCTCTGTTGAAAAACCATACAACATCAAGATTGAATATCTGGTGAAGGATAAACAGGAGCTCATGACAGAGGTTGTTTCAGCCACCAACGGAGAAACCCTTCCGTTTGAATACACACTGACCAATAATGAAGCAGATGACTGTGTGATTGTTGGTCTGGGCGGCAAGCTTATTTCTCCTGTCACTGGGGAAATTATCCACAACTTAACAGCCACGAGCATCGATCCTATAACTGTGAAGCCATCTGATTCTGTTCCATTCATCCAAAATATTGGAATCGATGTCGAGCCTGATCTTTACCTCGTTGTGCCAGGTATTTACGTTATCTTCAAAGAACAACTTATGATGCTTGGGTCCAGAAACCAGCTTGTCCAAGTTTCGGACCCAACTATTTCCATATTTAATCCTAAGCTGTTGTTCTTGGAGCTAGTTCTTGCTGTCTCTCTTGGGCTGATTGGCTACGTTCTGTACACGCTCTTTGGTGCACAGTATCTAAGCTCGTTTAAGAAAGACTCCAAGAAGCCAACGTCTACTCGGGCTAGCACTGTTGACGGCGCTAGCGCTACTGGAAGTAAATCTGTGGATAAGTCCTGGCTTCCGGAGACGCATCTCAAGACTACAAAGAAGACCAGAAAAACCAAATAAGAGTGCATATCTAGTAATTAGTTTGATATTCTATACATCAACATTGTGTGCCGGCATTGAGTGTCCCAAATAATTTAAGCATTAAGGCCTAATTCGGCCAGTAGATCGTCAATAACTTGTAGTTCATTCTCATATTGTGCTACCCTTTCCAGATATTCATCACTCTCAATTCTTGCCATGGTGGGGTCCAGCGTGGAAGTGTCTTCGTCTATTGAGTATTTCTTCGAGAGATAGAAACGAATATCATCTATCAATTCAATTGTGTCATAATCCTCTCTTTCTTGGATTCTGAGTGAAGACTCCAAAACAATATTTCTGAATTCGGGATCCGCAGCATAAAATGACAAATCCTTGGATATTAGATACGCCACGTGAGATTCCAATCGGTGAACTCTGAACGTCCATGCCACTCTTAGAACTTCATATATTGATACTGAAGAAAAGCTGAAATCCTCGATTGTAGTGAGGGAAATGGATGCAGTTGTCTTGAGCCTCTCCAAAAAGAGCGAGTCTGCCAAAAAAAGAACCTCCATTGCCAAAGAGGGCGGAATAGACGCCTCATCAAAGTATAAAAATCCTAGGAGAATCTCTGCAGCTTCTAATGTGTTATTCATCATATCCGTTGAAGGTAATGAAATAACCGGTATACTCTCAGGATCAGCCTTGAGGTTATTCCAATCTATGGTTTGCAAGCTTGGATCAATAAGATTCCGAAAAACTGAGGTGTCAGAGAACGATGAAATAAAAAGAGTATGGTAGTACTCGGACCTTGCCAAAATTGATCTATGCACAGGATAAAAAGCAGTCGCTGAGTCTATTTTTACCGATAAAATGACGTCTGCAAAGCAGCTGCAAATAAGATGTCTTTTTTGTTCTGACGAAATGGTTGCACCTTTGGAGGTAGGAACAACTAGTTTCTGCTCAATGACCTGTGAATTAACAAAATGTCTTAATTTTCCCCTTGCATCCTCGCACATTTGATGCAATACTTTGTTCTTGACTTTATACGCTGAATTACCGGATTCAGCACTCACAATGCTTTTAATAGCATCTTTCAGTTCAGGGAGATCGACGATTTCTATCAGCTTGTAAAGATCGTCCATGTTAAGATTTTTGAATTCAAGATTTGGTACTAAGTACATGTAGCAGAAAACAAAATCCAAGCTTGCGGCCTCAAACTGAGCAAGCTCGTCAAAAACAATGCTCCATATTGCGTCAGATTCGGCGAAATACCTTGATATCGCAACCAACATGAATCGATGAAGTCGAAACGCTCTTATAGGTTCTCTGAGGCAACGCACAACTATGTCGGCTGATACAAATTTTGGCTTTGCAAGGAGACTGGAGATGTGAGATGCAAATGGCTGAGTCACATCTACCGCCTTTGTGATGTCATAAGAAAGCAGTAAGGAGCGTATTGAATCTGTCAGGGCTCCGTAGATAGCCCGAGAGCCCTCGAACGTATCCCTGCTTACAATGGAGCCTTTCTCCAGAAGTAGCTGAACAACTTCCTGATGGCCACAGATTGATGCCAGTATTAGCGGCGAATAGTCCCACTCATCGAGCTGGTTCGGCTGAGCGATAACGGGGTGTTAATATTTTCAGACAAACGCATCGCTGTTGAGGAGAAGAAATAACGAACTCACATTGACACCTTGTGACAGAAACTTGTCAACAAGTTCAACATCCCCAATTCTGCAGGCCTGGCACAGGCTCCTGAAGTCAGCCGAGACGTCCTGTCTATGTGCATCCATGCTTGCTTGCGGCAAGTTGACAAGTTTACAAGTTCTGTTCTAGATTTAGGTTTCCATAATATTTATAATTACAAAGAATTGAATTCTTTTAGAAGCTTTGATTTAGGTGGGATATTCATTATCTACAGGGAGTGCGCACTACAAGAAATTTTGTCATAGAGTCATGTTTGGAAATATAAATAGTCTGTTTCGTACTCAGCTAGTGGTGTGTATCAAAGATCAGGTAACAGCTTGGAGGTAGTAGTAATCGGTCCGTATTCAAACGAAAGGGTGGCAAAGACGACCGCGGCGACCTGTTTTGCAGGAACGACTGTACCGTCGTACTCCAGGTCCCTGGTTGCAGTTGCGTCAGAAACAACGGTCATCTTAAAGCCCAGTTCGACAGCACCACGGGCAGTCCCCTGAACGCAGATGTGGGTCATGGCACCCACAATTATCAGAGATTCAACGCCATTGGAACGCAAGATGCTTTCCAGATCGGTTCCTACAAAGGCGTTGGGATGACTTTTCGTTATCAGTACCTCGTTTGGGCCATTTTTCACTATTTTGTTGATCTCTGCACCCTCAGTTCCTTTGGCAAAGAATGGTGCATCAGGTTCGAGCACGTGCCGAATATGAATAATCAGGTAATCCTCTTTCAATGACTTGGCATCTCTGATGGTATTGAGCAGTAGCGAGGCGTTTTTTGAGGCTTCTGTGATGCCAACTAGTGGGAGCTTCCCACCGGGGAAGTACTCGTTTTGGATATCAATCACCAGGAAAGCAACAGTCATGTTTCTGCAACAGTGAAGATACTACCAAGTTGAAAGTTTTGCAGTCACTTAACAAACCCAAGATGGTTTTCGGATCCCGTTCGACTCCGAGTTATCAGGCAACATGATGATAAATAAAATAAATTAAAAATAAATTATCTGCCCAAACTCAAGAGGCACGACGCACTTGTTACGCAATCCTCATTAAAAATAAAATAAACAAAAATATATGTACTGATTCACGCTTACTCTTTCTTTCTGAATTTATCGTTTGCACCGATCTTGACATGAACAACCCCGTCAAGCATGCAAGTGTACCTGAAGAAACAGCCGCGATCCATCGCGATTGTTTCGAACGGATATGCTCTTCTTTTGCGGGACATGAAGGACAAAATATCCAGGGACTCTGCCCCCAAGTGTGTGGTTGAGTTCGTCCCGGAGTCCCAAGTGCCCTTCAAAAATTACACTGAGATATTGCCCAACTGTGGCAGCACGAATGGTGCTGAAATGTTCTACTCGGTTCTTGGAATTGTGACGATTAAAGGACTTGTGTTCGTGGGCCTTATAGTGGGCCGCTCCGAAGTAGGCTCAGCCACAGCAAGCGAAAAGATATACAAGATAACGTCCACGTTTTTTGTTTGCGTCAACAGCGACTTATATGACTACATCATCTTGAGTAACAAGATGAAGACCTACGAGGATTTTCCCGAGAGTCCGGTTTATTCCATTGTCAAACTTTTGGCCTCAGGTACGTTCTATTACTCTTCTGCATTTGATATGGTCTCGACCATTCAGGATAGGGGAATCGGCCACACAAGGTCATATCTCTCTATAACATCCTTGGGTGACTATGGGGCAAGATTCGCATGGAACGGCAATATGATCAATCAGCTCATGATGTTCCGGAACCGACTTGGAACATCAGAGAGGACCGCCTTTGACATGGGCCAGTTTCTAGTTACAATGATTCGGGGATTCGCTAGAACTGTGACAGTCATCGAGAATGGGAGCCTGCTCACGATAATATCAAAACAGGCTTGTAATAAGGTTGGCCCTTTGTTTGGTCCTCACGGGGTGGATGACAATGGCAATGTGGCAAATTTCACTGAAACAGAATTCATTCTCACTAGCAAGGACTACTGTCTAGCATTTGTGCAGCTCAATGGAAACGTTCCACTGTTTTGGAAATTTGAATCTCAGTTGGTATCTACGAAAATGGAATTTCCCAGATCCGATGATGCCACGAGGCACGCTTTTGTCAGGCATTTTGAGGCTTTGATCCAGCAATATGGTTCTATACATGTCATTGACGCCCTGTCGAAGTCAGGAAACCAGCAAGAGTTGAGCATCAGATATAGGGATGCAATAGAACACAACAGCAAATTCTCTCCAGACGCGCTTGGTTATACAAAAGTTGATTCCTCTAAGTCAACACTATTCAAATCAAGAAGTCGATATCTCTCTGGACTTTTACACGAATTGAATGAACCAATGAAGAATTTTGAAGCGTTTTGCTTCGATTTTGATTCCAGAGCTTTTATAGGAAGACAATCGGGAGTTTTTCTAACAAATACTCTTGACTCTCTGGAACTGTCAAATTCGATCCAATCAGGAATAAGCGAGGAGATTTTGGAATACTTCTTCAAATTTTTGACATATTCTGCGGGGGCTGAGTTCTGGGCCAAACATATGTTTCTATGGAACGAGAATGGGACCTGTCTGAATAAGTTAATAGAAGGATACTCAGGCAATAAATCCAAAAACAGAGCAGGTGGGATTGTTGGAAAGGTTGCAGAGCAGTCGAAAAAATATGTCTCTTCTCAAACGGTGTCATCCAGTAAACAAAACCAGATAGAGAAGCTATTGGGTCAGAAGGAAGGAACGTTTCAAGTTGAGCTGTTTGATCCCATTCATGATTACGTTACAGATGAATTGAATCGGAGAGCCGAAGAATACACGATGAAAAAAGAGCTTTTGATTTGGACAGGAACTTTCAACGTTAATTCTGTCCTGTACAAAGGAGACATCAGTGGCTGGTTATTCCCAAACCCTGACACTTATCAATGCTATGATATTGTGGCCGTTTCCCTCGAGGAAGTTGTTGAGCTGACTCCTGGAAAAATGATGAACATAGACCCTTCGATAAGATTGTTTTGGGAAAAGAAAATAAATGATACACTGAATAGTTTTCATAAGGGAGTTTCTTATACATTGCTAAAAGGAGAACAGCTAGGAGGCATCTTACAACTTGTATTTGCAAATGAATGCAATTTAAAACACATCTTTAATGTTGACAGTTGTGTCAAAAAAACTGGATTGCGAGGGATTGCAGCAAATAAGGGAGGAGTTGCTATAGGTTTCAATTTTTCATCTTCTTCAAAACTCTGCTTTATTGCCTCCCACTTAGCAGCTGGTTTGCATAACGTTGATGAGAGACATCAAGATTACAAAACAATATCCACTGGACTCAGATTCAAGAGGAACACAAAGATTCAAGATTTTGACGCCGTATTTTGGGTGGGAGATTTTAATTTTAGAATCAACTTACCCAACAAGGAAGTAAGAGACAGACTCGGTGCAACTTATAAGGCTTTTAAGGATGAGGCTGATAGTGATGAAGCTGAAGAACCCGATACAGATAATGATGGACTATACCAGAAACTGAAAGACAAAGAAGAACAGGAAGAATTCGAAGACTACGCTACACTACGGAGAGATGTCTCTCCTGCTGATTTCAAAGGAGAGGACAATATTTCCAGAGAGACTTTGAATGGGGATATTGTTAGCGAAACAGAATTTCTGGACGATTATAAATCTCAGCTGTCAAGTCCACAGAAAGACGATGCTAAAGAGGGCTGCGAGGTATCAACATTACGGGAAGAAAATGATCAAACAGATTCAATTGATTACGCATATCTTTTTGAATATGATCAGTTGAATCAAGAAATGGCTTCAGGCCAATCCTTTCCATTCTTCCATGAGATGGAAATTAAGTTTAGGCCAACATATAAGTTTGACAAAGGCAAAGACTGTTATGATACATCTGAAAAGCAGAGGGTACCCGCTTGGACAGATAGGATATTAAGCTTGTCCCGATCCAAGCAAATCACTCTAAAGCAGCTGGAGTATGATTCTTTGGAAGAGATCAATTTCAGTGACCACAGACCGGTTTACGGGATTTTCAGAGCAGATTTGGACATGATTGATGAAAGTATCAAATCGACGATAGAGAAGCAGTTGTACGAATCAAGGAAGTTATCTGTGGGTGTGGAATCTTTGGTTCTATCTGCGAATATTAATGAATCTACTAATGTCCTCAAGAGTGGGTTGCCAGCCCCTTCGGGCAAGACGATTGAATCAAGGTGGTGGATCCCAACGGGGACAAATAGTAACAAAGTGAAAGTATGTTTTCCTGAACTAGACAGCGGAAAAGTGGCCATAAACACCAAGTTGCCTGCCAACCCTTTTACTAAGACTGACGAACCTGATTTTGTTCCCGTTTCTGAGGAGAACAAATCCATGACTGTGGTATAGCCAGCCTTTGCTAGATTTAATACTTAGCATCAGTTTACAAGACATTGTAAGACATTGCACATATGCGAAAAACTAAACAGAGTGCAGAATGATATTTCCACCCTTGGAGATGGTTTGGGAGGCTGTCCAGGTTTGGCCGGGTTTCAGCGTGATCACATCGTGAACATGACCTGGTTCCACGCAGAGCATCTTCTGGTACCCTGACTTCGGCTCAAAATCTCCCATTGAGGCAGACTTATCTACCCATGGGTTCCAGACAACCACATCAGGCAAGTTTTCACGTTTGATGTTGTGGACCACGTTGCCAAGTTCGATAACTTGCAAGAGCTTGGATGTGGCGACATTTTTGTAAATGCGATCTACTTCTCCGTTGAAATCAACGGCTGGCGCACTTTCTTTGTAGGTCTCTTGCAGAAGCTGGTCAAAGCAGGTTTCTCCTGGCAAATTGTTGACGAGGGTGTCCTCAATGTCGGAGACAGCCAAGTACGAGTGGAAGAGCCAGTTAAAGTCCCAGCTGGTGGTTCCTGGATTGGACACCTCAATTGAGGTCTTGAGAGCTTCGTCCGAGAGCTCCACTGTCAGTATGAGGGTGAAGTCATTGTCTCCGTCGTCCCATTTTGAGTATATCTCCGTGTTGCTGAGCTCCGGACCCAGGCCGAACTGCACGGTGGGGGGGTTTTCGGCGGTTTGGCCGAGGAACTCCCATGTGGAGTTCCGTGCGAACCCGTGCTGTGGCATGTCCTTAAAACCCGACAAGGTGGACTTGCCGAACACCGGGAAGACGAGCGGGATGCCGCCCCTGACGGGCTTGGAGCCGTCGAGCTTTGCTGCCTCTGAGAGCCAGAGTTGCTCTTCCCCTTTCAGTTTCCAGGAGAAGACGGTGGCTCCGTAGAGGAGGATTGAGGCGCTCGTCTTGTCGTCGGTGCATGAGGTGAGGGTCACCTGTGTGTCCGTGGCTTCGACTGGCATGGTTTGGGTGTGGTGTTGCGGCGTTCCAGGGCAGTGACTATGTGTGGAGTGCTTTGCTTTTTCTCCAGTGTGAAAAATACCGTGACGTTTATATATATATACACACACACAATATACACACATATGTACATACGTGCATACATACATTTTTATTCTTCAGGGGAAGAGCGTGGGGGGGACACGCGGGAAGGTCTGTTGTGCGTCGCGATCAGGAGGCGCCGGGGACGCCGGGCAGGCTGGGCAGTAGAACCCGCGGCCTACGAGCTCCCTGTAGAGCCTGCGAGCGACGGGTCGTGTGGAGAGTCTCCGGGGCTGTGCGCTCCACTGCGCGCAGCCGCGCCCAAGACGACGGTTTCCTCGATCTCCAGGGCCACTTCCTCGGCCACGGCCTCGGCCGGCTGCCGCTGCTGCTGTTCATCCTCCTGCTGCTGCAGAATGGCATCCATGTTGCGCTCGATCTGGTCAAGCATCCGCTCGAGGTGCTGGGCAGCTCCTGTTAGTGGCTGGCTCGCTGGGCGCGGCGGGTGCGCGCGCACACATGCCTGGACACACGGGGTGGTACTTACAGTCGCAGCCTGCTCCGCCTCGCTCAGCTTGCGGTAGGCGTCCGCAAACGACTCTTCTGAGTCCACGGCAGGCTCCTGAGTCATTCTTGCGCGGCGGTGTCTGTCTATTGCTGTGTCGTCCCAGACTGCATTATGTAATATCTTAGTTCCTCTGGAAACCGATATATGTATGGCTCTTTTTTTTTTTCATACGGAAAATAACAACGAACACCTTTCTTATTGTATGGGAGATCCATCTTGACAGGTTCACCCTCAGCCGACGGAGTACTGCCACCAAGGACAACAGAACGCCCACGCGATGAGGTTCACGTTGCCAATTCGCATGGCGCTGGCAGCAGCCAGCCTGCTGTGTGGCTCTCTCGCCGCGAGACCCCCCTTCGAGGATTCCAGGACTCTGGTGCTGTTCGACCCCGCGCTCGAGCCGAATTTCAAGCAGGACTACTCTGGACTGCTGCAGCTGCTCGAAGACAACAGCCTCGACCCGGTCGTGCGAAGCATAGACAGCCCGGGCGCTCCAATTGAGCTCTTCAACAAGGGAATCAGACAGTACCGGAACCTGCTGCTCGCCCCGGTCAAGGCCAGGCAGCTCTCTCCCTCGATCGACACCCGCGCTCTTTTGCAGTTCTCCCAAGAGGGCGGCAACATACTCGTGCTCTCCAACAAGGAAGGACTCCAGACAGACGTCACACTGTTCCTTAACGAACTAGGAATATACCCAAGCCCAAAATCATACCGTTTCATAGACTATCACTCCTCCCAAGTGCCGGTCAAGAATGTGTCATCTCCTCAATTCGCCAACAACCTGATCATCCAGCACCAGCCTGACGAAGTTGCCTACGAGGATGGAACCGTGGCATTGCTTTCTAACAGCGAGTACTTGATTCCCCTTCTAAGTGCCCCTAGAACATCGGTCACGTATAATCCTGACGAAGAGCCGCTGGACCAGGACTCGACGTGGCACTCAGGCTCTCAAGGCTTCTTGTTAGTGGGATTCCAGGGTCTCAGCAATTCCAGAGTGAGCTGGGCAGGCTCGAATTCCGTTTTCAAGGATGCAAAGTTTGATCGGGAACTGGTGAATGACTTGCTCCGCTGGACGTTTCAGATACAGGGCCTCATAAAGGTGACTGACATTAGGCACCTTAAAGTGGTGGATGGTATGCCTGAAACGGAATCGGACGCGCACTACAAAATCAAAGATACTACAAAGTTTGAGATTGCTCTCGCTCACTGGACAGGTGACTCGTGGGCACCTTTCGAAGGTTGCACGGATCTGCAGCTAGAGTTCATTATGCTGGACCCATACTACCGGCTGACCCTTGAGCAAGAGGGAGTTCAAAATGATTCGGCAATATACTCCACAGTTTTCCAGATCCCGGATCATCACGGTATGTTCACCTACAAGGTGGATTACAAGCGTCCTGGACTGAGCTTTATTGAGGAGAGCATGGTCGTTCCTGTCCGCCACCTTGCCAACGACGAGTATGAGCGCTCGTGGCAGATATCAAACTCCTGGGTATACTTGTCGGGAGCAATCAGCGTAATTGTGGGGTGGTTTGCATTTGTTGCCGTTTTCATCTACTCCGGGAAGAAGGAGCTTGTCAGCAACGAGAAAAAGACTCGTTGAGCAAAGTGGAGATAGAGTCACAGTAGTCATTTTTGAGACTATATATATATATGCAAAAATAAGAGTCTCCGGTAAAATCAGTTGGCCTTGACGATCTTAACGTTATTCTTGATTTTCCACTCGACGAACTGCTTCTGCTTCCCGTCCAGCTGTTCGCCTAGCGTCTTGAACGAGCCCTCCATTCCGTCGAGGTTCTGGCCGAGGACCGCAAGCGCGTCTCCTGCCGTCAGCTCGACCAGAGCGCCACCAATCATGCGAAAGCACTTGCGGTCTTTGGGGGCCTCTTGCAAGGTGCTGAGCACTATGCGGTGCTCCTCGATTTCGGACTGCAGCCGCACCATCTGCGTATTCAGACTCTCGATGGTCTGCTGGAACTTGTCGTACTCAAGTTGCAGCGCTTTTGGGCGTCGAGTTAGCAGACCGCACATACACACATGCTTACTTAAGCTCAGTACTCACCCTGATTGCTACTCATGGCCGCTTTGCACGCCGTGTGTTCGTTGTCAGCAACCTGGCTCTCTGTTGATGCGCGCTTCGTCTTCTTGCCTTAGCTATAGCATGTTAGAAAGCTCACTTGAGCTGCTATAGGATGAAGAAGTGGAGAAAAAAACCAGAGCACCCCCAGGAAAATCGTCCCGTCGATTTTTGGTGCTATATATATATATATATATATATATGTACAGTGATGGGGCTGATCTCTATCAAACAACTATTTACAGCGAGTGGAGCACCGAATCGCACCGATCGCACAACTCGTTCTCTGGCTCCCTCGTAAACTTCCAGCACCGGGGACACTTTAGCCGGTCGCTTTTCAGCACATTGATCGTGTACTCGCCAAGCCCTTCAGTGTCGACCCTCTTCTCATAAATGTACTCCGAGTCCAGCGGCACGGTCTCGTTCAGCTTGACGTCCGACACCATCAAGTAGTCTGCCATGTCGTTCAAATAATAGCTGAAAAGCTTGTGCGCTGGCTGCTCCTCGCCAACAGTGATGTAAACCATCGTTTCAAGAGGGTTTCTCACGTTCTTGTCCAGCCTGGTAGCCTGATCGATAACCAGCTTCACCTCGTCTCTCACTCTCAAAAGTCTCTCAAAGTGCGAGACTGCCTTCACGTTCTCAAAGTGTGGGGGCAGATTATACCACCCACGCATGAAAGGAGACTGTACCTGTGCTGTCAGACTCTCATGCATATTGTTCCAAACTTCCTGTGTCATTATTGGGAGTATCGGAGCAAGAACCGACACAAAGACGCGAATAACCTCTGAAAAAGTGGTGAGGGTCGCCATTCTTTTCGGCGATGTCAGCTTGTCTGTATATAGGCAATCCTTGCGTATGTCAAAATACAGAGAGGATAATTCCACATTCATGAAGTGATTAAACTCTCTCATGATAGCAGAGTAATTGAAAACTTCGTAATGTTTTCCTATTGAGAGTTGCAACTGGTACAGTCGCGTCAAAATAAACTTGTCAAAGTTATCTAACTGTGAGTAGCTCACAGAGTCCTTCTCAAAATCAAACTCATTTAGATTCCCAAGTAAAAATCTAAACGTGAATCGGATTTTCTTTAAATTCTCAGCAGTGTGTTTCAATACAGTAGGCCCTATTGAGATATCCGATGTGTAGTCCGCTTGCGCAACCCACAAGCGTAGTCCGTCGATTCCCAAGCTGTCTATCTTTTTTTGCTTGTTTCCGCGCAAAATATCTTGAGGAAGAAGAGTGTTACCAAGTGATTTTGACATCTTGTCGCCCTTCTCATCCAGGGTGAACCCATGTGTGATAACCTTCTTATAAGGCAGAGTCACATTTCTGCTGTCAGGATCATTTACCCCTATCTTAGTCAATAGTGAAGATTGGAACCAGCCACGATGCTGGTCAGAACCTTCAAGATAGACATCCGAAAGGTATCCACGCTCCGTGGCTTGCTCCATCAATCCCTCCTGCCTCAGGTAATCTTCTATGAGGGTCCAACTCGAGCCCGAGTCAAACCAAACATCCATTGTGTCTGTGCCCTTCATATATTTATTGCAATCAACACCTTCGGTCTCAGGTATCCATTTTGACATGTCGTCACCAGCATCAAACCAGCCATCAATATCTTCCTTCTCAATCACAGAAATGATTCTATCAATGATTGCGTCAGTTAACAGTGGGTCACCCGTTATCTTATCGTAAACGGCCGGGACGGGAACCCCCCAACTTCTCTGTCTCGAAATACACCATTCACTTCTGCCTTGAACGAATGATATCAACCTCTTTGACCCCCTTGCAGGGAAAAATTCCACATTTTTTTCCAACTGTTCTGTTGTCAATGATCTTATCTTGGAAATGTCAATGAACCACTGAGGGGTTGCTCTTATGATTATTGGATTTTTTGATCTCCAGTCGTAAGGGTAACAATGCACATAGTTATTATTTTTGTGGAAGATCATATTCAAATCATCTAAAATGCCAAGCATCTTTGACTGACCTTCCCCTAATACCTTTAGGCCGACAAGTTCTTGCAATGAATTTGAAGGCAATGCAGATGTATACCGACCAAAGCTGTCGACCGGAGAATATGGTAATATACCATGCTTGAGACATACAAGGTAATCATCATGGCCATGCCCTGGAGCAGTATGAACCATACCAGTTCCAGCAGTATTGGTTACATGCTCCCCATGCAAAATTGGAAACTCATTTGAAATGTCTGATTGGTTGTCGTAAAGAGGATTCTTATATTTGGACTCCAGAAGGTAAGTGCCTGGGAATTGAACATGTGATTCCTCAAGTTCTGAATCCAGAGACTTCAAAGAATCTACTAAGTCAACAGCAACAACCAAACTACCGTGTTTGCTAGACCTCAGGATGGTATAGTCCAGATTTTCATTGATGGAGATAGCCCTGTTGGAGGCTAAGGTCCAAGGGGTGGAGGTCCAAATCAGAGCACTCAAGTTAGAATCTTGAGTTACTGATTTCAGCTTTTCAGACTTTGCAGTAATTGGTAACTTAATAAACACGGCTGTAGACACATGTGAATCGTTGTACTCGAGCTCCCCCTCCGCCAGTGCCGTTGCATTTTCCACTCCCCAATAAACTGGCTTTTCTTGACGATGTACCAATTTGTTATCAAACAGCCTCTTGAACACCTTCAACTGATTGATTACGAAACCCTTATCTAAAGTGAGGTAAGGGTGCTCAAAGTCGCCCATTATACCCAGCGATTGAAATTCTTGAGACTGGGATACCTGAGTGGTTAAAGCGTGTTCCCTTGAGAATCTTATAATGTCAGTAGGACGGAGCTTCTCAGAAGTCAAGCTTTTTAACGTCTCCTGTGCCACCAAGTACTCCTCACTTTCTTTGTCCAGACTCTTTAGCTGCTTCTTCAGCTGCTTTTCTTCGGCCTTCTTGGCCTTTTGCAATTTTTCCAAAGTCCTCAACTCAATCGGCAGTCCATGGCAATCCCAACCAGGCCTGTAATGTACTTTTTTCCCTTTTAAAAGCTCAAAGCGTACTATTATGTCCTTGAGAACCTTATTGAGGGCATGACCAATGTGAAGACCCCCATTCGCATATGGAGGACCGTCATGCAAAACGAAGAGATTTTTCAAGTTATTGTCCTTCAGTTTTCTGTTGATATTCCAAGAATAGAGCTCAGAGGTTGCCTGTGGCCTCAACTGTGACTCTATGAGTTTAGGGTCTGATCTTCCGCCAAAGTTGGACTGGGGTAGAGACACTGTCGACGAATATTTGTGCGACAGCTGCGACGATTCATCCTCGTCTTCTATGGGGACGGAAGAGCCCGAAGAAGGCACTGAAATCTTCCGAATTAGAGGAAATCGAAACGGGCTCCTGAGCGTAGGAACTCGAACAAACATCTCTCGGGCCTATATGACAAGAAAACTGCCCAAAAGTGCTCGAACTTTGTAAGCGCCAGCTGGCATTAGCGAACAGCCACCTTAAGCTCCTAGAGGAACGACTGATCTGCCACACATAAGTCAGACATGATTAAATAAGGAGAGACAGAAAGAGCCTGAAAGAGAGCCCTGGGTGAGTGTTGGTTGAAAAAAAAAGTAAGAGTCTCTGTCTGATCCACCAACACTCCGTAACAATCAAAATCAACACCTCTGCACCATCACATTTTGTCAAACGGTGAATTTTTTATTTGTTCGATAAGCAATGCTTTGTGGACGAACTCTTTTTATTAGCCAAGGTGAAGACGATAGATTGAGTTGAGCATGAGTCCTTGATCTGTGCTCTCATCATACAGCTTGGACAGCCAGTATAAATGCTGGCAGTAGCGTGTATCTTGATTCACTTTATAAATGTCTAGCGGTGATGACTGTGCGATAGAAGAGTACGACCCAATCTCCGCGCCAACTTCGGCTGTGCCGGTAGCAAATAGCCGGGTGTCGACTAAGTCTAGAAGAAGTTCCATCCTGGACATGGGTGGGGAAAACTCCATCAATAACTTCGCCTCATCACTGAGAAGATCTGTCAACTATCTGTCTCCCTCAGCGATAGCAGCACCTAGCACAGCACCAGTCGATAACCTGCACGCGGTTTCTGAGTACGGCTCGGTCGCTGGAGACCTTGAAGAAAGGAGCCAGCTGCAAGCTTCTGACCTTTTGTCGTCCGCCCTTGCCGGTGCCAACGAGCCGTTGCTAGAAGCTATGGCGGATGGGCAGCTGAAAGACACTCGACTTGAAGATGAGCTGTATCTTGTGGAGGCTACCAAGTCCAGCCCTGCACAGACCATTTTCAATTCCGTTAATGTGCTCATAGGGCTAGGTATTTTATCTCTGCCTTTGGCAATACAGCTTTCTGGCTGGATCCTGGGAATTGTGTTTCTCACTCTTGCAGCCGCGACCACTAGATACTCTGCTATCCTCTTAGGCCGCATTCAGGAACGTGTGGGGAACTTGACGTCGTATCAGGAAATCGCTCAATTTGCATTTGGGCCTACGATCAGCTTCTTGGTTTTTGTCATGTTCTGCTTTGATCTCTTTGGAGCAAGTTTGAGCATGGTTGTGCTTTTTTCGGATTCTTTTTCAGCGATATTCAATGACTTGTCGCCTATATTTTTGAAGACACTTTGCTGCACACTGGTTCTCTTACTCAATTTTCTTCCCCTTCGGATTTTGTCATTTCTGAGTTTTGTCGGTATAGTATGCACCACCACTACTTTCGCGGTGATCGTTGTGTCAGGTCTGATCAAGCCAACGTCTCCTGGAAGTTTGCTTGATCCGTTGCCGACGAACCTCTATCCAAGGTCCATCATTGATTTGTGTTTCAGTCTTGGGTTATATCTTGCGCCTTGGGGAGGACATGCAGCCTTCCCTGAGATATACACTGATCAGAGCCACCCACAGAAATATAAGATGTGTATGAACACCGCTTTTGGCTTTAGTTACACTCTTGATATGCTTACAGCAATTGTGGGATTCCTCATGTTTGGCCATCTAGTGGACGATGAGATCACCAGAAACATCCTTACGACTCCGGGCTACCCGGCAATTGTCTCTCAGTTAATCGTGATCCAAATGGGGATCCTCGCGTTTTCGAAGCTCCCGCTGGCGTGCCGTCCCATAACTACGACCCTCGACACTTACTCCGCGACCACGAAGTTCCAGCTGAAGGGGGTTGTAAATAGGATGATTCTCAGTCTGGCCCTCTTGCTGGGGGCCTTAGTGATGACCAGTTTTGGCAAGCTGATGTCGCTCCTGGGTGGCACCATCTGCTTCACCGTGTGCATCACTCTGCCGCTGAGCTTCTATCTGGCGATCTGCCGCGACTCCATGTCAGCAGTGGCAAAGACATGGTTCTGTCTTATGCTCGGCATAAGCCTGGGCTTGACCATCAGTGCCTCGATCGCTGTCATGCTGTGGTAAAAGTTTCTGGGTTGAGGTGTGAGGTTCCCCTTTTTTTTCTCCCCCTCTCCCCTGTTCATACCCCTCTTTCTAATTTCAAGGAGGGAGAAGTTGAATCGCCAACTCTCTTCAGGTGACGCGTCGCAGACTACCCCATCCAAGGCCTTAGACACATACAGCCCGCTGAGATACAGTAATGGTGCAGTTTCAACAGGACCTACTCGTCAACAATGACCAGGGAATGGCCACCATATGGTGCGTGAAACTCTTCCCCCCTCTGGTGAGGCCAAAGGGGCTCTCTAATTATTTAAAACGTACGAACTAACCGGCCTGCGCCACAGGCTCCTGGCAACACTGGGATCCAAGTCCACGTACTCTAAGGTATCGCGCAAAAACATAGAGGACGTCTCTATACCCCAGGCGTGCGAGGCAATAACTCAGCCCTACTTCAATGCCTCATTGAGGCAGACCTCGAGTCTCCTTTATGGAGTGACCCTCGTCTACAGACAGAAAACTGATTACTCATTTCGTAAGCAACCCAGCTTTTTCATAAACTCTAGAATTGACAACTAACCTTGTGTAGGGGAGGCAAGTGTGGTCAAGTCCCAGATTGCACGGCACTCGCTGGTGCTCAGAGGCAGTTTGCTGACCGAAGAGTTTCGCGGAACAGTCCAGGGACAGCAGGCCGCACTTTCTCTTCGTCTGCTTGGAGACGACCCGAACTTTGATATTGAGGTGGACTTACTGCAGAACTGGACTACTCCAGATGACCAGGAGGCGCATCCCGATTTTGATATAGAAAGACAGAGACAAATTCAGGTCTATGATCTTCAAAACGGCAACTTAGCTCTGCAAGACTCAACCATCTCCTCAAACGATGCGTCCAATGCGAATACCGTGTTTTCGCATGACTCGTTAAAGACGGAAGACTCTTCCATTGCTTTGATACGAGATCGCTCCGGAGATGAAACAAATCTTTTAGGTGAAGACGCAAATTTTGTGTTTGACGAAGAAGGAAATGCCGTTAATGTGAGCGACAACGAACTTGTCTTAGCTCAAGACATCGGCGGGGAGGAGTTACCTGATTTACACTTTGATTTGGAGCCGAACATAAGTGTAAACATTGCGCAGGCGGAAAATGCACATGATGCAGCAGCTAATGCTACTGGACATGATGCAATATTGGTGAAGGATTCCAGAAAAGCCGAAGGACTTCAAAAGCACAAATTCAAGAGAATTCAGTATGATGACTACATCTATTTGCCAACTTCACAAATGAAAGAGCTAAGTGACAAGTATATTGAGACAAGGTTCAATGAACGCGAGTCATTGTTTCCAGAAGAGGATGCTTCTAGTATTTTGCTTCATGCGCTCAACTACGTTCCGCCGTATATGAATACACTCTTGGTTCCTATTTTGTCTACAACTGAATCTCTAAACTACAGAAGACTCAGCAGAGCATCAAGCGTCTCGTCAATTGAAGAGGCCCGAAGAGCTGAGACATTCAATAGTTCATCAAGAAGAACAAGTATTTCATCCCTACATATACCAGTTCCAAGTGCGGGAAATTTGGAATTGAAGAATGAGGCCGGTTGGGAAGGAGACGACGCACTTCTGGATATAAGCCTGATCCAAGACCATGAATTTGCGGAGGGCCCAATGAAGAGGCACAGAAGTGGATATGACGATCTCAGAGACATGCTACGCAGCAAAAGGTCCTCGGACAGCGATCAGAAAAGTAAAAGCAAAAAGTTCCGCTCCAGTGAGGATCATTACGACGTCAGCAAGGAGCGGTACAGCGCGACGTTCGCCGCAGATCCAGCCGATCTTGAAAATACGCTGCATGACTTCTACACGTATTTAGTTGACAAGTCACCAAGTCTCAGGGCGCCGCTGAAGGCTTCCGGAACCCCAGGTTTGAGAAGCTTTACATTCCAATCTCTTATTCCCCTCGAACAATGTTCCAAAAATATGGCAGCCTCAAGCTTTCACCTGCTGCTTCAACTAGCCACCAAGAGCCTCATTGGCCTAGAAAGCGTTAACATACACGGTCGAAACAAGTGGGATATCTTGGATCCGGACAACATTTCCATCATTGTGGAGGCAGATTAGTACGTCTTCCCTGAGCTTGGCATTTTGGTGGTGGGTCTATTTTGCTAGACGCGACTCGCTAATATTTTCTTTTTTTTCCCTTTTGGCGTCGGAATCTATCAAACAAAAAATATCGCTTCAACAGCAGTGCATGTACTGCAACCAGGCCGAATTGGCCGCTGGTAAGCACATTACGGAGCTGGTCGCCTTGTGCTGTCACACGCCACAATGAGTTCTGTTCCAGACTACGAGCCAAATTCTTGGACCTCTTCATCGAATGAGGTGCTACATATTTCGTTAGCGGAGCCAGAAGGAGCTTTCACGTTCAACCCTACGTTCACTTACCCCATTTTTGGTGACTCGGAACAGATTTTTGGATTCAAAGACCTTAGGATAGATCTAGCCTTTGACTGTAAATCACTTCTGCCATTTTTGGGGGTGAAATACAGCTCCAAGTTGTCTGAAGATGTGAAAGATGCTGGCGAATCTCTCTTGAAATTCCTGCCTGAAGAAACTGTGGTGAAAGACGAAGCTTCATGGCTGGAAAAGGTGGAGTCAGAGAAATTTCACATTCCAGGAGAAGTCGTCAACGAATACGAGATTGGTGGCGAGACTTTCAAGATTTTCAAGTTCCATTTGGACGACCCTGAAGGACTAGAGCTTCATTTGCGAATTCAAATTTTTGTACTTCTCTTCATTGAAGCGGGATCGTACATCGATTCAACAGACAAAGTCTGGGAGGTATTCGTGATCTACAAGTGTCCCAAAGGCGGAAAGGAGTCATTTGTTGGATTCACTACGGCCTACTCCTACTGGGTGTACCAAGGGGCACTGATTCATGATGCGTCTGATGAACTAGATCGCCACTACCGCAAAAGGATCAGCCAGTTTGTGATATTGCCACCGTATCAATCTAAAGGTCACGGTGCAAAGCTTTACAAATGTCTAGTGGATTTATGGTTAAATGATGAAAAAGTGAGAGCGATTACAGTGGAAGATCCGAGTGAAGCGTTTGATGATCTCCGTGACAGATGTGATTTAGAGCGACTGGTGTCTCACCAATTTTTGAAAAGTTTAACCAGTATGCCGGTGAAATCCGGATGGATCACTGACCGTCTGGAAGCTGAGAAGATGGACAGACGCCAATTCGAAAGGTGCCTAGAGATGGTGTTGCTTTGGTTGGTGCAAAAGAAGGCAACCACGCCGATCAAGAACTTGAACGAGAAATCTTTGAGACTCCTGATAAAGAAGCGGCTTTTCATAAAAAACAGAGACGCACTGTCGGACCTAGAGAATGCGGATAAGCATGACAAGCTGCAAACGGCGTACCTGGCCCTCACAGAGGACTACAAGAGGATCTTAGAGAAAGTAGATCTTTCTGGCGCGCTCTTGCAGCACAAACGTGCCGAACCTGGGGAGCATGATTCCGATACTCCTAGCGCAAAGCTGCGAAAAGTTGAAGCCTAAGAAAGACTGGAAACTGGAGCCTTCGCCTGCCCTCCCCACCCAGGTCGATCGACGCGACGCCTCATTTTTTTTTTATTTCCAGACTCGAGGACTTCCAAAAGCGGAAGGCGTACACTTCCAGAAGGAGAAGATAATTTGTGGCTAGTGAGAAGCCCAGCGGCTCACGGATAACTTGATATGGGCATCGAGTTTATGGGTATGAGAGATGTAGAACACCTTGGAAGCGATCCATATTTGCTTGGAGACAGATGTATGCACGTAGCCAGTAGACTACTGGGGCCCTCCGGCAAACGGCAGAGCTTCACAAACGCGCCTCAAAGCAGGAAGGTCGCAGTACCGAAATATTTTGCGCCACATGTCCCAATTCGGAATAATGCATGGTTCTTACAGCAAGTCCACGATCATCTCTTCAATTTCATTCATCCCTTGCTTTTAAAAGCAAACTGGCTGTCACTCTTCTTCACTTTAAACCCCCCTTTCTCCCCAGTGTCACTTCTCCGCAGGAAATAGCTAGCCTACAGACACAATTGTGTGAGGAAGACAACTTAGCACCTGAAAATGCACAGAACTTACTCTCTCAGATCCTCGAGAGCCCCAACGGCTTCTCAGATTGCGACGCCACCACCACCACCAGCGTCCACCAAGTAAGTAGCGACTTAGAGCTCTTTGCTGCGTACACCGTGTAGTGCGTTACTAACTATATGAATCACACCAGGGGCAAATTCTTTGGAACCAGCTCTATTGCTTCCACTTTGAGAAAGTCGACAGCCGGCTCCTTCGGTCCTGAGCTTGCCAAGAAGCTCTCCCAACTGATCAAAATCGAGAAGAACCTCGAGAGATCCATTGAGCTCGTTGCCAGAGAAAGAAGACTTGTTGCCAAGCAGCTGTCTCTGTGGGGAGAGGAGAACGACGAGGACGTCTCCGATGTTACCGATAAGTTGGGTGTCTTGCTCTACGAGATTGGTGAGCTTGAGGACCAGTTCATCGACAAGTACGACCTTTACAGAATTACGCTCAAGTCCATTAGAAACATTGAAGCTTCTGTCCAGCCTTCGAGAGACCGCAAGCAGAAGATCACCGACGAGATCGCGCACTTGAAGTACAAGGACCCACAGTCTCCAAAGATTCCAATTTTGGAGCAGGAGCTTGTGAGAGCCGAGGCCGAGTCTCTGGTTGCGGAGGCGCAGTTGTCCAACATCACCAGAGAGAAGCTCAAGGCCTCCTTCTTGTACCAGTTTGATGCTCTCAGGGAGATGTCGGAGAAGCTTGCTCTCATCGCTGGCTACGGCAAGGCCCTTCTGGAGTTGCTTGACGACTCTCCAGTGACTCCTGGCGAGACCCGGCCTGCATACGATGGTTACGAGGTGTCGAAGCAGATCATTATTGATGCCGAGAACGCTCTCTCCTCGTGGACCCTGGACAACTCGTACGTGAAGGAGCCTGCGCTCTCTTTGCACCAGACCGTTGACGATGTTTACGAGGGTGAGGCTGGTGCCGAGCAGGCTGAGACAGAGTGGGCCGAGCACGAGGCTGCTGCCAGCTCTTAGGGATTTTTTCTGGCTACCGCTTGTACGACGTATATTTCTCTGGCCCTTTTGATGGCGTGTGTGCTGGGCGGTTCGGCCTTTGTTAAGGGCCGCCCATTTCACTCTTTTGTATCCACTTTTTCAATGTTTGTCTTGGTCAATATATTTCAGCTCTCTTTATCAGCAGACAGTAAGTAGGTACTTCTCTGTGGGTAGGGAGGACGGACAATGCCCAAAGGGGAAAACTGGCGTTGCGAAAAAGGGGCCAGAAAAAGGGCCAAAAAAAAGGATGGTTCCTAGCAGGATCGAACTGCTGATCCCCGCGTTATTAGCACGATGCCTTAACCAACTGGGCCAAGGAACCAGATCCTGTTAGGGGGGCGCGAATGCCAGCCATGTGCAGCTTCTACATTACCTCTCTGCACCGGCCACATGCGTCCTTTCCGCTGCTTCCCCCTCCCTGCCCCTCCTTCGCCTCGTTGGCACCATTGTAGACCCGCAAAGCCCGGGCGGCAGCTCTGTGCGTACGGCACGCACAGCAACGCGCCCTTCTAAGCCAGAAGGCCCCGCCCCCACCGCCAGCCAGCCATAGTAAGTGCTCGTCCTACAGAAGAACTCCAGTGCCACAAATTTCTATCTGGGCCAAGCAAGATCTATAAATTTTTGCTTCTGGCTCAGAGCTGGACTTTTAAACAGTACAACTGCCTCCCAGACCGGTCAACACAGCGTCGCCAACAAACCCCGTCCATAGCCCGCGTCCCTCACAGAAGATGGAACTGAACAGCGCAAACCTCATTGCTGTCCTGGAGGTAGCCTCAGGACGAGAAAGGGGAGTTGATCAGCAGGCAGCCGAGAGCCAGCTCAAGCAGTGGGAAGCCGTGAAGGGGTACCACTTCTTGCTCCAGTCGATATACAGCAACCTGGAGCTCTCTCTGCAGGTCCGCTGGCTCGCAATCATCTGCCTGAAGAATGGAATAGAAAAGTACTGGAGACCCACACGCATCAACGCCATATCAAAGGAGGAAAAGACAGAGATCCGAAGGCACTTCTTCCAGCTGCTGGACGAGTCCAACAGCCAATTGACAATCCAGAACGCCTATTCAGTAGCCCGCGTGTGCCGCTACGACTTCCCTACAGAGTGGGGCTCCATATTTGACGAAATTGCTTGCCTGCTGGACTCCAGCAAAGAGAACCTGATAAAAATTTACAACACACTAGTAATCCTGAACCAGGTACTGAAGGTGCTGTCCACTGTAAGAATAGGACGGGCCAGAGGGGCAATGCAATCAAAAGTCCCTGTTTTATTTCCTCATCTTGTAAAGTACTATCACCTGTTTTATCAGCGGTGGACGGCCGACTATGACACGGCAGTGATGAATGCCGGGTATATGTGTCTAAAGACTTTAAGGCGATCCATTGTGGATGGCTATGAATACCCTCACAGAGAACCAGACATTTGCGAATTCATGCAAAAATCACTACAGAATTTTCAGCACCTACTACTACTTCATGAGACCACTAACACCGAGCTTTTGGAAAGATACCTGAAATGCTACGTCAAACTATACTTTAATTTAACCAATGAAAACCCTGCTGCTTTTGTCCTGCTCCCCTGTTCAAACCACATACTTTTATCCTTTCTCAGCCTGTTGGAATCGAAGGCTTCTGAAATCCATAACAGCACTCGAGATAACGACTTTTGGGAACAAATAGCAATAAAAGTCGTTCTGGTCCTCAAGAAGCTGACCACCTTTGCTTATAAAAAGGGGGCAATTTTGTTGAGACAGAGAAATGACAAATCTGAGATAGAGCGTGCTACTGAATTTTTGAAAAGAGATTTCTTTACTCCAGCTTTACTCGAAACCTTGATGGAGCTAATAATCAATTGGTACTTGAAGCTCAGACCGTCTGATTTGGAAAGTTGGCAAGTTGAACCGGAGGAATGGGTAAATGAAGAATTGCAAGTCAGCTGGGAGTACCAAATTCGGCCGTGTGCTGAGAACTACTTTCAAGACTTAGCATCATACTTTAAATCATATCTATCAAACTATATCATGCAGAAGATAGAGGGAAGTTTGAACAATGAAACCACGGACATATTGACAAAGGACTCCATTCTTTCTGTGTTTCAACTCAGCCCTAATGCTATTAGTGAAAGTTGCGATTTTGATGTCTTATTTCAAAATTATTTTCTTCCTGAAGCTCTAAAAGATCATCCTGCGGAAAGAAAGATTATAAAAAGACGCATCTGTCTTATTATCCCAGAATGGCTCTCTTTCCAGCGCTCAAAACGAACGAGATTGGATATATATGGACTCATAATTAGATTTTTGGGTACCTCAGAGGGAAACGACCAGGTTGTCAGATTAACAGCGCTCCAAACATTGCAGCATCTAGTCGATGACTGGGAGTTCAGAAAACACGATTTTGAACCATATTTGAATGATACAGTGAGATCCATTCTACGCATCCTCATATCCTTGGAATTGACTGAATCAAAAATATTTGTTCTAAAAGTGTTATCACTAGTGATAGAGAGAACCAACCCATTGATTTCCGAGGAAGAGCTAATGAACATAATACAAATGATCCCTGCAATGTGGCAAGCATCCAATAATTCCAATGAAATGATTGTGAAAAATTCTTTGTTGAGAGTACTGAGGGACCTAACAAACTCGTTAAACTCCAGCAGTGATAAGGCACACAGTATAGCACTTCCTTTGATTCCTATCTGTTGCGAGGAAACTTCTGAATTCTATTCTCTTCTATGTGAAGATGGGTTTGAATTATGGTCTGCTGTGTTACGCCAGCTTCCTTTATCTTCGCCGATACCGAAAACCTTGGTGGACTGCTTCCCTATGATTATTAAGGGGCTCTTGACTTGGACAGAAGTTCTACCCTTGGTTTTGGGTATTATAAGATCGTACACGTTGCTGGATTATAAGTTGTTTGAATCAACCACAGCACTAGAGATTTTTAGGATTCTCGGCGGTTATCTGAACTCTATGAGAGATGATTCTATTTACATCACATCGTCTCTTTTGGAAATTTTGATTCTCCAAGTGGAAGATATTTCCAGTTCTCCACTAGTATCCAATATTGTTGAAAGTGGGCTTTTCAATGAAATGGTTAATTACCTGGTCAGGGAGTCGCAGTCTCCAAATTGTGAAATCAAGCTTTCATTACCCATCTTGCGACTTATCCAGAAGGACCCATCTACTTTTGTTAGACTCCTGAGTCACATTGCGATGAAAGATATGAATTTGCCTGTTTATTTCAATAGCGTTCTTTACTCTATCACTTCGATGTTGAAAATGGTTTTTGATGCTAAGATTAAAAAGATTTTTGTCTTGGCATTGCTATCGTTTTACGACACACAGCTGATATTTAAGGAGTTTGTCCCCAGAGACTTATCTGTGGATTTGGAGTATCAATTGCTTAATTTACGGAAGGCCCAGGCCATCTGCCTTGTTCTTTCCACAAAGTTTAGTGATGTTCTTTATGTTTTGACCCACTTGCTTGAAGAAAATCAGGAAAGCGAAAATGGTGATTGTGGTTCGTATCACAACCAAACCTCTTACGATGATGATGAGCTTCATCTTATAGAAAATAATGATGACGATGTTGACGAAGACAATGAGTATGCTAAAGAATTTCGGGTGCCTCCATCTGCTGAAAGGATGAGATTCACCAAGTTAGCGATGGAACGTGATAGCGTCTACAATGTGAACTTAAAGCAGCTGGTAAGAGTGAAAATGGACCAGCTACACGCCAATTTATCTGGCTTTGACCAGCTCATCGGATCTGTAAGCAAAGAAACTTTGGAACAGCTGGAGATGTTTTTAAATTGATGACGGCAGCAGCCGTTTAGGTCACTCTGACCAATACAACTTCGTAACAGTCATTAACTAATGCCTATATATCGTGGAATTTCTAAATATACACTGTCCGTAGCCCTAAGAAAGGCTCTGAGTTATGCCAACCGTGACCTGCACGTGATACGGGTAGATTCAAATGGCAGAATCAAAGCTAGAACTAGACGATGAAGCTCCAGAATTAGCTCCATTTCCAGTTGGCCTTGAGTAAGGGTGTGATCTTACATATGATCTCGCCACGTTGGATCTGGTTGGACCACCTCCAACATTCCCAGTCCGCTCCACGTTTATAATGCCTGGCGTACCGCTATCGGACCGGGTGGGTGTTGACTCGCTTGCAGGAGTGGTATATCTTAGTTCGTTCACTGGTGGTCCTGTTCTTCTTCCAGTAGAAGGACCTTGGGCTTCAGCAGGGAAGCTGATTGGAGGGTCACGTGTGCTATATCCCATGCTCATTGGACCCGACCAATCCACAGGAATAAATATTTCGGTGAGCGCAATCGGATAAAATACGAGATTCGAGGTCTCATTTGCGTTAGGCTCTGAAAGCTCAGGAGCCACTTCACGACGACAGAGCGGACACGACACGTTCGATTTCAGCCACTCTTCAATGCATGACTTTCCAAAGATGTGTTCGCATTGGGGCATCTTAACAGGGTAATGTAGTTCCGACTCATTCAAATCATTGTCTAAAATGTCATCCAGGTTTGCGCTCTTTCTTTCGATCATGTTTTTCACGGAGTCCTCTTCACTGACGCGATAAGGATGCTCGTTCTGAGCTGTTTCATCAGTAGGGAACGAGATATCAGGATCATCTATATTGTACCCGTCTAGAACAGCTGGTAATGTCGATCCTTGACGGTCGATATCCATGTCATTTTTGGCAGCTTCACGGAGCTCTGCTTTCTTCTTTTTTCTCTCTATTATTTCATCATAATCGTACTCGAATGGCTCGAAACATATTGGGCAAAAGCGCTCGTTAGGCGGTATATCCTTCAGACTGACAGGCTTCAGTAACTCTATGGCCTTCTTCGATGCATGCTTTTTCAGGTTGTGGTTTGGATTGTTGAGCATTCTCACAAAATTGCGCATCATTATAGCAATAGGGGAGTCTGCGAAATTCAGCTGCGGGTGGCCCGGAACTTGTGGAGGCTGTTCTCCTTGCGTTTCCGGCGCGCCACCCACAGCCGCGGCATTAGTGGCCATGTCTGGCGAGGGGAAGATGTCGAATGCAAACGAAAGCCCCTGTATTGGGGTCCATAATCTGGGGCGCCTTGGGTTAGGGCCGGTGCTTTCGGGATTGCCTGTGCTGTTTCCATTGCTGTTAGTGTTGTTAGCATCGGCGTCGCCCGTGTCCTGGGTAGCTCTGCTGGCGATGTCGTTGGTGCTGTCACCTGTGGCACTGAAGTTGACGGGCGTGTAGCCCTGACGTGGGCTTGACGCGGTGTCGTGCGGCGCTGATCCAGATGAGGCCGCGAGCGAATCAGCCGGTGTCTGGTCGGCTCCGCGCTCCGTGGCGGAGCCGCTTTGCTGTCCACGCTCTATGTCCTGTCTATTGATGTTCACTGCCGCTTGCGGTGAGCCTGTGTGGCCTGTGTGGCCTGTGGGACCTGTCGATTCGTTCATGATGCTGCCAACTGCTGGCTCGCTGGTGATAAGAGAACGTGGGATTGATCTGGATGTTTTGTATTTCGTGATGATTAATATATGCTCAATCGCGCACAAAAAAACATTATTGCCGATCCGGGCTCTGAAATCCTCTATCCGTGACGTAATTGGAAACTTCCAGAAGAAGAAATAACACACCCGTGCACCATTTTAGAAAGCGCTTTTCGGCGGGTTCCCAGACAAATGATTACATAACATATTGGTTTTTGCACTGCTGCGAGCGACTGACTCTAAGTGATGAAGGGACGGACACTTACTTAAGGGGTCGCATAGGCAGATGGGAATTTTCTGATTACCTGCTGTATGACGTAATCAAGAGGTTTAGTTAAGAATACTACTATGGACAGATAGAGCACACACACACACACACAGAGGGCATGAAGAAGCGGGGAAAAGAACTTGTCGTTTGGGATCTGATACATGCTCGAAAGCACCCTAATAAGCTGCTCAAGAGGTAGTAAGTGGAAGAAGTAGAAATAGGCCCAGGCGGGCCTCTTAGAGTGTTAAGTGAACAGTAATAGGGAGTGCTTGAGTAGGATGCGCTAAACACACTAGATTAAAAGTCTAATATATATATATCGAGAGGACATTAGCGACACGGATCATCAGTTAGTGACAAGTAAATCAGGATGCAGAAACGTTTGCGGTAGGCGCAAAAGAAATCGAATCGGTCGGTCGATGCCATTTAAGATATAAAGATGAATTAAACAGTGTGTTAGTCGCCCCACCCTCACAGGTACTGGGAGCGGATCTGGTTGGCCATGACGCGCTCGTTCTCCGGCAGGATATCAATTTGCTGCGGTGTAAGCTTGAGAACCTGCACAATGAGACTCGCCTCTTGCTCATTGATGTGGACCAGCTTTGAGATCGCTTTCTGGGGCAACCCGGCCCACTCCGGGCTCATATGCTGACTCTGTGCGGCCGGTAGACCGAGAGGCGGTTGGGCTGGGTTACTGCTAAGTGGGGATGGAGTTGAAACGGGGTTCTGCGACGAAAGGGAAGAAGGAGTTCCGGCAGGGTTGAACGGCGAGAATTTTTGACTCTGTGGCTGTGGCTGGTGGAACTGGCTTCCTCCCTCGTTTCCCTGAGATTGTTGAGACTGCTGTTGGGAAGCAATAGACTGGTTAATCACGTCAAGATCAACAATACCCATTAATAGCAATGACTGTGCAGCGGCAACTGCGAGCTTCGTGTTAGACTGCAGTATCTGAGCGGCCTCGGAATAATTTGGTGAAGGTCCGCTCAGGATCATCTTGAGCTTGGCCAGAAGTTCAATTAAAATGCCTGGTGGAATCGTAGACAAAATTTCAGAAACTTTGTCCTTTGCGTAAATGACTTGATGAGACTGTGGCGGCAATGGGAGGTACTGTGACGCCATCGAGAGATTTGGCGGGACCGATGGTTGAACCGACAAAGGCTGTGCGTTGCCGTTGCTGACGCCGTGACCGCTAACGCTGTCAGCGGGCAAACCACCGCCCTGTTGCTTGGTAACTTGTTGTACAACAGACATGATATGATTCATGTCCATGCCATTCGAAATCATCTGGGACACCATCTGCTGGAGCTGAGGGTTTGATGAGATGCTGGAGAGGATGTCGCTCGGGTTCTGACTTCCCGATCCAAACCGTCCGTTGCTGGACGGAGCCACTCCGGCAGCGAATCCTCCAACAGTGTTGCCGTTCCCATTAGTTGGGGTTGAGGCTGATGACGATGACGAGTTCGAGGCGGGTAGCCCACCCGACTGATAGGTATTGTACTGCGGTGGGAGGTTTGGGTTGGCAATGAGCATCTCCTGAGGCAGGATAACGTTGGAAGGGAGAAATCCTCTGTTGAGCTGGAGTTCCGGTTTCTGGCCAGGGGCGGGGTTTCTGAGGCCTTCTTTGGAGAGCTCGATCCTGAGCTTTTTTCTGCCCTCGATTTTCACCTTTGCCAGTATCTGCAAGGCCCTCGCTGCAGTATCAGGGGTGGCGTACTCGACGAAGCAGAAGCCCTTGTTTTTTGAGGCGTTGTCCATCATGCAGCGGACGTCGACGACGGGGCCTGATCCGCAGACGACGGACTTGATGATTTCGACGTCCCAGTTGTAGGGGATGGCGCCCAGGTACAAGACGCACGAGCTGTTTGATCCGGTCGACATTTCGGTGGGGGGATACACTCGGGAGGGGTGTTCAAGGGCGGGGAGGGGAGGGGATGCGTGTCTAGTGAGGTGGTTTTTCTGTCCTGGGGAGTGTGGGTTCTCAGTATTAATAACAAGATCGAGCGGCCAGGGGTTAATATTCGGATTAACCGAGGGCGGGTCTGTCGGTCTCACGGCGAGGGGCTTGCACGGCTGGGGCACAAGCAGCGTAAAGGGAGCGAGAGACACGGTGATCTGGGCAGGGGCAGAGAGGCGGGGCGCGGGGGCAAAAAAAAGAAGGGGCGGGCGGGTGAGGCGGTTGGGAGTGGTGCCTCTGCTCGACTCTCTTTTTTGTCCTTCCGGGGGAGGGGGGGAAGCTAGAAGAGCTCGACGAAGACGCTTGCTCGCGGGCGGCTGGTCTCAGGCGCGGGGAGTCGCTGCGCGGGGAGAGACGGGAGAGGGGTGGGCGCCGGGTGTTCTCGAGTCTGTGAAAGACCGTCGCCTGTGGTGGTGGTGGGGTGAGTGTGGTGAGCGTCTGCGCGTTGTGTCTTGGAGAGTTTGTTCCCAAGTTTCTTGTTCCTTGGGTTTTTTTTCCAGCTCCCGTCTCTGTGGCTAAAGGGAGGGAAAAAATTTTCGCTCGCACTGGAAAAGCACACCGCTGGAAAAATTTTTTTTGCGGGCCAGCGTCCCGTGCCCAGTTCCCTGTTGGCGCGGGGGGGGGGAGAGGGGGGGGGGCCTGGGAAACCGGGACGACCCGCGTCGCTGCCCGTCTGCTGGCGCGGGCGGCGGGGGAGCAGAGCGCGGGCGGCTGCAGCAGCAGCAGCAGCAGCAGCCTGGCACGCTACTCGGGGAGGGAGAGGAGAGGGGAGGCGTAGGCTGCCTGATTAGGGGCGTACACACGTTCTTACATACACAGGGTGGGGGCGGCGCGCGGGCAGGGCTCAGGAGCAGCCAGAGCAAAAAAATCAAAAAAAATCGCAAGGGCCTCCCTCCTCCTCTCTCTGCGACCCCGCATCGGCACAGGCCCCTGTCACAGCAGCTGCGAGTATTTGCGCTTGATCTCCAGGTACAGGCGCTGCTGCTCGGGCGACGCAACCTGGCTCATGATGTCTTGGTCGCTCATCGAGCAGATGACCTTGATCGCCTCAAGCTGGCTCGGGTCCAGCCCCAGCGACTGCGCGCCCGCGTCCGGTGCAGCCGGCGCCTGCGGCGCAGCACCGAAGCTGCCCGGCACCGCTCTCCCGCCCGCGCCCTGAGTCGGAGCACCGCTAGACTCAGACTGCTCCACTAGTATGTCTTTGATTCGCGCAGGGTCTGCGGCCCCTTGAAGCATCGCCGCCTGCACAAGCGCAAAGATAAGCTGCGGGTTCTTTTCGAGCAACACCTCCATGAGCTCAGGACGGCTCTTCGACATGAGCTTCGCGTCGAGGACCAGATTCTTGAGTCTTTTCGGGTCCAGCATCGTCAAAGAATTAGTAATCACCTGGTTCAGGTCCTCGATCGACGAGTTCTGCATCATCATCCCTGGTGGCAGAGGTGGGATCTGCTTCTCTAGCTGTGTGCGCTTGCTTGGAGCCTGGGACTTCATCGCGTTCGTGAGAGTCTGCTCGTTCGAGAAATTGCACTTCAAGTAGCGGTTCCCTATCGAGTAGTTGTTTAGGTTCCTCACTGCAGACGACGCTGTCTCTGCATCCTGGTACTCGACGAAAGCGTATCCTTTGGACTTGCCAGTTTCCTTGTCGAACAGCAGCTTTGAGGACACGACAGGGCCGACCGAACGCGCGATGTCTAGGATCTGCTCCTCTGTCTGGTCATAGGGGATGCCCCCTATGTAGATTACACGACTCGTCTCCGACGTGGGGTAATGCTCGGACATATCCAGTGGTTCCGGACGACAAGAGGTCCGTGCCAGCTGCCTGTGTGCTACGCTGCGGGTCCGGCTCGTAAGCTCAGAAGTTGCTGCCTTCTCCAGGAACTGCCAGCCAACCTGTTTGACAAAGCTGCTGTACATACACTGCAGTAGTACTCTCACTCTCACTCTCACTCCTTGTGTGTGTGTGTGTCTCTCTCTCTCACTCTCTCTAAAGATACTCCTTGCACCAGTGAGACTGCAAACTGCTTAGATAATTGTACGGCCGGGTAACGTATTTTGCGAAAATTCGTCGTTTGCACTCAGAAAAATTGCTACACCAGCTAAGCGGGTCGCGGGGCTCCTAGCACCACTTACAGTGCACTATCACCCATAGGTCACGTGCCATATATTATGTAGAGTATCACGTGTGCATCACTATCCAAGTGTAGCGACACTTCACACCGCTAGTTTTGCCACAAGTGGAGAGGGGGGGGAGGGGGAGTAGGTTCTATATACTGTATCACCAAAATGTATGTTCCTTTTCCAAGATGGAGGAGATGTGTGTGTATCTACGGGCGCGGGCGGAGCAGCTGAGACTGCGCCGAGCACTTCCCGGAACAGATAGCGCCTTACTGGCTTCGCGCGAACAAGGAGCCACGTAGCTCTGGTGTGCTGTACTGTGAAGGCGGAGGTTATTGCGTGTGTCTGTCGCTGTTTGTGCGGGGGAGAAGAAGCACACACACACACACACATATACGGGAGTGCTTTTTAGTTCTGGAGACTTTTTTTTTTCTTTAAATTTCTCGTGTCTCTATCGCAGAAAGAGAGCCCGGGAGGCGACACACAGAGGATCCTACACGGAGCCCCTTCCCTTCCTGCACCGCTTGCGAGAAGCAGCCACTGGCACAGACGAGCGACATGAATGCCGTGGAGGCCAAGACCATCATCTCGAACCTCGACAAGGCGAAGGACTCGGGCACGATACTGGATCTGCTGACTATCCTGAAGAAAGATGTAAAGGCAACAGAAAAGTTCCTGCGCGAAACCAAGGTCGGGGTCGCCGTCAACAAGCTGCGGTCCCACAGCAGCTCAGAGGTCAGCTCACTGGTGAAGGCGATAATCAAGCAATGGAAGGAAGATGTCTCCAAGGAAAAACGCGCGATCAAGCACACGGCGGTGGCCCCAAAAGAGACCCTGGCCCAGCCTGTCAAGGAATCCGCAGAGGCCGCCGACGCGAAGGCCTTTGTCAGCTCCAAGCCTAGAAACCCTGCCAACGACGGCGTAAAGATAAACTTTCATGACGATCCGACGAGAAATAGCTCCATTTCAGGACTATACACTGCCTTAGCTATAGATTCCAAGGCTCTTCCTGCCGACATTGTGTCGATCGCCCAGGAAATTGAAGCTGCATCATTCAAGATCTCAAGTAGCAAGGTTTCGGACCAATACAGAAACAAGATGCGCTCGCTCATAATGAACCTGCGCAACAAGAATAATCCAGAGCTGCGGACGCGAATACTTGACAAAGAGCTGAAACCCGACAAGTTTGTCACCATGACGAACCAAGAACTGGCTCCCGAGGCTTTAAAGAAACAGCTTGCCGACTTGCATCAGAAGAACCTTTTTGACGCCCAAGGAGCGGTTCAAAAGAGAGCCGTCACGGACCGATTTGTGTGCGGAAAGTGCGGAAAGCGAGAGGTGAGCTACTACCAGATGCAGACGAGATCTGCAGATGAGCCTTTGACTACATTTTGTACATGCGAGAATTGTGGACACAGATGGAAGTTTTGTTGAAGGTTTTCGCACAGGTGCTATATGTGGGTATTTATGTATTTCGGCCTCCTCTGTTTGGGTCAGGCGATTCTCTGTAGCTAGCGACTCAGCGGACCGGGAATCTGACGCTGCATATATATCTATACGCAAGACTAATGTCATCAAATTTCAGGTCCATTTGGTACTTGTCGACGAGCTCCAAAAGATCAGACAGTAAATTCACGTTCTGCTCTCTGATCAGCTCCTTTGCGAAGAACAGGGGGAACAGGTATTTCGTGAAGGGGAAGGAGGCCTTGGAGCTGTAGTTCAGGGTCTTCAGCTCTGCTGCTGTCATCGCCTCGTTCACGGCCTTGTAGTAGTCAAAGGCGAGAGCCCGCAAATCCTGATGCGCCCGGCATTCCAGCAGCAGCTGTTCAAGCCTTATAAGCCCTTCTTTGCTGTCGGTGCTGTACGATTGGGTGAAGAAGCTTCTGACAGCCCGGCGTTTCTGCAGGCACGAGAGCCCGGCTGTCGTCCTCAAGCGAGGGTTCAGGTGTGCTCTCAGTCCTCTACACAGCATGTCTCTCCATCGCACCTGCCCAAGTGGATTAAAACGGGGCCCTGTCGCGTTGCACACGTCGCTGTCTCAATCAACAGCGGAACCTGGCCCCGCAAGTTGTAGCGTCGCAGAAAGCCTAAACGCTTCGAGAGCGTGCGGTTCTGGTTCTGCTGTCTTTTTTTTTCTTTTTCGCTCGCCTTTATGGTCTCACAGCAGTAAGACAATTAAGCTCGTTTTCTAAGCCATTACGCTTATCTATCTATACAAGTTTATCTATGTACAGGCATGCTTGGTCCGGCCGCCTGCTGGACCAACGCTCACGAACCCGCTCACACCGTCTCACTGCGAGTCGAAGATGTATTTCGACTCATGCGCGATCTCAGAAACCACCCGAGAGAACCGCTCAAAGGCGACTGCGTCCAGGACCTGGAGCTCGTCTGCAGAGAACTTTGACAGCACGTAGTCCGAGACGATGTCTGGGTCTTGCTTGTGGTCGCCCTCGTAGTTCCTTCCGATCCCGATCTGAATCGCTGTGTAGCCCTTCCCGATGTGCTGCTGGATGGACCGCAGGCCATTATGGCCACGGTGAGACGAGTTCTGCTTGCGAGCCTTGACCTTCCCAAGCTTCAGATCCAGCTCGTCATGAACTACAACCAGCACCGGGTTCCACTGGGCAGATTTCAACTTCAGCAAAACGCTCCATGACCTCGCAAGACCCTTGCCGCTCAGGTTCATATAGCCAGGGGTCTCGTAGAGCAACACCTGCGGCTCAGAGCCGCTGGCTTTAAACTTGACCCCGCCAATACTCTCCGTGGTGTCGAACCCGCGAGCCTCCGCGTACCTCTTGAGCATGTAGTGCCCCACAGAGTGCCTCGTGCCTCTGTACTTTGACTCAGGGTTGCCTATGGAGGCGATGAGAATGAGCGGAGGCTTGTCCGAGGGAGAAGAGGTTCTTTTCAGGAGCGCGTGAGCATTAGACGAGCCCATCGGTGACAGTTGTGAGAGCACCCGCGCACCCAGTGTCTTCCAGCTCAGGATCTGATTCATTCCTCGACAGAAACCCGCTTCAGAGGCTTCTGCAATCTGGCGGGCCTGTGGAGTCAGCTCTGCCGCGGAGAGATAAGCTGCCACTACGGAAGATCTCTCTTTCATCCCTGTGATACTATCTCGCCTTGATGCCCCGCCCTGTTAATTTTTCATCTTCTCTCCAGGAGATCAAATCGCTTACGTAAGCACTGTATGGGCTGGGTGCTTTTTGTCGCTGAGGAGAGTCACAGAGAGAGAGGAGGAGACGGCGCGGGGGCCGAGGCCGGGCGGGCTGTTGGTGGAGGGGTGCGTTTATAGTTGTGTGTGCATGCGGCCAAGTGGGTGGCTTGGTGGCCTCTTTCTGAGGCGCCGGATGGGGGCGGGCCAAGATGCTCGAGGATGATCGGTCGCCTGAAAATAGTTGCTTTTCTGAGAGGCTGAAGAAAATGCCGTTTTGAGGAAACTTAATCCATCGGTGGAGATTGCAGCGCGCGCAGTATAAAAGCGTCTCGAAGGCAGGAGCGACGACCGCGTGGGGAGCTGGCACTGCTGCATCCCGTGCCAGAGAGCAGCCATGTCGCCTGACGAAGCTGTGGACCCCAACAAGCTCGGAATGGTCCCATCGCTGCTGATAAAGTTTCTGTTTGCCTGCGCTCTGACCGCCTGTGTCTTCCTCTACTTCGAGAAGACGTCGTCCCTGAACGGGCACACGCCGGAGGAGAACCGCAGAAGAAACGCCCCCGCGAAGAAGACGGCCTAGGAAGCGGATGTGGCAGCGGGGGCGGCAGAATCAGCAGGTGCTGCGAGCCCCCCAGCCAGCTTCACCGCGCCCTGGCATCGGTGGTCGCGGCGCGGCGCGGGGCGTCTTCTGGCCCATCGAGAGGAGCCGTCTCTTCCCTCCCTTATATCTCCCGTACATACCCGACTCTCTAAGCGACAATCTCGTCCATCAGCTTCGTGCTCTTCTGTGTAGGCAAGGCAGCACCGCACTCACCTCACCGTGCACGGCGGCAGAAGCAGAAGCAGCGCCAGCGCCAGCGCCAGCGCCCCGTATCTTAAGCTTTTGGTGTTACCCGGCCCACTCGACCCCAGTTCCCCAGGCTGTCCGGGGATGGTGATCTGCGCGGAGAGCCCAGTGACTACTGCTCCCAAAAAACTCCGGCCGGTCCTTCTTTCCTGCCCCCCGCCCCCCCCAACCAGCATCACGGCCGGCACGGAGCGGGCTCAACGCTTCTGGACCCGCCGCTGCTCTTCCGTGATCCCGCCAGCCTGAGCGCCAGCATGTCCGAGGAAGACAGCCCGGCGCCCGCCGCGCGCGGCGCGGACAGCGCCGCCGACGCGAGCCGCACCGGTCAAAGCTCAGCTTCACCCGCAGCCCACCACCAGTCTCCGCTCTCCTCCCCCGGCTCGCCTCCCCTGAAAGAGGCGTCGGAGCAGCTGCCGGAGCAGCCGCCGGACAAGAAGCGCAAGAAAGTGGCGCAGGCTTGCGTGTACTGCAGGAGATCCCACATGATCTGCGACGAGGGCAGGCCCTGCCAGCGCTGTATCAAGAGAAATATCGGGCACCTCTGCCACGACGAGCCAGCTCAGGGGAAGAAAACACCCAGGGGCTCGTCGGTCTCACCCTCACACGACCAGGAACCGCATCCCCTCAGTCCAGTGTCCCACGTGTCTCCCACAGCAGCCCTAGGCCCTGCAGAAGTGCTCCAGAAAGCCGTCGCCGTCGAGGCGCCTGCACTGACCTCCGCGTCCACTAGCAGCTCGCTCAACGCTACTGCCTCAGGCAGCAGCCGTGAGGTCTCTGAAAAACTCTCCGAGGCAAACATGTATAACTCCGAACTCAACTCTTCCTCCAACACTGTGGGATACATCCAGTCATCTCAGCCGGGACATGTCTCTCAGCCCCTCCGCCCCTCAGCTGAACAGCGACAACACCCTTCTGCCACCGCAGCACAGTCCCAGCAGAACTCAGGAGCCCCGCTTTCCACAGCTATCAACCAGCAACCCTTTTTCTACTCTGAGCATGCAGGGTCGGAATTCAACTCTCTGACACAGTTCCTGTCCATGATCGATGATACAGATATGATCAACTCTATTAATTTAAACGATGACCCCTTGCTGCGCAAACTGGAGCATATCAACAGCAACAGCAACTCCTCCACAAATCTTCTTCTTCAGGCAAACCAGATGCCAAATATTGACGCTTTTGAGAATACGCTATTATTCAACAGGGCGACTGCCAGTCCAAGTGCAGTTGGTTCACAGGTTGTGAGGAGCTCAACGACAAGCTTACCCCAGCTGGCCGCTACTAACAGTCTAGCGGGGATTCCTCAACCGGATTCTGCGGATACTGTAAAGTTTGATAATGCCTATCAATCTGGACAGACATCTTCTCGTGTCAGTCTTCGCCAGGAGCCAAACGGCAGCTCTGCTGCGAGTCCACAGATAAGTCAGCAGTCACTACAGATACACAATCAGAGCCAAACTAAGCAGCCCTATGTTTCAGACTCGGCCAGGGATAAGTTTTTCCTAACCGCGGCTGATCCGACAACTGAGATTTCTCCTGAAGAGCGATTGAAGCAAGTGATCAATGCTAAGCTTGAAGCAGGTCTCTTGAAGCCCTATAACTATGCGAAAGGCTACCAACGACTTCAAACATACATGGACAATCACATGGCTACGTCGTCGAGACAGCGGATACTTAAGCCTTTATCCACATTCAGACCGGGCTTCAGAGCTGTTGCAAAGACCTTGAAGGATTTGGATCTGATATTAGTTGAGGAGAATTTCGAAAGAGTGCTGCTTGATTACGATCGTGTGTTTACAGCCATGGCTATCCCAGCCTGCTTATGGCGTAGAACTGGTGAGATCTATCGAGGAAATAAAGAATTTGCATCCCTGGTGGAGGTGTCAATAGACGATTTGAAAAACGGAAGGTTAACAATTTACGAGCTGATGACGGAGGAAAGCAGTGTGAACTTTTGGGAAAAATATGGGGCCATAGCTTTTGACAAGACCCAAAAGGCCGTCCTGACAAGCTGCAACTTAAGAAGCAGGGATGGCAGAAAGAAGAAGAACTGTTGTTTCAGTTTTACTATCCGGAGAGATCAGTATAATATTCCTAGCTGTATTGTGGGAAATTTTATTCCGATTCAATAGAGACTGAAGTTTCAGAGCGACTGATGGATATCTTGTACAAGAAGATTGGTGACCGTACGTCCTTCGTGCTGGGAACTCCAATCAAGGTAAAACTTGTCTATTATACCCAGTGTAGCCGGGCCAAAGTTGATGAAGTGGCACTCTCTCGCATTTGGAAGTGACATTATGTTCTGTAGGCATTTAAGAAACTGAACTGGTCTTGAAGTTACACTGACTATGTTATGTGCCTGAGCTCTCGCTGATGTGGTAATTTCACCCGATAGATTAGAAACAGCAGGTAGCTTCAAGTTTCCTATGTTTTGGTTGATCAGCGCCTCCAGCTCTGCCTCTAACGGTCTCAGAAGTGGGTGGTGGAAAGGAATGTGTACTCCAAGGTCAACAGTTCTTATTCGAGCTTTTTCTGTTGTCAGTTGCTGTTTAAGTATCGGCAACTTCTCTTTCAGCTCTCCCACAGTACCGCTTACAACAATTTGCTGGTAATTGTTTATGTTGCTTATATTAACGTCCATTTCACGGAGATGCTGCATAACGACATCCATATGGCCGCTCTTGAAAAGTAGCGCCTGCATGGTGTACTCGTGACCGCTTTTGGCCACGACAGCCTCCATCAAAGACCCTCTCCTGTGGGCCAATTTTAGTCCATTACTGAGTTGAAGTGTAGACTGAACGACCATTGCGGATATCTCGCCCAAGGAGTGGCCTAGAGTGTAGTCTGCTTCTTTCATGAGGTCGATGCCTAGCTGAGATTTCACAGCCCGGGAAGCCAGATACGCCAAGAGGACCAGCATTGGCTGTTGGAACGAGGTCTTTTGCACTTCGGTGGGTATTAGATCTTCGTTAGTGAGAGCGAAATACTGGCTCAGTCTGAGGGCCGGCAGGGCCTCGTCTGTTTCTTCTAGAGCTTGTTGAAAGAAAGCACATTCCCGGAACCTCAAAAGATTTTGAACCGATTTTAAGGTGAAAAGCCCTTGTCCTGGAAACACTAGTATCCTCTTCTTGTTGGCACAAAGCATGGTTCGCGTTCCAAGCATCCTGTGTGATGCTGGCAAGCTGCCAACTGGGCGTCTTTGTCTACGAAATCTTTAAAACGTCTAATACTCTTATCAAATCCAAAATCGTAATTTTTCGAGGCCCTGGTTGGTAAATGTCCAAAGCTCAACTAAGGCTCTCATATATATCACAGATCTTCTACTACATTTAGTTATTGTCATACCGATTCGGAACCTGAATCTATCTATACAAACGCTCCACAGTCATGGAACATGCTATATGGCGCTATCAATCCCCTTCGTCTCCTGTGAATAGCTGCGAATAGCCCAGGTTAAACAGTTTTGAAGCTCCCGAGAGTCGCTAAACCGCACATCAAGCAGGCCTTTGTAAGTCGTCTGTTTCACCTCAGAGACCCTTGAAATCTGGAGTCTAATCATGGCGAAGGAAAACTCGCTTGATGAGCCCAGCGTAATCGTGATCTTTAAACCCAGACAGCTCAGCACCAGTGTGGAGCATGGCGAAGAGACACACCGAGCAAAGCAGTTGAAGCTTTGAAAAATCGCATCTGCATCTTTCAAAAAGCTGGTGTTAGGATCATTGACAAACCGAGTCACCTTATAATGATCTTTCATTATTGCCTCCACCTCACCGGGGGCGTTCTCAAAATAGGTGGTTAGAACGGCTACCAACACATCCTCAATTTGTTTGATCGCCCTTTCATGCTTGCTGTAGATGATGATAGGGGTAACGAGGGAAGTTCTGGAGCTTTTCTCCAAACGTCCATGACCGTCACCGCCAAGAGATACGGGAGGAGTATATCTCTTGTCCAAGTTCTGCTTATGTTCGGCGCAGAGCATCAATCTCATGAAAAGCCCGATCTCGTCAGCGCGACTGTTTGAAGGCAACTCCTGGTTTGCAGGCCTGACCTGGTTCACAGCCTTGCATTCAATATCAATTAATTCATCATGCAAATCAATTGAAACCTTATTGGATTCAATACTGACTTGAAGGAATACCAGTGCTGCGGCTTCACGCAAGACTTGGTGAAAGAGCTCTTCTTCAAAGAGGAAAAATCTTGCCTTCAATATCCTATTGCAAATATTATCATCTTTGAAAATCTCTAATCGAGCTGAATGATTCGACTCACCCACTAACACTGGTTCACTGGACCCTGTTCTCTTCAAGATCCTTATGTGAACCATTTTATCGATATGCTCTGTGTTTTGAGGACTCATTTTTTCAAAATATAGGTGACCATCCTGTGGGCTTTTCCTCAACAGCCCAACTCCTTTGTCGTAGTATGTGGACCCTGCATCTCCAAAGCCGTATTTTACACATATCTCGCGCGAGCCTTTGTTGTTGATTGTAGACAAAACTTCCTTGGATCTCAGAACCTGCAGCATATCATTCCAGTAGTTTTTCTCTTTAACGACCTCTTCTTGGAGCCCTACGCTGACGGTCCTCAGCCTCTCGGATGCTCTTTCCAAACTCTCCAGCTTCCACCCTCTACCCGATTGAGCAACCTCCAGCCGCTCTTTGTTGACGTCCAGGGAGGTAGGTTCAACTTTGTCACTCGACAGAGACCCTACCCTTATATTTTGCTTCAGTCTTGGCGACATGAATGAAGTTCCTGCAGCAGGCCTCACGCCCGATATCAAGAGCGACACAAAGTCGAGAGAGAGAGACGACTCGTTGAGGGCTGAGTGCACGTAGTTCAGGATCTGCTCCTTCTGCTGGAAAAACGAGTCTGGCATGTTTGTGCTGCTTTTCTCTGCTGGGGTCTCCAGCGACAAGTGCGATGAATCTGCGTCTTCCATTTCGACGTCTCCGTCGTGTGTTCCACTCTCTTGTTCTGCCGCTGCTCGCTTGATCTCCTGCTCCAGCAATTCTTCAGAGAGATTCACAAAGGGGCCCCGCTCCGTGACTATCTTGCGGATCATCTCTGAGAGAGCGAGCGAGCGATCGTCTGAGCTATCAGCGAAGGAGAAAGCGGTCTTTCTAGAGTCCGACACAGGCTCCGTCAGAGCTGAATTGAGATCGGCCATCGCCTTGGGGTCCGCATCCTGCATATTCGTCGGGCCAGGAGGCGCGTTTTCTTCTTCTGCGGCGCCGGCTGTATCTGCTGCTCAGCCTGACAGCGGCGGCGCTCTCTGTGTTTCCTCTCTCTGTTATAAAGGCTCAACCCGACCGTCCGTACCGTCTTGCCCAAGTGTCTGAAAAGTTACCTCGCAGCGACGCGTCTATCGACCCTGGGATGCCTTTTTGCTTTCCACAGTGATTGTTTATTACGTACGTACTACTGTTATTATTATCATTCTTATTATTATTACCATTTTTTGGGCATTAATCCTTTTGGTTGGCCCCGCCCCCTCCCCACTATGTACTTCAGCTGTACAACCGTGAGACGCTCTGCAACACGTTCTGGCCTCTGTACACCAGGAGCATTGACAGCCACACCGCACAATGTCACAACGGATGCGACGCCTAAGGGCGCGCCGCAAAGAACAGGCGGAAGAAGACACGGAAGCCACCAAAACAACAAATGCCATTAGGTCCTCTGTGGAAACGGAGTTCAAGCAAACGACACGGAAGCCTGCGCAGAAGCCTGCGCAGAAGCCAGCGCAGAGCCCAGCCACAGCTCCAGGCAAGGCCGCTGAGGATGCCGGCGCTGCCAAAAGTGCGTCTCAGAAGAGCAAGCGCGCATCGAGAGCCCAGACCATCGTGATGACCAAAAGGTTCATGTTCCTCTCAGGAATTTTCTTTGGCGTAATTTCAGTGCTCTACTTCGGCTCGAAACATGTGGTCAAGAGCGACATCCTGCCCGACTTCGACAACTACGTCAAGATTGGCGCGATCACAGACTACTTCGAAGACTGGAAAGACATGATTCCCTCCGCCGTGGTGGACCTGCTCGAGGAGGCCGAGAGCGAGGAGTTCCATGACCCAAGTGGTTCGTTTGCCATCGGAAAGCTGGTGAAAAAGAAAGGCTATAAGGCCAAACACCCCGTGATTTTGGTTCCCGGGGTCATCAGTACGGGAATCGAGAGCTGGGGGCTTGAAGGTGCTGAAGGATGCCCCAGTGAGCCCCATTTCCGCAAGCGGCTCTGGGGGTCATTTTATATGATAAGAGCCATGTTTCTGGATAAGGCCTGCTGGCTGAAACATATCATGCTCGACCCTGAAACGGGCCTAGATCCGCCGGGAATCACTTTGAGAGCTGCCCAAGGGTTCGAAGCGGCCGATTTTTTCATGGCCGGCTACTGGATCTGGAATAAAGTGCTGCAAAATATGGCTGTCATAGGGTACGATCCATCTAATATGTTCAGTGCTTCGTACGACTGGCGACTAAGTTACTTGGATCTTGAGAGACGCGACGGCTATTTCTCAAAGCTTAAAATGCACATTGAGTTCAACACGAGGAGCCTTGGTGAGAAAACAGTGCTGTTTGGACATTCGATGGGTTCTCAGGTTATCTTTTACTTCCTCAAGTGGGTCGAAGCGAAGGGCGAGCATTTCGGAAACGGGGGACCTAACTGGGTCAATGACCATATAGAGGCCTTTGTGGATATATCCGGATGCCTTCTGGGTACACCTAAAGCCATTGTTGCGCTGGCTTCAGGCGAAATGAGAGACACAGTACAGCTAAACACTTTGGCTGTGCAGGGCCTAGAGAGATTTTTTTCCAGAAGAGAAAGGCTTGACATGCTGAGATCGTTTGGCGGTGTGGCAAGTATGATACCCAAGGGGGGCGATCTCATTTGGGGTAACACCAGTGGTGCACCGGATGACGAGTTCCTTATTGGGGACAAGCCGCACGAGAGTGACACGGTTGGAACATTCATGCGCTTTAACGAAGACATAGGCATCTACTCACGCAAGAACTTAACCATTGACGAAGCCATTGAGCTTGTGTTGGACCAGGGTCCTGACTGGTTTAAGCGGAGAACGCTGGAGCACTACTCTACGGGCGTTGCGAGGACCAAGAAGGAGCTTGAGGCGAACGAGAAGCTGTTCAATAAATGGATCAACCCGCTGGAGGTTCCGCTTCCTAACGCGCCGGACATGAAGATATACTGCTTCTACGGGGTGGGAAACCCTACTGAGCGGGCGTACACCTACCGCGAGGAGCGGCGCAAAGATGTGTCGAAGCTGAATGTCTCAATAGACGTTGACTCCAAGAACTCTGTGCTGCTTTCCGACGGGGACGGCACTGTGACGCTGATGTCGCACACCATGTGCCACAAGTGGGCCGAGCCGGGGCCGAACATCTACAATCCGGGCAACTCCCCGGTGACCATCGTGGAGATGAAGCACGAGCCGGGGCGGTTCGATATCCGGGGTGGTGCGAAGACGGCCGAGCACGTGGACATTCTGGGCAGCGCGGAGCTCAACGAGCTGCTACTGGACGTCGCGAGCGGCCACGGCGACACGATCGAGAACAACTACCTCACGCGGCTCAGGGACGTGGTGGCTGGGCTGGACTTCTGAGCGCTGAATGCCCGCGCCGTCACTTTCTGCGGAGTCTCCCCGGGGCCCGACCGGCCTCGCTTCGCGGTGAGAGAAAAAATTACCCTTGCACACCGGCTTAGCAGCGCATGCACACAGAGCGAAGAAACACGCTCCCTTCAACTTCTAGCACCCCGCACACCTCTACTGGGACACGTTAGTGTGGCCCCGGTTTTCCCATTGGGGAAAGAGCACAACAAACACCTGAGAAAGGTTGTTTACATGTTAGCCTGGATCGAAATGCAAAGAGACCGTGGTAAACATATATTACTGGAGAATAGCCACCACCACGACAACAACAACAACAACAACAGACCGGAGTTGGCCAAACAGGGCGGCCAGAGCATCTCTCTGCGGTTGATCTGCAGCTTGTGTGTGCGTGTGTGTGTGTGTGTGTGTGTGTCTCCCTAACTTGACCACCCTTTCTTTCAGGACCTGCTGCCCTTTCGCATCGTGGACAGGACGTCTTCAAGGGAAAGGAGTACCGCCAGATTTTGCATTAATACTCTTACTCTCCTCGAGAGCACAGTCATCATTGGTAGGCCAGCCTCACAACCCCCTGTGCAGCCATGACTTCGGCCACTGCCACCACAACCAGGATAGCTCTATCGCCGATCCCCAGCTCGTCCATCAACATCGCCCAGGCGAAGTCTAACTCGTTTGGAGGCTTTGCAAAGGTGTCCCTGGCAGCTCCAGTAGAGAATCTTCCGCAGCTGAAAAGATCAGCTACCAGCATTGACGACGCGGCTTCCACAGAGACCCTCAAAAAGAAGAAGCTGACCTCCCCCAGACTGGATAGGGTTCGAATTCTGAAGATGAAGCTACAGCTGGCCTATTACAAGGTGCTCACGAACCAGATAGACGTTCCCTTGACTAAACTGCGGCTTTCGAACAGTCGCGGAGAGAGCGAGGTGGTTCAGGACTCGCCCTTGAGCTATAAGAAGTCTCATCCTAATGCCGTTGATGATTTGCTTGCAGCCTCTACCCCTCTCACAATGTCAAAGATGACCAGGCCTCGGCGCTCATCTGACAGAACATTCACCAGGAAGCCCTTTGGTTTGCTCGATGATGTAGTGCAGAAACGAGGAACAAGCGCGTCTCTGAGAAAAGCATCGCTTGAGTTTTTAAGATCGGTACCCGACCTACAGCATCCACAGTCGGCTCCAGCAAGCTCCACCACGTTTGATTTGAGCCAGCCTGTTATATCGCCTACTATCTTGTCGAATCAGACTTCGCCATCGAGGTTTGTGACTTCTTCACATAACAAAATAAAGGTGAAGCTTCCTCCCCCTCCAAAGTTTGTCCAAGACATTGTTCCTATGGCGCCTCGGCGCATCACACCTGAACACTCGGATAGCACAATTTTGGAGGGTAATTCTTGCATGTTAACCCCGGAAAGGCAGTTAGAGTCCGGGAAAAAGAATGATTTTACTAATGTCTCAAAAAGCCATATGCATCAGGAGTCAGATTTGCATGAAATGCCTCCGAATGGACTGTTGTCAACTCCTTCTTCAATTGGCGCTGCTCGGTGCCTCCTACAGCTGGCACATCGATGAACAGTTGATGAACGCTTTACTTTTCGGAAAGTCGAATTTTCAAATCGTCAAAAAATAGCTGACTTCATATTATTACCTTTCTATCGTTTCTTACCCCCCTTTGCCGAGTTGTCGTACTCTAATTTCCCTTTAGATATTCTTCACTTTCTTGGACTTCAGTAGCTTGTAGCATGACTCTAACGCTATGCCGATAATAGCCACAAGGAGCCCCGTCCATTGACCAAGGCTCAAATGGTGTCCAAAAAGGAGCACGCTCAGGCACATGGAGATCATTTTCCTTGTCACTGTCACGGTTACCAGCACTATAGAATTGAACTTTTCCAGTGTGAGAAAGATAAATATCTGGCCGAGAGCGCCAAACAGTCCAAATAGAAGGATATCGAGCATAACTTGGTAGCCATTGGCCCTTATAAACTCTGTGAGAAACTGCCACTGGGTAGTGAAAATCGCAGAGTAGACAGCAGTGATCAGAAACGTAAGGAAGTTGAGGCCGGCCATGAGATGCGCCCCCGTGATGAACTTGAACTCGGGTTTGAGGAACAGCTGGTCCTGCGTGGAGTTTGTAAGCCCGTCAAGGAACAACGAGGCCGTGAGGTACCCGAGCCCTAGGAACACTCGCCCGTCGTGGCTTTTTTCCTTGCCAGACGTGCTGCCGCTGCTAATGGTAAAGAGCACAACGCCGGCAGTAATGAGCGCGGCTGCGAGCTGCTTGTAGACCGGGAACTTGGAGCGGTAGATCAAACGGTGGATCACCATGACGGGTATGAGCTTGCACGATTTCGCCAGCAGAAACAGGACGTAGTTTAGGTGGTTCAGGGACTGGTATCCCACTGGGGAGGAGACTGCCTGTGCGACCGCGATGATGAGGAAGTTGTGTGTGAGGCTGGTGTGTTTGCCAAACAAAAAGTGCAGCGGGGTGGCGAGCGCCCGCTGTTTGTACGAGAGGTACATGGACCCGACAATGACGGCGAAGAGCGACTGGACGGTGTTGATGACGAAGGGAGCCTTGAAGTACGCCCCGGCGGCGCCGCGCCCCGGGGCCGCGTAGTCCTTGGTGGATATCTTCTCCTGCAGATACGCCCAGGAGAGGAACGAGGCGTAGATCCCCGCGACGCAGACTGCCAGTGTGGCGAGCGAGCTGCCGCTGCTCGTCGCGGCAGCCGGAGGTGTCGCTGCCCCTGCCGGCGCGCCTTTCTCGACGGCGGCCGCGCGTCCCGCCCTGGTTTTCTGCCTCGTCGCTGCCATCGGGTGTGTGTGCTATCAGTTGCCGGAGTGCTGCAGCGGCGCCGTGTGGAGCGGGTGTCTGGCTGCGAGCTGAGCACGTCCGTACAGGTCTGAGAGTCCAAATGTGTGTACAGATTTTGTATGTGTGCATTTTATTTTTCAGTTTCCTCTCTCCAACCCGCGCCTCCAAACAGCATACATATAGTGCACCCAGCCTGAAGAAGAAGAGCTCGCTCTTCCTCCTCCTCCTCCTCCTCCTCCCCCACTGTACGGCAAGCGAACCTCCCAGCACCAGCCGGCCGCGCCCTGACCTCCCCTGCCAGGAACCTCTCCTGCGCCCGCAACCTGCGGAAGTGATGCCTCGCTAGCAGCGGTTTTACGCCCCCCCCCCCCCCTCGCTGCCCCTGCCAACATGGTAAGTCCCTCCGCTCCCGCACGCTGCTCGGTGGCACAGAAACTGACAGCCGGACGCTCCCGCTAGGTGCTCCCTATAATAGTCGGTGCAGGCGTCGCCGTCGCGGCGCTCACAGTCAAGTCCGCAATCAAGGCCTACAGCAGGTACCGGCGGCTCACCCCGAGCCAGATCGCGGCGCTCAACAACGTCACGGTGCGACCTCTCCGCGCGCGCACAATGGACGACGTCTTCTGGCAGTACAGAGGCGGTTTCAACGAAACCATGACCGAGAACGAGGCCCTGCTCGTCCTCGGGATCCACGACGACGAGATAGTCCACCTCACGCACGACCTGCTCAAGAAGAAGCACAGGCGCATGATGCTCCTCAACCACCCAGACAAAGGCGGCTCCCAGTACCTCGCGCTCAAAATCAACAAGGCAAAAGAGGTCCTCGAGAAGAGCCTCATGTTCAGACCCGGAGACGACCGCTAGCCTGCCTATAACCTGCCTATAGCCTGCCCGCCTTTGCCATGATGTGATTACGTAATAGAGGACCTGTCTCTGGCCCCTTTACGGCTCTTGCTGCTGAGGCTGGCCCGGGGAGGAGAAAAATATAAGATATCAGCAGAGACCAAGACAAGCTCACCAACAGTGCGCTGTGGCAACGCTTAGCGGACCGCTGGCCTGGCCCAGGGATGGGGCGATGTCGCGGCCTCACGCAAAAAGGTGAGCGCTGCCGCATCAACGTCGAGCACGGAGACTACTGCCGGCATCACGGTGCTCGGCAGCCTCGCAGGCCGGCGCCAGCGCGACCGGGACACATATATGTCTACACGCTGAGCCATTTGGTGTCCCGCAAGCCAGCAAGAGCGACCTGGCTGCGTCAGGCCGATCCGAACCCGGCCAACACAATAGACTTCCGCAAAACGTTCGAGTTCAACCCCAAGCGCGACGTGCTGATAAAGGTGGGGTGCACGTCGCAGCCGGTCTCGAAAAGGCTCGCCCAGTGGAGAGACCAGTGTCGCCAGGACTACGTTCTAGTCACTCCCTCCATCGCCGAGGGTTTCGCCCATCGCGGCGGCAGCAGTATCGGGGGCCTCGTGCAACGGCTCAAGGCACTGTCTATGTCAAGGGAGAAGGCCACTCTCAAGACTTTTGATGCTGCAGAGCAGGCTTTCAGAACCGGAAACATCCTCCCAGCCGAGAGACATGTGCATCACAGACTAAGACAACTCTACGGAGTAGGCAAACTCTACTGTGATGGGTGCGCAACTAGTAAGGGAGTTGTACATAAAGAATGGTTTTTAGTACCAAGAAAAGACATGAACATGGTGATGCGTCTCATAGACTCAAGCATCAAATCCCTAGAGGGATGAATTTATTTATTTCTCCTTCTTATGATCCATATCCGCCTGGACCTCATCTATATACGACAGTCTCTCGGTGAGGTGCGGATGGTTGTGAGTGTAGGCAGAGTAGAGCCAGTCCATCTCGAGAGAGCTTAGGTTTTCCTTGTGCAACTTGATCAGGGCGGATTTCAGGCTGTCCGCATGCCCGAGTCTGGAAGCAAACTCGTCAGCCTGGTACTCGTATTTTCTCGAAAGTAGATTCATCGCAAACTCCAGTAGTGTATCCACGGGTTTCAGGATGTCGCCAAAGAGCAGGAATCCAATGATGATGGGCTGTTCCCTGTAGAACCCGAAACTCTCAAAAAGAGACTTATTTTTCACGAACCCTGCAAACATGGTGAACATGAAGAAGATGTGGACCTGGTTGATGACCAGCAGCTTTGTTGTGTGGGACAGGAACCAGTGCCCGATCTCGTGGCCAAGAACAGCCACAACCTCTGGGATTGTGGAGGACGAGATCAGTGTGTCATATATCACTATTTGCTTGGAGCCCCAAGGGAGTCCGAGGAAATAGGCGTTTGAGTGCGACGAGCGCTTCGAACCGTCAATGACGTAGAGTTTATCCAGTGGGAACTTGTTCACGTTTGCTAGGACTTCGATCTCGGTCTTGAGTTCTCCGGAAGGAAGCGGCTCGAGCTTGTTGAAAAGAGGCTGGATGAACTTTGGATAAATAATGATCAGGAAGATCTGGACGACGAAGAGAAACACCGACAGGTAGTACATGAAGGAGTCGCCGAAATAGTCAATGATTTTCAAGAAGCCGGCAAAAATTGGTGATCCTACCACAACCATGACGAGCTGCTCTTTGAGGATGTCTGTGATCCAGAGCTTGATGGTGAGCTTGTTGAAGCCGTACTTTTCCTCGATGACGAAGTTGGAGTAGTAGCTGATCGGCAGGCTGAGGACGAGGGAGATGAGGGACATTTCGCCCATGAAGAGGAGCGACTTGGTGGTGGTGGCTGCAAGCATGAAGCCCGGGAGCAGTCTCGAGCTGGCCAGCCGGGTAGCGGAGGCCCACAGGGCCGGCAGGACGTCAAACTGGAAAAAGGCAACGTTCTGCAGGAGCGAGTACAGCGATGACCACAGCGAGAACCTGAGCTTCGCGGCGGAGTACTCCGAGGACTTGAGCGCGGTCTCCCTGTCAATGTGGTTTGCCAGCACGGGCGGCACGCTGGTCGTGCTAGACACCTTGCGGATCTGGCGCAGCTTCAGGTACGAGTCGAACAGGAAGCTCGCCGCCGAGAAGCCGAGGATCAGGCCCTTCCAGTTGAAGCCGGGCCGGTCCAGGAAGGTGCTCACCGAGTGGATCATCGAGTTCATCATGGTGCTGGTGCGGGTGCAGCTGCTGGTGCACGGCTGTTGCTGCTGCTGCTGCTGCTGTGTCTGATGCGCCGGGCCAAGCGCTCTGGAGCGGGCCGCCGCCTGTCTACTCTGAAAAGAACACGGAATCTGCAACTTGAAGAGAGCGCAGCAGAAAAACAGCCCCGAGACAAACCACCCATACACCACTTTGTTACATCATGCTGATATAATGATGGCATAATGCTGGCATGCCTAAAAAACGGCGCACTGCTGGGTTTCTCTGCCTTTGCGCTTCCCCGCCTGGGCTAGCGAGCGGGGCACGGGTCTACTGCAGCATACTGCAGCCACACGCTACGTGCAAACAGACAGCTATAAAAGATAAGATAATATGTTGTGAATCCTAATTCGTTGTTGTTGGCTTGCTTTTTCATGAGACTGGGGAAAATAGGAAAAAAAAAGTGGGGATGAAAAAAGGGGTGGGGGAAGGGGGGTAAATGGTTGAAAACAGCTCTCTATACATGTATAAACAGACACCAGTCATACCCGTAGTGGCAATATCCAGGTGATCTGTTGATGTTCGCAGGCCTTTTGGAAACATAGAGCAGAGTGCAAAGTGCTGCGGCTGCTTAGTTGGCCTCGGCAGCAAGCTTCTCGGCCTTGGCAACAACGTCCTCGATACCACCAACCATGTAGAAGGCATTCTCAGGCAAGTGGTCGTACTTTCCATCCAGGACAGCCTTGAAAGAAGAAATGGTGTCCTTCAATCTCACCAATCTTCCCTCGATACCAGTGAAGACCTCGGCAACAGCGAATGGCTGCGACAAGAATCTCTGGATCTTTCTGGCTCTCTCGACAGTCAGCTTGTCCTGCTCAGACAACTCATCCATACCCAAAATGGCAATGATATCCTGCAGAGACTTGTACGCCTGCAAGGTCTGCTGAACGTTGGTAGCAACATCGTAGTGCTCTTGGCCAACAACAGCAACATCTAGCAGTCTCGACTTCGAGTCAAGAGGGTCCACAGCTGGGTAGATACCCAACTCAGAAATACCTCTGGACAACACAGTGGTGGCGTCCAAGTGAGCAAAGGTAGTGGCAGGGGCAGGGTCGGTCAAATCATCGGCTGGCACGTACACGGCCTGCACAGAGGTGACGGAACCCTTTCTGGTGGTGGTAATTCTCTCCTGCAGCAATCCCATATCGGTGGCCAGGGTTGGCTGGTAACCGACGGCAGATGGAATACGACCAAGCAAAGCAGACACTTCAGAACCGGCCTGGGTGAATCTGAAAATGTTGTCAATGAACAGCAAGACATCCTGACCTTCCTCATCTCTGAAGTACTCGGCAATGGTCAAACCAGTCAAAGCAACTCTGGCTCTGGCTCCAGGTGGCTCGTTCATCTGACCGAACACCAGGGCCACCTTGGAGTCACCCTCCAAGTTGATGACACCAGTCTCCTTCATTTCACGGTACAGATCGTTACCCTCTCTTGTTCTCTCACCGACACCAGTGAAGACAGAGAAACCACCGTGGGCCTTGGCAATGTTGTTAATCAGCTCCTGGATGAACACGGTCTTTCCGACACCAGCACCACCAAAGAGACCAATCTTACCACCTCTGGCGTATGGGGCCAACAGGTCGACAACCTTGATACCGGTCTCCAAGACCTCAGCCTCAGTCGACTGCTCAACGAAAGCAGGTGGCTCGGCGTGGATAGGGTTTCTCTGCTTGCACTCAATTGGTCCTCTCTCGTCGATAGGCTCACCGACAACGTTGATGATTCTACCAAGAGTACCTCTGCCGACTGGGACAGAGATAGGAGCACCAGTGTCCAGAACGGTCTGGCCTCTGACGAGACCTTCGGTACCATCCATAGCAATGGCTCTCACGGAGTTCTCACCCAAATGCTGGGCAACCTCCAAGACAAGCTTACCATTGCCATGGTCGATGGTGAGAGCATTGAGAATAGCTGGGAGCTCACCTTGCTCGAACTGCACGTCCACAACGGCACCAATGACAGCTCTGTAAGAAAGGAGGGCAGTTTGTGTTAGTAACTCGTCGTCCGTTCATGTCTGGATGGACAGAACAGCGCGGATGTGCGCGTCTGTGTGTGTATGTGGTGGCCCTGGCACAGGCGTACGGCCCGCTCTGCCCGGGCTCTGCGGTGCATTGTTACTATTCGCAGCCCCGAGCCAATTTTTCTGGGTGTACTCACATAAATTTTTCGCACCAAAAAATGCCTAAACATGATTTGACGGAGGAAATTTCGAGCACCCAAAAATGAAGCCAGCACGGCCGAATTTTCCAGCAGGCCGGGGACGGGCGGCGTGGGGGGCTGTCCGGGCCGGCTGTCCAGGAGCCGCACCCTGTGCCGCGGCTGCCACGCCTTCGCGTAGCAGAAGCCATTGCACGTAGAGGAGCGCGTGCCAGACCAGCGCGAGCAAGGCGGCCCCGGTTTCGCTCGACAGTGCGCCAGGTAAAAAAAACAAGTTGAGGAGACTGGAAAAAAAAATCTCCCAGCGTACGCCAGGCTGTTCTAACAGGCGCAAGATCCACCCGCAACAGGCCTCGCGCCCGCAGTGCACGCCAGGCGCACCAATTCGCGTGCCCGCGCCGGTTGCGCGCGCCAGCGCACGCACACACACACATCCATCGCAAAGCGCAGCCCATGTAGCCCGCTCTGGTACTTACCTAATCTTTCCGCTCGCTGGAGCAGCGGTGGCCAGGGTTCTGGTCAGGCTTCTCTGCAGACGCAGATTGGCCTTGGCAGCCTTGAACGACGCCTTGGAAGTCGTAGCAAACAGTCTAGCAACCATCTTCGCAACAAAGATCTCTTGGCAGACTCTTCTGATGTTTCAATCCGGCCTGTGTCTCGCCAAACCTGCGTTGTCGACGTTTGTCAAAAACATATAAAAGAAAGGAAAGAATCCAAACTGCTACACACTCGCCTGGCATATTTCTCCCAGCCCACCCGCACAGAGAAAGAACCACCACACACGCGCACACCCGCACCCACACAGTGCTGGGGGCGCCGCCGTCGGCGCGGGGGGAAAAAAAAAAAACGTGTACCCCTCACACCCTCACCACGCAGTGCCCCCGGTGGGTTTTCTCCTCTCCCCCCCCCGCCCCGCCGCTGCCCGCAAAAGGCGCGTTCTCATTGGTTGGAGCCTGGTTACCCGGCTGTGCCGAGCAAGGCATGCAACTCCTTTTTTTCGTTAACCCCTACTGCTGCTACTGCTGCTACTGCTGGTAGAGCTTTCCTCCGTCTTCCCCGGCCGCCCACGCCACGCTCCCTCCCTTCCTCTCAGCACAGGGCACTGGCACTGGCACACCCGTATGGCAGCACAACGACGGCGCTCACTACTACACCCTGCTACATGCGCTACTGCGTGGCCAGCCAGCCCCCTTCTAGCCCCACAACCCTTATGCGTATCGGAGATAATACCTCACTTTACATGAAAATTAAAAACTAGCCCACAGCACCTGCTGATCTGCGTCACGTGACAGAATCTTCCTCTAGTCTCCTCAAAGTAAGCTCCCTCCGCTCTCCCCCAGTATATGTTCTAGCTTGTCGCGCAGCTCAGCGCAAGCTGCAGGCCCCATACACTTGTCATTGGTCGCGAGTAGGTGCGACGCGTGGCACAGTCGCCGGTAGTGATCGGCCGAGAGAGAAGCAGCATTGAGACGTGCATAGCAGCAATCGAAGCACAGTATGACTTTGCCAAACTTTGCGTTTCGACTTCGTTTCCTTCTCATGGTGCTCAGCAGCCGCAGGTTCTCTGCTTCCCGCTGCTTCTCTGGGCCCTCAGTATCTGCACTTGCAGCCTGTTTGTTCAGCCGCCGTGACTTACGGACTGCCAAGCTCTCTTCATCTCCACTAGACTTTCTCCGACTTCGCTTCTCCCGCCCTGCGAGTTTTGCGTCCTGTACAATCCTCTGAAACTCAGATTCAATGTCATTAAATTGTGGCTCTTGTTTGATCTGAGGCGACGGATCAGGAGTCGGTAATTGCGTTTGGGTATCGTTGGAGACCTGGGAGCCTTCTACCTCTTCCTCAAGCATTTTCAACATATCAATCTCAAGCCATTTGAAGTTGGCAAACGTTTTGCAGCTATGACAAATAAGTTCATTTTTGCCAAAACCGCTGTTGTCAGTGGCATCATCCACGACAGTTGATTCCTCAACTTTCCCAGAATCAGAGGCAACAGATTCAATGTTCCCAGCTAGTTCCAAGAGAGAATGGCGCTGCGAAATCTTGGTAAATCTTTCCATTTCTCCGCAGTAATCTCTAAATGCAACACGCACCATTTCGTTAATCTCAGGTCTACTAAAGCGCCAAATTCTCGAATCAGAAGACCTGTTGCGGTTCCTGCCCGTAACAAGAAAATCATCGAGAATGTTCTTCAGAAGTTGAAAATGATTAAATACGTTCTCCTTCTTTACCAGCTTGTAGTCGTCTATTGCCTGCTGGCCAAATTTGAGCCAGTATGGCATCGTGAAATTAACAGCCTCATTAACGTTGAAGCCACAGTTGAATCCTGCATGGTACACTTTGGGGAATGTAACAACAAATTCATTGGGGTTCTGATCCACATAACATATTTTGATTCTCTTCCCCATGTTCTGTCTCACAAGGCTTGATATTTTGTCAGGAGATAATAAGGAAACAAGCTGATGGAGCAAATCCGGCTGTTTTTCGAAGTAATCTGGACACACATCCCGGCAAACATCTTCAAATAGCTTACAATCACTAGCCGGTATACCGTACCATTTTTTGGTAGCACCCACATGACAGTAGTTTGCGCTTAGAGTATAGTGATCTTCCTTATGCCAGCAAAAGGTGGAAAACATAGACCCGATATAAAGCCACGGGACAGTCATTCCAGAGATCTGTTCATGACCTTGCGCCCTGATATGACCAAGGAACGATCCATTAGCAAAGGGCAAATTCGTCAAATTGAAAGGATGCTCAATGTATTCACGTGCAGCATTCTTGTCAATAGCCGGATTAGATGGCGTGGGAAATCCGGAAACTTCGTCCGGGGCATCACTATGGATGTCAGCACCGTATCTAACCTCGAATGGCTCATCTCTTCCCCCATCAGAATACTGTTGCTCTTCACTATTAACTAGTCTCCAAAACTCACTTTCTATTTCTTTCACTGAGGGGTTTATGTTCCCATCAAAATGTTCCATGCAATATTTAGTTTTAAACATCTTGCATTCCTGGTCAAACTCACGCAAGGTGAAAATGCTATCAAAGTCTTCTTCGAAACCATAGTCACCATCAGAGCCGCGAAGACATGTGTCACAATACCATGTTTTCTTGGGAGCCACCTTTACTGGAGGCGATAAGCAGTGCATGTGGAATCTCTTTTTGCAGCTCTGGCAAGTTAGCATACTTTGCGGGTCGCTCATCTGGCCGCATATTGAACAGCCTTGTGTCTTCCTTGATGGTTCTATCCCTTGAAGCCCAAGAATTTCTCCTGGCCTTTCGATGTGTCTCTCTGAAGCACCTTGATGGTCGCTTGTAGGAGGATGCTTCAAAAATGCGCAATATGCGACAAAATTAGTGGCAAGCTCCTGAGATTCGAACAAGGGAGTCGCTCTCCCGACATCGTTCGCGGCATAGATGTCATACAAATGCACCCTCGTAGTTTGAGCTGGCGAGTGTGAGCCTGTCTCCGTCAGCACGACAAACCCGCTCTGCAGTTCTTTTTTTCCTCTCAGTTTCAAATAGTTATTAAACCCTGTTAGCCAAAACTGCCGTGATCTATTGGTGAGACTGAGCTCATGGAGGTTTTGGAACCTTGTGTGGAACTTGAATGTCTCGCGGTTCAATGAAAAAGGCGGATCCCACTGAGGTGGGGGCTTGATCTTCAAAATTCCGAACTCTTCCCCCAGTTTGACCACTTCCGGCGAGTTGAGGTAAACTATAGGATCAGAGAACTGCGAGACAGAAGGATGTAGCGTCGGGGCCTCTATGGCGGACTGCATCCTTCGAACGCTTTTGGCCCTTATCCTCCGGTACGTACGTGGCCGCTACCGGCCACCAGCCAAAATAAAGTCAGGCTAGCAGTACCTCTCTTGTGTTTGTAGGTAGAGAGGGGCAAGCAAATGCGGTCTCTTTCCTTTTCAGCGAGGAGTCTCTTGCAGATACTCCTGCTGGTGCAGTTTGGATGATTTTAGAAGCCTCGTCCCCTCGGCTACGTCTGGCGGGCGCGGTGATGTCGGAGTCCTTTGGATCCAAAGCTTCACCCTTTATTGTTCTTGGTAGGGGAGGCTGCCGCTGTGCTTTCTAAGGAGACACTTACCGAGTCAGCTATTATTATCGGCTCCGTTTTCACTCCCGTTTCCAATTAGTATTCCTTATTAGGCATCTTTCGATTTTCCCTGTACCTTAAGAGTATTTTCTGCGTCGCGGGCTCTTATGCACGTATCGACGCGTCGATTGATTCAAAAAAAAAAAAACCTTGCATGTGGCTGGATGCAGTGAGGATCGGCGGACGTATCGACAGTGCAATTTAAAGCGTGTGTGTTGGCAGTGAGGCATTCTAAAGCCCCAGAACATGCATTGGCTCGGGGCATATCGGCTGTCGGGACAGCGAGATAACTCATTGACGGCTGCTTGGTATATCCAGCTTGGAAGGTGAATCTGGGGCCGCTAATACCTAGCCAAAAAAAAGTGCTTCACCTCCCCTTCCAGTCTCTGTGTACACCAGCCGTCTGGAGATGTCTTGCAATCGGCCGTAAGAAACATGGACACTTTTGACTTGGACGATGACAAATTTCAGAAAAAGCCCTCCTCTGTGAGGCGGCGTTGGCAGCAGTACCTGCACTCACAGGTGACATCACTAAAGTTGGAATGCCAACGTAAAGATCCAAAAGCGATCCCAAAGGTATTCATACTGGCTTTGATCTCCTGGCTCTTGTACAACTGGATACTGTCAAGCAGCGCATTCTTCGTCAATAGACCAGCGGATGAGGCATTTGTGGACACTGCCAGAAGCCACCTTGACCCATCCGACAGTACATATCATGAGTATCTGAATCGGATGCTGGCTGATAAGCATCGGAATGTGGGTTTCGGAGCGGCCTCCATCAAAGAGCGCCACAGAAGAGTAGGTGCTCCTCCTGCTCCAGATGAGCCAGGGATTTCTTTGTCGCAGCACACGGAAGGCACAGGTTTCAGCCTGTCGCCACAATCTTATGTGCCCTCTAAGAAGTGCTGGTTTCCTGGTTTGTTTGGCTGTCAAACGCGAAAGATCTATGTGGTGCTGAGCCACTCTTCAGAACTAGGTATCAAGGATCGCAAGCCCAAGGAGTATTGGTTTATGGAGAAATTCTCAATGTTCAACAAGAAATCCTATTGTGACAAACACGGCTATGAGCTGATAGTTGTTAACGCTTTGGGTGACAATGTCGGACTGCGCCAAAAAAGGTATCAACACGAGTTCCGAGAAGGATGGGAGAAGTTTGACCTCCTACGGCGTGTGATGAAAAACACCAAGTCAGAAGACCCAAATATAGAGCAGTGGTACTGGTACATCGATATTCACACGCTTATCATGGAACCGGAATTGTCACTTGATGAGGTGATCTTCAAAAACATGGACTATCTTTATCGAAATCTTGATTACTTCAACCCGAACCACCTTGTGGTGGATGAAAGGCTCGAGCAGTTTACTTTGGGGTCGTCTGTGGAAGAGTCTTTTGACTTGAACTCTGTCGACTTGATTCTCACCCAGGACTGCAATGGAATTAACCTGAACTCATTTTTAATGAAGAAATCAGACTGGTCGAACCTACTACTCGATGTCATTTGGGACCCTGTGTTTTACAAGCAGATGCACATGCGGTGGGTGAAGAACGGGAATGAGGAAAAACGCGGCTTTCGTCTCAGTGCGGACGAGTACGACTCGGGCTCTTATTCCAGCGACGTGGAGGAGAAAAACTGCCTAGAATACCTCTTCAACACGCAATCGTGGGTCCGCGCTAAGATCGGATTCATGCCAATAAAGGCGTTCAATGCGTTATCGCAGGATTCCTGTGTGCGCAAGACGGAGGATGATGACGATCTGGATCTCTGGAACTACGCCAACACGCCGACGCCGCCTCGCTTTCACTACGAACCTTCAGATCGCGACTTTGTTGTTAACTACATGAACTGCGAAAAACAGCATACCTGCTGGGACAGTTTCCAAGAGTACGCTGACATTTACGAGAAGCTGCACAAGTCTTGGCTCTCGAAGCTATGGCTGTTCTAATTTCAGACGCTGGTGCCTGTCTGATCGTGAGAGCCCTCGCTGCGAGTGTGTGCCTCGCCCCCTTAGCCTTGCGCCATTTGTCCATCAGCTTCCTCCTCCTTTCCTCCCTTCGACTCTCCAGCTCTTGTGTACAATTCCCTTCAAGAAGACCTAGCCACTTGTCAGCGAACCGCCTGTAGAACTCAGCCTCGGACACACTTGTGCGCTCGTCTTGTTAGCTAAGCAGCCCCTGGTATTTTTCAACGCGAAAATATTTCAAATCAAGCAAATCAAAGAGCCCACGCCCTCTTGCAAACCTGTTGAGGGCCGAGCTCACGGGAGGAGCAAGTTGCACCGCTAAACGACACTCGACGGAAGATGGCCCTCGTACCAGCAAAGTACATGCACTGTATGCGCCTGGCGTTTTTCGCCCTGGTGGCTTACCTGCTTTTCGCGGACCCAAGGAACGTGCTCGAGTACAAGGGTGTGATCCTCATGGCCACGGCGATGAACCTGCCGATACTCCTGGTCAACGAGCAGTCCCCGGTTTACGGTGCCCTTGGGCTTCTTGTCGCGGTACTGGTCGTGACAGACCTCGTTCCGCTGCTCGATGGGAACAGCGGCTATTTTGAAGCCGTACTACCCACGAGGCTACTGCTCTTTTTCGGTGTCGCGGCGTACAGCTACTTGGGATCGAACGTGTACCTCTGCAACTCGCTGGTGTTTTGCTACTGTCTGACCGAGATCTGGTTCTCAATCCTGATTTACAGCGCTATCAAAGAAGATAAATCGAAGAAGAATCAGGCAGAGACTCAAAAGGCCCTCGATCTCAAAGAGAAGTTCGACAGAGGAGAGTTAGAGAACACTGAAGTTGAAACCATCGTCAAAGAAATGGAGGAGATAGAAATTCAAAAGATCATGAGGGAATTCCAGCCTTGATATTCCAATCTGCTTGGCCAAATACAAGAGCCACTCAGTCTCACTTCTTCCCGAGCCCTGCAGCTATGTTGGTGGCCTCTTCAACAGCCCTGCTGATGCCGCTTCTAACGCCCTTGTCCTCCATGACAAGCAGTCCCCCAATAGTGCAGCCTCCAGGCGTGCACACCGCTGTTCTCAGAGCAGCAGGGTGCTCACCAGTTTCCTTCACCATTCTAGCTGTTCCCTCCATCACTTGTGCTGCGCAGTCCTTCGCAACGGCGGCTGGAAGACCCATTCTAATCCCACCGTCTATCAACGACTCCATCATCAGCAGGCAAAAGGCAGGCCCAGACCCAACAAGTGAGGTCGCAATGTCCATGTTCTTTTCAGGCAGGGTAATGATTTTGCCGAGGCCGCTGATTAGATCAATAACTAGATCCTCGTAAGATTTACAATTATTAGAAAACGAGACAACAGCTGTGCCGCACCCGAACTTTGCTGGCGTGTTGGTCATCACACGTGCAATTAAATCGTCATGAAGAGTTATTTTTAATTGATCGATAGTCCAGCCAGCAAGAAGTGATATCACCACTGGGCACCCCCTCAGCCTTCCTCCAACTAGCCGGTATATCGTCTCGAGCATGAATGGTTTGCATCCCAGGATAACCACAGAAGACTCATTGAGAGCCGCACTTGTGGTGTCTGCTTTGTGCGAGACTTCAATCTTTGCCCCATAAGCATCCTGAAGCCTTTGTGCTGACTTCTCTGACCCGACGCAGCAAACTATCCGTCCTGGCGCCGGCTGTGCTGTACTCTTCAAGACGGATTCCAGAGCAGCAGTGCCCATCACGCCGCAGCCTAGGATCACTAGCGTGTATCCTTCTTCAATATCAGGCATGGTTGATCGTTTATGGTTTCTCCTTTGGTGCGATCTCTTGGTGACCTGAGTTGCCGCTCTCTCAGTGCTTCGGACGAATCACCACTCAGGCCTTTTCCATCTGCGCAAAAGCTTGACGTTACTTTCCTCCGGGTCCTGTTGATGAAAAAGCCGCTCGCGCGCACTGATGTTTTTTTTTTTTTTTTTCAGCGTACGTAATATATGATGTAAGCGAATTTTACTGTGTGGCCAACAGGGGAAGAGGTGGGGGGGAGAGAGGCGCTGCTTACGTACAGCAAGTATAGAACGAACTTGCATACACTGTCATTTTTGCGGTGTACAGATGTTGTTGTTTGGCAAGTGCGTCTCTTCTTGTTTGTTATGCGCTCTATTTACGGGCTGTTTTGTAAAGATTAAACCAGGGACTACTCGAGAGGGGCTGGATCGGGCACGGACGGGTTGTTTGAAAGGGCAGACGAGAGCATCCTCCAGTTTCTTCAAGCACAGGCTGCTTTTCACACCGAGTTGGCTGGTGTGATCCTGTTGCGGTGACCCTTTTGTAGCGTGGCTTTCGGCAGCAGCGGTGATCCGGTGATTCCTTTGCTATTTTGCCTCTGACACTCGAGTGACCGTCGCGTTCTGTGCAGCCGCGCCAAGATGACGAGCCAGTACCTGAGATCCACGCTCAGCTCGCTCAGAGAGTACCTGACCCCGGTGACGCACAAGTCCACCTTCGCAGACACTGGAGAGATCACCCCGGAGGAGTTTGTGGCGGCCGGCGATTACCTGGTTTACAAGTTCCCCACATGGCAGTGGTCCCCCGCGCCTGACTCGAAAAGGAGAGACTTCCTCCCTGCTGACAAGCAGTTTCTCGTGACAAGACGTGTGCCTTCGTACGTGCGCGCGGCCGACTACGAAGACCTGCGCGGCGATGAAAGCGTTCCCGCGTCAGAGGCAGCATCAGTGACATCTGCAGAGGAGGACGTAGGCGATGGGTGGACCAACACCCAAATCCCGACCCTCCACCATCACCGCATCAGCAGCGAGGACGAGCGGAGACACTCGCTGCAATACATTTCCATGACAGAAAGTGGTGTCAGCACCCCAGAGGAAAAGCAAGAGGAGCTGCATGAGGGCTCCGGTGACGAGGAAGTCAACGATATCGACGAACTTATAGATGAGAGTGCTGAGGACCCAAACGATCACTCGGAAGAAGAGTTTGCTAACAGGATTGAGCACGACCCCAAGAAAAGAAACTACGACCTCTATATCACCTACTCGACCTCGTACCGAGTGCCTAAAATGTACATGGTTGGCTTCGATTGCAACGGTGTTCCTTTGACGCCGAAGCAGATGTTTGAAGATATTGCCAGTGACTACCGCCAGAAGACAGTCACAATTGAAAAGGCGCCATTCCTCTCAAATACTACGGCAGTCTCTATTCACCCGTGCCGACACGCTAACGTGATGAGAGTTTTGATGAAGAGGGCCGCAAACGTCGCCCGCGCTCGGAAGCACGAGAGAGATTTGGTCGCAGGAGTCAGCAAGCTGGGATTAGCAGACGGTGGAGATCATGCCGATGAAGATGATTGGGAAGCGGTAAGCGAAAGCGATGAGGGCGTTGTGAGAGTGGATCAGTACTTGATTATCTTTTTGAAATTTATATCCAGTGTCACGCCGGGTATAGAACATGACTACACAATGGATGCCTTTTGATAGCAAGGGGCTATAATATATGCACAAATTATGAATGATATATACTGCTTTCTCGAATATATGTAAGAAGAGGCGTTCTTTTGTCTTTACTCATCCACCTGTTTCCAAACTTTGATACTTTTGTCAACATTCCCGGTAATTAGTCTCAGACCACTGTGATCGAAAGCGGAGCATAGGATTCCAGTTTCCCCTGCTAATGATCCCGGGACAGCAACGTTCTTCCCTGACTGGAAGAGTGCACCTGACTCCCAGTCCCAGAATCCGTACTGACCGTTATCACACCCGACGAACATTACGTCGTCGCTGTTGACTGACATTGTATTGACTATAGCATTTCCCTGGGCCATGTTGTTATTCTCCAGCGTGTCGAGCTCTTGCAGGTAGGCGCAGTTGGGGAGCTGAAACTTCTTGAAGCCATCAGAGGAGCCAGAGGCGACCTGGTCCAGTTTGTCGTTCACAACAAAAGACCTCACCGACTTCGAATGATACGTAAGAGTGTCACGGCACTTCCCTGCTATGAGGTCCCAGGTTTTCACGGTTGTGTCCATCGAGCAACTTATGATCTGGGGCTCCTTGGCTCTGCATTTGACGTGGTTGACTGTGCTTTTGTGGCCCGTTAAAGTGTGAACAGGAACCCGCGTCCGTATGTCCCAGACCCTTACCGAGGAGTCTCTTCCCCCAGTGACTATGAGATCAAGCGTAGGGTGAATGTCGATGGTGTAAACCGAGCTGAGGTGGCCGTGATAGTCTCTGATAATGCTGTTTTTCTCGAGGTCCCAGCACTTAACTGTTTTATCTTCGGAGCAGCTAAACATATAGGGGTGCCTGTCCGAAATGACGAGGCCGCGTACCGCCATGATATGCCCGGTCAGGGTGAGCTGTAGCTGTGACGAGGCAAGGTTCCATACCTTGATTGTTCTGTCTGCGGAGCCCGTGACAAAGAACTTATTGAGGGGATCGAGTGCAACCGAGGTCACCTGGCCCATGTGTCCGAGGACCACCCTGTGGAGCTTCCAATCGCTGTGGTGCTTCTGGCGGTCTGGCAAGACGCGCTGGAGCTGCGGAACGAGTGCTTGGTTCGCAAAGGCATTTTCTCCGGCTTCTGACGGTATAGCGGCGATCTGGTTGCTGTAGAGCGACAGCGACTGGTCCTGAGAGAGTCCGAGCGCAGCCTGCTGGGGCTGCTGCTCTCTCAATCTGTCCAGCAGAGTTTTTGCCGGCGTGCCTGCCCGCGCCTCGAGCCTGCGCGGCAGCTGCTGGTACTCGTCTGCGCTCTCGGAGGACCTGATAGAGCTGAGGTACGCTGTGCTGCTGGCGGGATCGTCAAACAGCAGGTCCTTTGGGTCGGGGAAGCAGTCTCTGCGGAGCTGTCTGGTGTTCAGGAGTGCCGTCCTTATCGGCGCGTCGGTGGATGGCGGAGCACTGTCCATGGTGAGGCGCCTGCGGGCATTCAAGTGGGGTTTACAGGCAAGCACCGCTGGGCTGTGCTGTGCTGTGGTGGGCTGGGCTGGGCTCCTGTCGCGGTGCTGTTTAGTCGAGCTGGCCAGTTTTCAACTGAAGAATAGGCTTCGTATTAGAATGTAAGCTCGCCTAAGAATTTTTTCAGATTATAAATCAGAAGGGCGCTTCACCACCCCTACTCTCTCTCTCTCTCTCTCTCTCTCTTTCTGCTAGAAGGAAGCACCTGCGCAACTCCGCTGCTGCACACTCCAACAGGAACTCCTTCTTGCTTGCCGACAACATGTCTGACGAGTACCGCGGCGCGCTCGGCCCAGGCGCAGGAGCAGACAACAGCGACGACGCCGAGTACATCAGCATCCAGGAGGTGGCCGAAGTGATCGACGAGGCTGGCGGCGATGAGCACCGCAGCAACGACGACGGCATGGATGAGTCTGACAGCGAGGGCGGCCGCGAAAGCGATGACGACGGCGACGGCGAGGCCATCGAGATAGACCTCAGCAACAACTCGAGGGCGTTCTTCGACGCCCACAAGGACTCTGTTTTCACCGTAGCAATCCACCCCAAGGTCCCGCTGGCCGTCACAGGAGGCGGCGACAACACAGCATACATCTGGACAATTCACACAAACCCCACACGGCAGGTGTGCGAGCTGAAGGGCCACACCGAGTCCGTCGTTTCGGCCGCATTCACCTTCGATGGCTCCTTTGTGGTGACCGGAGACATGACCGGCAAGGTGCTCGTGCACAAGGCCGCCAAGAAGTTCCAGGTATGGTCTCTGCACGGGGGCCTCGAGGACGTGGACGAGGTCACGTGGGTGAAGACACACCCGAAGCAGAATGTGTTTGCCTACGGCGCGTCTGACGGGTCCGTGTGGGTGTACCAGATCGAGCCTTCGCTCGAGCTTATCTACAGTGGCTTTTCGCACTCGATGGAGTGCACCAATGGCCTGTTTGTCAACTGTGACAACTTGGATACTTTGCAGCTTGTGACGACCTCCGAGGACGGAACTATCATAGGCTGGAACTGCTTCACACAGACACAAGAGTACAAAATTGACGCTCAAGCTGGTCTGCGAGGATTACAGACACCATGGGTATCCATCGCAGCCGATCCACTGTCCCCTGTATATGCTGTCGGGTCAAGAGAGTCCCAGCTGGCGATCATCAACTCGCAAAGTGGCTCAGTTTTCACGAACTTCAAGGTAATGGAGCTGCAGCCCGACCAGGACGTCTACGAGGCCTCGATCGAGTCGATCAGCTGGTGCGACGTGCCATCCCTCAATCTAGTGGCCATTGGTTTGGTCTCTGGCGACATATTCATTTTTGATTCACGCACGTGGCGTTTACGGAAGACTCTCAAGTGTCCGGATGCTGTGACCAAACTCAAGTTCCTCAACGGCTCTGCCGATTTGCTGGGCTCATGCATGGACGGAAAGGTGTACAAGTGGGATGCCAGAACGGGCGATCTGCTCCATACATTTGTCGGGCACCATATGGGTGTGCTCGACTTCGGAGTCGACGCGGCTGGCCTTACGCTAGTGACTGCAGGGGACGAGGGTGTCTCTTTGGTATTTGGAGTTTAAATAAGCAGTTTCAACGGGAAACAAACCTGAGAGGCTTATATTGTAGCTTATGTGGAATAGCAGCGGGCGTGAGATGAGACAGCTCAAGTCTGTGATGCTGCTATGAGGCTGTTGAGCTTCGCGTCAATTATGTTCTCGAGAACTTTGTAGAGCGTTGAGGTTTTGGAGGTGAGCTGGTTCTCAAGCACGAGCTCCACTTGGCGCTCCACGAGCTTGCCTGTCAGATCGACCTCGATATTTACGTAATCGCCCACTGCTTTGAGCGGGAGGATCACCTTGCTCTGGGTGTATGCCACCATCATGATCTTGAAGCGGGCCAAGGAGTAGTCCACGTCGGTCACGGTGAGACTGGTTCCGTCGACGCAGACAAACCCCTTGTGCACGATGTAGCTCATGAGCTCGCGGTCGCGCAGCTCAAACTCAAAGACGAGCGAGTCTCCGTCGGGCTGTCTGCTGCAGACGCGTGCGATGGTATCGACGTGGCCCTGCACCATGTGGCCGCCGAGGCGGGTCTCTGCAGAGACTGCGCGCTCGAGGTTCACTTTTGATCCGTGCCTGAGGGAGCCGAGGTCTGTCTTGCGCAGCGTCTCTGCCGAGACGCCCACGGTGAACTGGGTCTCGGCGAAGTGCGTGACTGTCAGGCAGACGCCGTTGATGGCGATCGAGTCGCCAAGATGGCAGTCTGCGAGCAGCGGGCCGGCCTGGCCCACTGTGAGCGTTGCGCCGGCGCCGGCCTGGGTAGCGGGGGCGTACTCGACGACCTCGCCGATGAGCTCCACGATGCCGGTGAACATTGCGTGTGTGCTTCTCTGTGTGCGCGGGCCGGCCCTGTGGTCCGCAAGCCCAGCGTGTGCGATATGTGCCTCAGATAGCCCAGGCTCTGTGCGCAGCGCAGCTCCACTCCGTCTCCACAGTGGAGCCTCTCACACTGGCAGAGCAGGCGGGCCGGGTAAGCCCCCCCCCCCCCCGAGGCGGCGTGGAATCAGCGGGAAAGAAAAAGCGCGAGGGCGCCTGCTCCTGCCGTGGCACCTACCGTACACCGAGCATGCATGGCACGGTCTGACGTTGTGGTGTACGGGTGTGAGGGTGAGTGTGGCTGCCTCGCCAGTTCGATCCGTCACATGCCTGATCGGGAAGGAGTCACCTGTGCTGTACAGCAGTGTATGTAATGCGGGCGGTTCGCACACAGATCGAGCATGGAGGAGAGGCAGCCGACAGGCAGCACAGGGAGGGTCCAGTGTTGCGAGCGGTATCTCCTGGCCGCCATGCGCGAGGAGGGGGAGCAAGCTAGCGCGGGGCCCAGTCAGCGAGGAGGTGTCCGTTCCAGAACGGCTCGCGCGCCCTGCGCTCCCCCTGTCAGCATAGCCGCAGCATCGCCGCTGTGCGCGGCGGCTGTTCTAGATTAGATCTGTACTGCCCGGGCGGCGAGGGTGATCCTGAGGGCGATCCTGAAGATCGCGTGCTCCCTCTGCTCCCTCTGCTCCCCGCCTGAAGGGGCCGTGTGCAGCTGATAGCCGCGCGTGCAGCTGCACACGGCCCCTTCAGGCGGATGGACCCTTTTGTTCTGGCTCGCCTGCGCCCGCCGCCTGCGCCCGCCGCCATTCTAGCCCTGGGTCTAAAAAAAGGGACGCAGATGCTAAAAAAAAGAACAAGGGCCGGGAAAGTAGGCTGAAAAGGTAAAAGGAGGAGGTTTCGAGATAGAAGAAGAGTGAAAAAAAAAAAAAAAAAAAAAAAAAACAGAAAACAACTTTGGCTCCGGCTCGCTGTGCTGGGCTTCCGCCCGCCCAGCCAGAGGCAGCCCGCTCTGCTGCTGCTCTCTGCTGCTCTCTGCTGTTTTCTGCTGCCTGTGCTGCTGCCTGTGCTGCTGCCGCCCTGCCCCCGCTCCCGCCAGCGCAGATTGCTCGCGCCTCCGCCCCCCTTCTCTCGCTGCTGCTGCTGGGGCTGCTCGGGGCAGCGTCAGCAGCACAGGCAGCACAGGCAGCACGGCCAAAACTTTCCCGCCCGCGCGCATAGGGCAGTCGTGCCAGCGCAGAAGCACTGGCCCCGCCGCCCGCATTCCTCACCCCCGGGACATATCAGCAGCGCACGCCGTCTCGCCCCCCTGGCTGCTTGCTGCTAAACGAATCCCGCAGATCAACCGCCGCCCGTCTGCAGAGGATGGCCCCGCGCCCATCGCACACCGGTGATCTCTCTGCCACCGTCGCGCTCCATCCTTTGATGACGGCCCACACCCCTCCCCTCCCCCTCCCGCGCCCCTCGCGAAGCGCAGGTACGCGTATCCTCCCCGCAACCCGCGAAATTCGTCCCCCCTTCCCTCACATGTAGCCCGCACGTAACCCCCCCCCTCACACACAAAACTCCCTCTGCCCCTCGCGCCCGCGTTTCAGCTCGCCCGCCGGCACTCCCCTTGTCAACCAGCATGCCCCGCGCGCCGCCGCCGCACCCGCAGCCCCCAAACGCGCACAGCAGTGCTAGTTAACGCCCAACGTTCCACGCACTCCTGGAACAGCCAGCGCAGCAGCACCACCCAGCAGCCAGCAGCCTCGCGTCTCGCGCCGCAGCCCACCCAACAAACAAACAAACAAACACATCACAGCACATCACATCCCTTACACTCCTGCCCACACACACAACGCTCATCCACCCCCCCCCCCTCCCAGCTGCAAACAATCCTGCATGTAATGCGCGAGCGCTATCGCCGTGAAAATTAAGCTTCATCCCTACACCGACACCACACCGTGCGCTGCTCTGCGTGTGTTTTTTTTCCCTCCCTTGTTTCTTTTTTCGCTCCCTCGCCTGCCTGCCCCCCAACCCTTCCTCCGCCGCTGTTAGCGGTTGCCCCTTTGGGCCGAACAGCACGCATCCCTCTGATGAGCGCTGCGGCCTGAAACAATGCTGCCTGCAGCATCAACATACAGTAGCTCCTTTATGGCACTATCCCACCACCTAGCCGCATAGAAATCTCAAATGCCTTAATGGCACCATGAAACAATTTAAACGCACATTAGAAATCTGGCACAAGCCAGCCCCAGCCCCAGCGCAGACCCTATCCCAACCAGCCCCAGCCCTTTATATGGACAGCTTCCGCGGCTGCTCAAAATCCTCCATCGCCTCGCCGCGCTCTCCGCTTCCCATCCAGCCCGGCTCCACCAACAGCAAAGCCACCACCAGGTGTCCTCCTACGCACACACACACACCCCTCGCTAATCACCATACCCCGGCCTCGTATGGGCCCAAGACTCAGCACCTCACCAGTCTGCAGTGTGCACACACAAGCACCAGTCGCTCGCCACATCCCATTTGCATTCCCCTCCTTCGCACAGCCAAGCGTTCCTGCCCATGGCCGCCTCGAGAAAGTCCGTCTTCGGTGACTACACCTACGGCTCGCCCCGCCAGAGGTCGGAAAGCAGCTTCGAGAGCACAGACGAAGAGTGGGACCCCGCTAAACCAGTTACCCCTGGCCGCCGTCGCTCCCGCTTCCACCGCATAATAAAGCACACTAACAGGCTCAGACGACACAGGTATGCCCGGCTCGCTATCCCCCTGCTCTACTGCGCTACGATATTGCTCTGGCTTAGCTACTCTTGCCTTCACTCTGGCTCAGAATGCGACGACTTCTCCCTCATACACTGTCTACTAGGGCCCTCCCTGCTCTTCCCAGACCCAATCACTCCCCGAAAAACGCCAGCCGCCGCTGAGATCCGAACGCAAAAACAGTCCATGATGCTCTATCCCTACAACATCGACGCAATCGTGCTGCCAAATTCCCCATACATGCATTCTTCCGAGGTTGTAGACACACGGGTTCCGGCAATCATATATTTGGAAGCGTTAAAAGAGCACTTGAGCACACAGACTCCAGAGTCGGCAAACCAATCCCTCTCTATAGACTTCCACTGGAAGGACTGGGTCGACATGAAGACACTCCGCCAGATATTCGATCAGAAGCTGAATTGCTTTGTTGCTGGCGCCCTGGGATCCCAGAAACGTACCGCCTGGCCTGGCTGTTTAGATGCTCCCAAAAAGAAATCTGAAACCCTGGGTGAAACTCCAGGTTTTTATTTCACGGACCGTGCACATGAGCCTGAGTCTGCCTACCGACTCAACCTTAGAGCTCACACATACCTATACTCTGTCATGCCCGCCCCCAACAAGGTTGTTTTGCTAGTTGGAGATCACGCTCTGGAAGCACATGTCCGCGACAAAAAATGTCTAATAACCTCTGGCCTACTAGAAAACTACATCACATCCAAAATGGCCCAGAACGACTTGAGTCGCTCCCAGCTTCTGGCCTTGGACATTTCTATGCCAGAACTATTGACATCGTTGACCCCTGTTTTGGGGGGATCGCTGAAAGAGACTGATTCCCGAGGTGTGCCTGAGGTTTTACTTCATTCCGAGCAATTTGAGTTTCCAAAGTCTGAAAAAAAATCAAAAGAAGCTAGATCAGCAGCAAAAGATGGCAGTGTCCACTTCCATGACTCCCACATAAAGCATCCTGATGGTTCCGCGACAATGGAACCATGCGACTGGCGCTTTTTCAGCGGAGTATCTCCAGACGAAAACAAAAGACGTCAGGTATATCACCATATGATCCGTGTTTGGCTTCATCTATGCTCGAGGCTGAATTTGACCACCTGGTTATCTCAGGAGTCACTCTTAGGGTGGTACAAAAACGGGTTGCTGAACCCTTGGGAGAGAGCTGTGCATTTCGAGCTACCGGCGCAAGACATGCTGAAGCTCGCAGAACTATACAACTCGTCCATTGTTGTGGAGGATCCTCAGGAGGGTATGGGTTTATTTTACATTGATATCCAGCCCTACTTCATGGAAAGGGCGCGTGAAAACAACGGGGATGCCTCTCCCGAGCACGTTGATATGCGCTTTATATGTATGCGTACGGGGCTTTATTTGGAAATCCAGGGGCTGGTTCTAAGTGACAAGAACGTTCATGTTCCAGATTACTTTCTAGAAGCGTGGAGGGCCGAAGGAGAGGTTGACGTGGGACCGACCGCTGGTGATTCCGCGCAGCCGATAGTCAATTCTGGCACCGGAACATTCTACATAATAGAGAAGCTGAGTCCTCTACGACGGACTCTTTTTGAGGGCAAAGTTGCGAATGTGCCGAACCGGTATGTGGCGATTCTCGATAGACAGTACAGTGACATCATGGGTGTTCCGGAGTTTTTCGGACACCGGTACGTGAGCCACCTGCGACTGTGGGTTGTCAACAGCGAGTGCAAGTACGTTCCCTACGGCGAGGTGAAGCTCTTTGAGAGTGGCGAGTCGAGCTTCCTGGGGGCGTGCCGCAACATGGATATTTGGAGAGAGTACAACAACACGAAGGAGGCGACGCTTTTCAGGGAGTGGGAGCAGAGCTCGCACTCACAGGTGAGTCTCAGTTCGTCGTCGTCGGACGATCTGCCGCCGTTGTATGCTGATTACGGCCTTGAGGTCCGCAGAGCTGTCCTTCACGAGCAGTACAAGATTCCGCTTCCAGAGTAGGGGTCTCGTGTCGGCCTCCTGCCTTTGGCCCCCCCCCCCCCCTACTCAGGCAGGGGGCACGCAGGGTAGGAGAGGCAAGTTTACGCATCCTTGCACCTCCCAGCCACACACCCCCCCCCCCCCCCGCCCCCACGTTTGTGAAAAGGGATTCTTTTTTCATTCTTTGCTGTTGTTTGCCCCGGCCCGTCCCGCCGGCTGTCCCGCACGGGCTTAGAACTTGAGGAACGTTTGTTACATAATCACCAATTGTAGTAGAAAATAAAATGAAAATGGAAAAAACGCGGAGGGAGCCAAAAATTTCCTCTTTGTGATGATCCCCGGATTTCGGCGGTAGTTTTGGCCAAGACGCTGGCGAAGGGCAGCAGAAAAGCGAGGAAGGAAGTCTCTGGTAAAAGGACCGGTTACCAGAGGTTGGTAGCGGCTGGCATTTGGTAGCACAGCGAGCAGAACAGCGGATGCCCCCCAAGGCAGGACGTTTTGTATGTGCAAGTGTGCAAGTGTGCGTGGATGAAGCACAAAAACACAACCGAGAGACACAGCTGATTGCGCCGCTTTTCGGCTTCTGAGCTCTTTACCTTTCTTTGCCTTCGCTCTTGCTCGTGCTTCGGACTAAAGACTCCTCCCCC
>JAKTPG010000038.1:0-117524 GCA_030557505.1 Ogataea maris
ATCCTTCCAAATACTGCAGGCAGTGCTCAGCACTGAGTTTGTCGATATCTGATAACAATCTGAGCGGTGAGAGGTTCAAGTCCTTCGGGTCTTCTCCATTAAAAAATAAAGGCATTGAAGATTCTAAGTTACGTCCAAGAGCCAGCTGATAAGAGGAACTCGTCGCGATAAGCCTGGAACGGTAGACCTCTTTTTTTCTCTCTGTTTTCAGCTCTTCAAAGCTAGAGTTCATAATTGTTTGCAACCCCCTGCATTTCCTTTGCAACCCCTGCAATACTCCTAGAACCTGGGTTTGATTCGAAAGCGCATTCGGCGACTCTAAGGAGAGCACATCGGTGTAATCTTTTATCATCATCCTTTCTGCTGCAGTAGTAGCGTCCCTGTCCCTCTGTCGCAAAATATTCTGAATCTCTGTTAAGTTTCTCAAGTTTTTCAGCTTTCTCAGCATCAATCTGTTGCAGTTCAATCTCAAGCTGTTGGCTTCGCTCAGCAGCAATTCGCTCAGCTTGGTTATCAGCGCCCTCAGCAACTTAGAGTCTTTTCGCCGCTATTGCTCGTCTATTTGCAGCGGCCCTTTCCTGTACCCTTGCCTGATGTCTTGTTAACCTCTTTTCCTGTGCTTGTTTATAAACACAAGAGGATGCCGCGTATGATCGTTCCTCGGGAACTTGCACCCCCTAATAAACCCACCTGGTCGGCATACTCTTCAAATGATTGCTCTTCTGCTCTCAAACTACAGTACCAATCAAGAAAAATTCAAGTGTTCTCCGCGGAGAAAAAGAATTCTGATCCTTGATAACTGATAAAGTATCATCACGTGATTATAATCACATGATAACACTCATGTCTAGCGGCAATACCTTCCTTCAACCACCTGTTTCCGGTCAGGCACTATCGTTGCCGGGAACGCTTAGTTTTTCGGATTTGTGCCTTTACAGCTGTACTGTACGTACACACACACACTGTACAGAATCACATCCGCACACCATTTTCTTTGAAAAGAATAAAACACACAGACAAGGGGAAGAAGAAAGGGCAGATGCACACATGCATAGAATGGGCGCTGGCCGGTGGGTGGAAGGGAATAAGCGGCTTGAAAAAACAAAAAAAAAGAACAAAGTCGGCTCTGTCTCGACGCGTCGATCGGCGCGCCATGCAGCTGAGGGGAAAAGACAGGCGGGCTGTGTCTGGGTGTGCGCGCGCCCCTGCAAGCCCTGTTAATAATGGAGAGAGAGAGCGTGAGAGAGCGAGAGAGAAAAAAACAGACACACAGCTGCTACAACGGTGGCAGGTGACCGCTAGCAGCGTACCAGGACGACAGACACAGCAGCCGGTGCCAGTACTAGAAGCCCTGAGGTGCGGTTGTTTTCATCAGCAGCCCCGCCCCTTTTTCCCCTCTCCTTCTGTGTGCGTGTGCGTGTGCGCGTGCGTGTGCTGGAGTGCCCTTATTGCCTGCACAGCTTACAGCGTGTCGAGCACCTTCCGGAGCCCTGTAAAACAGCGCACCTAGAACCGTCTTTTAGCGTGGTGACAACAGCTGTTTCAAGCCGGGGCGACGCCATTTACGCGGCCACGAGCTACCTGAGACACACCGCCGCCTTCTGCCACCCTGTTCGCCCAGCACACTGAGCCAAGGCCTTAATGTCAGCGGGAAAACAGACGTCCGTGAAGCTGGTGCTTCTCGGCGAAGCTGCCGTCGGAAAGTCGTCGCTGGTACTGAGATTTGTCTCAAACGACTTCCAGGAAAACAAGGAGCCCACCATCGGCGCGGCCTTCCTCACCCAGCGCTGCACCATCGGAGCCAAAACGATCAAGTTCGAGATCTGGGACACCGCCGGCCAGGAGAGATTTGCCAACCTCGCTCCGCTCTACTACAGAAACGCCCAGGCTGCCCTCGTGGTCTACGATATAACGAAGCCCGCAAGCTTCATCAAGGCCAGACACTGGGTCAAAGAGCTCCACGAGCAAGCCTCCAAGAATATCGTGATAGCCCTGGTGGGAAACAAATACGATCTCATCGTGGACGAAGAGACAGGAGAAGAGGTGGAAGGCAAGAGAAGCGTGTCGGTAGAGGAAGGCAAGAACCTTGCCGACGAAGAAGGCCTCCTGTTTTTCGAAACCAGTGCCAAGTCCTCCTTCAATGTCAATGAGGTGTTTATGGCGATTGGAAAGAAGATCCCCGATGGAGCGCTCAAAGGTAACTCCCAGCAAGGGGGTGACTCAAACACCGCGTCAAACAATAACAGAATAGATCTAAATGCCCCAGCGGACTCGAGCGTCGGCTCCGCCAATTGTGCCTGCTAGAAGCTTTCCTCCTTCACGCGGTCGGCATTTGTCGGCATTTGACCCCGCTCTTACCTCTCCGCTCCCCTCCCCCCTCTACCTGTTATTGCTTCGACCGCGCTTAAGCCTCACTATTGTTGCTGTTTTGTCACGTGTAGTAGCTGGCGCACCCCCACTTTATTCCTTTGCCAGCTGCTCCATTTGAACCAGAGAAGGTATCCCTTACAAGCTTTCTCGAGTCGACATATGAGTTTCCTGATTTCGTTTAATTAATAAGTTAAATAACTTCAACTATAAAATACTCATCACAGGTAGCTTTCTAATACGCAGCTCAAAGTTTCGACTTGACACTGTTGTCGAGTCCGCCCCTTGTAGCTTCTCTATTGATATTTATCAGGGCATTACTGCTTGTAGCAGAAGCTTTCTGTCCATCAGCAAAGAATATAACGCTGACCGTCAAATCATCTCTATAACGTCTGCTCAATGGCGATGGAATGCTCACCAGCATGTTGACGTCTTGCTTGGATCCACCATTGCTCAAAGCGTTTCGTATAATATGCGTCGCCACGTTCTCGTCTTCCAGCAAAAAGTTAGTCTCACTGCTGTTTCTCTTAGATTGAACTCTCTGTTTTGATTGTGAGAGCGAATCCGTGACATCTTGCACCAGTGGCAACTTTTTATCCTTGGATCCGGGGAAAATGGAGTCAAGAATCGATTTGTTGGGCTTAACAAGGTTCTTTTGTTCCATCCATCTTACAACTAAACCAACAACCTCCTCGTTCGTTAGCATTTCATAAAGTCCATCCGATGCCATTACCAGAAAATCATGTTTGGAAGGTGAAACCTCATGGGTGGATATAACAGGTTCTGCAGTGACGTATGGAGGAGTCTTTAGGTTCGCTGGCAGTTGTCTGCCAAAGAATTGGTTGCTCACCCTGGTTTGAATGTCTTTGCTCCATTTGTACCTCGCATCTCCGAACGCTCTTGTAGGCTCTAACGATCCCAAAACACGCCCGTTACGGACTACGTTTGGCTCGCTGGGGTGCTCGCTGAGCAGCTTAGCTACCTCTGTTGGATTGGAGCCCGTCTGGTCAACAGAAAGGGCGGTGACCGTCCACTTGTTTTCTTCATTGAGGGAACCCAGCAGTGCTCTTGAATCACCTGTGACAGCTACTCGTAGCAGCTTGGTATGAGTGTCATAAAACGAAACCAGAGCGCATGAACCGGAAAGGGCCGGCATAAGCAATTCGGCGGCGCCGGCCTTGTTGTTTGGGTTATCAAGAAGTTTTTGAACGCTCTTGTTAACAATCTCGTCGTCTAATTTCAGAAAGCCCTGTTTTATGGCTTTATCAATGGTTTCATTAGAAGGTATCAAACGCAAGTTCTGGTCACTCACCTTGTACGCTTGATCCAGCTCGTTGATAACGTAGTCGAGCAAATTGTCTCTCAGTTTCGCCGATGTGTTCCAGCCTGCATGGCCGTCAAATATTGACCAGAAATGCCAGTTGGTGTCGACATGCTCGTTATTGTTGAATCTGTCCTGAATTGGGACTTGCACCATCTTTTCGGATCTATCGTCTTCGATGGGGTTGTTGCTTGGAAGCTGGCAAATGTCGTAGCGGGTCACGCCGTTACCAGAGTTGACAGAGTAGCTTTCCTCCAGCTGTCTCAAACGACGCGACACTTCGTCGTCGCTCAGCAGAAAGATGCCCTGTTTATTGTGCTGTGAGCCTGCGCTGCCGGAGCTGAGCGAGCTGGCGCTGGAGGTCGAGAAGGATTGACTTGATCCCACACCGTGCTGCTCGATCTTGCCTGAGGCCTTGCCAGGGGGCAGGGAGTCCGAGTACAGGTTGTTGTTTGTCATCGACACGTAGGAGGTGGCGAGTATGAGACCCGAAACAAGCGCCAGGCGCAGCTCTCTTCTTGTCATCTTCCTGCCCCGCTTGAGCGATTTTGTGCTGTCGCCGGGAGTGCTTTGCTGCTGGTTGGCCAATGACTTTGCGCTGGCGCACAGACGTCTTGCCTGGAGCTTCTGGGTGGCAATGGTTCGAAGGGCTCTGATGGTGTGGGAGTGGGACTTGCTTTTGAAGGCGAGCATTGCGTGGCTGTGGAGGGCTGTGCGGGTCGTTACTTAAAGCACAGAGGGGAGGACACGCGCTCGCTCGATCGATCGCTATTAGGGGAAGGGGGCACGCCGCTTGCCAGCTCTGTTTGCTTGCTTGCCTGCGTAACGGGTATCGAGATGAGGAGTCTCCGTCTTGGCTGGTCGAAGGCGGGCGGGTGCGCTTTGCGCTGTTGCAGTCTCGCACCCCCGGCAAGAGACGAAGCAACTTCCCCTTCTTCCCTCCAGGAGGGGGAGGGCACCGGACGGACGCGCGAGGCGGGCACCCCTCCCTCCTCCGTCCTGGGTCCCTCCCCCCCCCTCCCCCTACCCCAGCGGACAAAAGCGGAAAGCCCGGGTCGTGCGCCGGCGCTAAAACAGGCTGCACAGCCCTGGCAGGAAGGGGGAGGAGAGCCAAAGGTTTTTTTTTCTTTTTTTTGCTTCAGCTTTTATACATCCTCAGCACGAAAACAAGGCGAAAAGGAAACCAGACCAGAAGAGAAGGAAGAGCCTTCCTTGCTCACGGAAAAACTGCTTTGACCGTCTCCCCCACTCCACCTCTCCGAGCAATCTAAGTGAGTGACACACACACAGACACACACACACCGTTTTCGCTCTGCCAGCATGCCGCCAAAGAAGACAGCACAGAAGGCCCAGAAGGATGCCGACAAGAAGAAGCGCGCGAAGCAGGTGGCCAAGCAGGCCGAGGACAAGACCTTTGGGCTGAAGAATAAAAACAAGTCCAAGAAGGTGCAGCAGTACATACAGCAGGTCAAGAACACCACAGGCGCGGACAAGTTCTCCCAGGAGATGGCGAAGAGAAACCTTGCAGAGAAGAAGGCAGCCGAGGAGGCTAAGAAGGAAGCGGCCAAGCTGCTCGCAAGCATCATTCCTACCAGCGCGAGAAAGGCCGTCAAGAAGGACGTTTACACAGACGACAAAGACGTCGACAAGAGCCTCGACACCATGGACGACTGGGACGAGGAGAAACTGAGAAAGGTGATCATGTCCAAGCACGGAAACCCAAAGACCACTACCGACAAGGTGTGCAAGTACTTCATCCAGGCCGTGGAGGAAGGCAAGTATGGCTGGTTCTGGGTCTGCCCAAACTCTAACCCGAAGCTGGGTATAGAGTGCAAGTACAGACACTCTCTCCCTCCTGGATACGTGCTGAAGACGAAAGAGGAAAGACGCTTGGAGCGGCTGGCTGCTGAAAATCAGCCTAAGATCACCCTGGAAGACTTCATCGAAACAGAGCGCGGCAAGCTGCCAAAAGGAACACTGACACCAATCAACCCACAGTCCTTCTCACAGTGGAAGAGCAAGCATCTTCAGGAGAGAATGAAGGCAAAGGAGAAGAGTGACGACACGAAGAACATCAGTGGCAGGGAAATCATTCTCAAGAAGTTTGCCAATAAGTTCTTCCAAGAAGAGGAAGAGATATCTAAAGACAAAGGTACCGAGATTGATATGTCGGCCTTTAAAGACGAGATTGACGCTATCGAGGAAGAAACTATCAAGGATTACGGTGATGGGTGTGATGCCTTTTCGGAGGCCAATAGGATTGGTGCGCCTTCTGCCATTACCGCATAATATTCCTCATCTATAGCCTTTTGACCCCCCCCCCCTCAACTCCAACCATCGCCTAAAAAAATATAGTAAACATGTAGAGTTCACGCTGCCACTGCATATCACAAATCTATGAGGTCCTGTACTACTGATTTAGATTTGTGTGTGGCGCCTTTCCCTTTTGCACTGCCCTTGCAAGCCTTCTGAACGAGATCTACCGAAGGACCCATAACCTCATCCACATTCCAAAAAAACTTGAACTCAGTTGTGGGCGGGAATAGCTCAATCACCCTCTGGATCCTCAGCCTCCATATCTCTCCTCTTTTGTCGACTGCGGCCTCCAAGTTGTCTATGCTTCCTGGGAGAGGCGATGATGCCGGTTTTCTGTAGGCTGCGTCCCGGTTTCCGAGCTTCATCTGCTGGGTGCGCAGCACCGCCTCTGAATCAATTCGTGAAGGTGTCGGTGGAAGTCCCAAAATTCGTCCATAGCCAGGGCGCGTGGTGCTTCGTTTTGGTAACGGCGGAGGTCTTGGCTCCTCAGAGCCGGGTGTTAGCGCTCTGCCTGGATCTAACCCTGAGCCCAATGGGTGTCCCTTCAAAACAGCTGGTTTAGATGGTTTGAGCGGAGCAAATTTCTTGCTTTGCAGTGAGTAGGGTTTAAAGGCTTTATCAGATGGCGCAAGCACTTCGTCTGGCACCGTAGCTGTTTTAACGCCTTTTTCGAGCTCACAAACCTGTTTCTCAGATGCAGCAGGTGTCTCACACAAAGCTTTTGTAGCCAGCAGTTCTTGCAACTCCTTCAGTACTCCCATATCGTCATTGAGCGATGAAAAAGCGCCGTTGATCGCCCTTATATAAACAGCAATGATCCGACTAGGGTGCGCTGTTACCAAACTCGTATAAGCGTCAACATCCTGTTCGCCAGCGTCTCCTATAAGGACAAACTTTCTGTTCGGAAAATCCTTAAGTAGCTTTTCTAGAGTCTCTCTTTTCCGCTCTGCTGAAGGCTGAGTAAAAGACGCTATCAAATTCCCTGAGTATTGCCTCAAATGAATCGAAGCAATAGGCAAACCAATAAAATCTATGAATCCCAGCACAACATTGTACAATTGCCATGGTGAATTAGAAACATAATGCACAGGAGAGCCAAATTTTTGGTGTAAAAGGTTCAACCACTCAGCCATTTTTGGTACCTCGCACTCACTGAAGTCTTTTGCAAAAACGTTTCTTAGTATTTCCCTCTTTTCACCCAGCACCCCTGTAACCCTTACTGTGTCATCTATATCTATTATGACACTTACTCCGTTAGGAGTAATAACATTTGCCTGTTGAGTTCCCTGAACAGAGGGGTTCTCGATAGATGAAATACAAATATACGACGGCTCATATGACGATGCAACCGATATGTTAAAAGCCCCGTTGTTATCGCTGTAAATATTGGCTCCCAGCAGAGCATCAGTGTCGGTCTTTGAGTATAGCGTGACACGTAACGGAGTGCGGGCTATATGTCTGGCAATCAAACCTTGCATTCTTTCTTTAATTGTGTCAGATTCTGAGGAAAGGGAGCTGGATTGCGAACTCACTGAGACCGAGGAAGATGAATCGGACTCAGTACCTTTGTTCTCAGAAAGGTCCAAATTCTCATCAATCTCGGTCTCCAACTGGTTCAAAGCCGACGGAGAAACGTTAGGTTTCGATAACCTCTCCAGTAGAGACAATATCCATCGATTTTTCCGGTTCATCACCCCTGGGCTAAGAATGCATCCAGAGATGTCGGTTACAAACCCACTATCCACATAGCGGGCGTAAGCCTTATACAGGAGTATCTCCGCATCATCAGGAACTCGAGGAGCAGGGGGTGCACTTTGTGCATCGTCATACGTGAAGCTTTGCTGAAATGCCGTTGATATACTTTTGAAATATGACGACTCCCTTGTAGACCTCACGGCTCCAGCAATTTTGCGTCTGCCCAAGCTCAGAACTGCATTGAAGCTATCGTTGCCTAGGGAATTTTGATCAGCCCGCTCCTGGTACTCGGGAGGGTTCATTGCTTTTTTGAAAGTTGGATTGCTGCTTTGCTTGGACTTCAGCAGTAGATAAAACACCTTATCTTTGCTTGAATTGTGGAACTTGTGTCCTAAAAGCTGCAGCACAAGACTTTGGATTCTTTTCTTGCTGCGACGACCCTTCTCGGAGAGGCCAAGTCCTTGCTTAATTATCTTAGGAAACCTCACACTGAATTAGTTTCTCTGGCACATAAGCCGCTCTTTGTTTGGCGCTCTCAGCTGGGCCACTGTTCTGAAAATGCCTGACGTTGTCAGATGGGTAATATCTGAAAGGGTACAAGTGACGACAAAATGAAGTGATTTGGGGTGGTGTATAGTAGAGGGACAGGGATACAGTCAATTGAAACGCCGTCAAAAATGTAACCAGTCAACCGATAACGTGAATCAATATAGAGCCCCGCAGTGCTCAAGTCTGTGACCAGTAATTTTGAGGTCAACGACAACGAGAAAAATCTGCTTCCCTGATCGGGTGCTTTGGTGAAGGAGTAATGCCGCTTTGATAGAACGTTTGGATGGTATACTTATATATGCCTCTGTGTGGATATGCAGATTTGATACAGCATATAGATGTATTTATATGTACACACACACTAGATATCTATCAGACAATTATTACAGGGAAGGAACATAATAGTACTCTAATAAAAATTATAAGCGACGATCGACGCGTCTAGAGTGTTCCACCAAGCAAGACTCTGTGTAGAGCTTTACATATCCACAACGTTCTTCAGCGCATAACACACCACTATCGGCATCGTGATGAAGAGAACTATATACTCAGAAATGAGATATGCAGAGAGACAACTCATTTGAGTGCAGCCTTCTTGACCCGGTTTCATAATACTCGCCGTGATGTAGACCTGGGCAGTGGCTGAAGGCAGCGAAAACTCGAGACATGCAACAAACATAGCTACCGAGTCAGTGAGCCAGCCACATCTTCGCATTCTATCAACCCACAGTACTCCAATTATAGGTAGAATACATTGGCGATACACCGTATTGCATAGCACGCTCTTCCAAAATCCTCGAGGCAGGCTTTTCAGCTCTAAGCGTCCTAACAAAGACCCCACCATGAGAAGACCCATGGGCACACATGGGTATCCTAAGTACTCCACATAATCGAGCAGGAATGAGAGCGGCGGCTCTCCGTCAGGCGCGTTAGGCATTGAAACTGTGGTTGCAACAAAAAGTGCTTTGAGCCAGGGAACTAAAGCAATTGTGAGAGAAATAATTAATGCAATGGAGTTGGGCTTCTTTAAGTTTCTGGCAAAAAAGACGAGATAATGTAAATGGTATTTTTGAACAAAGGGTATGCTTTTACCTGACTCCTTTACATCTCGCGAGCTCAGGTTAGTTTCGGTAATAAGGTTCATTGCCGGCGACACATTTTGGTTGTAGGGTTCTACCCTCGAGAACTCCCTCACCATATCATCTGTGTACGATTGGGCATTGGAAATTGCAGAGGTAGTTGTGGCAAGTGATGCCATCCTGGATATTGGGCGTAATCTCAAAGTGGGATGAGTGGAGTCAACAGAAAGACGCCGACCATGTTGAGCAGGCGAAACTGTGCTACTCAAAGTCAGATCCAAAGGTGAGCGAATTCTTGCAGACGGTATCCGTGCGAGGGGGAGCTGGGGTACCGCCGTTTGCAACGGGGCTTTCTGATCAACCGACTCCAGCGGGCGGGGCTCAATTTCGTCCAGATTGCGCGTCTTTTCTGTTGCAGTACTGGATATGCTGTCCGATATAGACGATCTCGGAGACTCTGGCTCCGATAATACAATACTGGGAGCAGCGGGATTTGTGGGGTTCAAACTGTTAGCTAAAAGTTGGTTGTTAACTTGCCCTGATGACGTTCTGACGTTGGAAAGCGTTGCCACTTCATGTGGCGCATGCGGCAGGGAGTGAATGCTATTATCGGTCTCGTCGTCTGCAGGTTTTTGCGAAGCTTCCTCGACATCAGAAGCATAGCGAAAGTCGTATTCCACTAGTTGAAACAAACCGCAGTTGAATTGAATGATGACATACATCGCAAGCCATATAATCACATAGGCTGTGCCCTTGTTAATTTGTGAATCATCGAATACAGACATGCCTTGCAGGAAAGCAATTGGGAGGTCGGACACGTTTTGCATGAGGCCAGCCAGCATAGCGCCGCCCACCCAGGAGTTATTACGCTGCTTCGGAACTGGTGTCAAGTAAATAATTGCTGCAGACACCCCTGCACTTGTACAGTACATGACAAAGGCCGTGAGACAGCTGACACCTATGGTTTTGATATCGGATATGGAGATATACGAGATAACCTTGTCCATGATAAGAGCGGGCATGAACAGCATCAGCATCAAGTCGCTGATAGCACGCATCGTTGTAATGCTGAGCAGACCCAAGCGTGTTATCACGACTCCCGTGCCGATAATGAGGTACATTCTGACAGTCGGTTTGACCGAGGAGTAGATGGCCTCGCCGAGAGAAATGCCCATGATGATGCGCTGCGCTATATGTGATTTTTTTGTTTTCGCTTGTTTGCTTACAGGGGCCGAGTAAGAGGGGGTTTTGCAGCGAAACACTGTCACAAGGTTCAAGGGCACATCTGCTGGCAATCCAGCACACACTCGAGAAGGAAGCTGCGCAGGTGGCTTAGCATTCAGGCACAGACTCCGCGTAAAGTGATCTTTTTCTAGCCTCGCAAGATGAGGCGACTCATTCTCCTTTTATGGAAATACTTCTGATATTTTTCCTTGTGTTTTTTTCTAATCGTTTGCTTGGGGAGCGCGGGAACCGAAACCCTACGTTTGCGTGTGAAGGAAAATTGTGGGCATTGTATTTTTTGTGATAAGCGGCGAGATCCCAATAAAATGCAGGGGCTTGCTTCACAGCCTGAAAGGGGAGCGCTGCACATTTGAGTGCGGGCGATATGGCGTCCATCTCCTTGTCGCTGCCAAGGTCAGGAAGCTCACCTGTCTGTTCAGTCCCGGCTTTGGCGGGCGGGCGTGCGTCCGCTAACTATGAGTAGTTACGCCAAAAAAACAAAAGAGGGAAACAAACTCCCACTCAATTTTAATATGCCCCCTCATTTGCACTGTGTAACTTTTTTCGGTAGGCCTGTAAAGGCGGTGGCTGGGGGAGGGGGGTACTGTCCAACACCGGCTTGTGTTGTATGGAAAGGATGCAACCGGACCGCGAAGAGCACAGTCGCCAGATCACTGACACCCCGAACGGAGCGTCTTTGCACGGTTCCGCAGTGCGGCGACAGGATCTCGTCTCTCTTTTCAAGGGGCTTGCATCCCACCAGGACGCGAACCAGTTTCCGTGTGCAGAAATTCCCTTCAGCGCCAGCTGTGCAAACCACTCCTCTTCTGACCGCCAGCTCACCTTCTTTGTAGAGTCTAAGCACACTCTGGTCAGCGCTCTCGGGAGATTGAGTGAGAGGGGAGAAGTTTGCCTTTTTCCAGATAATGCCGAGAAACAAGGACTTCTTCATTTGGTAAAAGTCAGCGCCACTGCCAGCGAATGGAGTCTGACAGTCCAGTCACCGGCTGCTCCCTTTGAAGTGATGGTCAGCCTCGTAAGTGTTCAACCCCAACCGTCTGCCAATAGGGACACCTCAGGTATACTAATTTCACCAAGCTTTGCGATGTTCTTGATGGCATACATGGCACATTATATCTACTTTTATCTAGAAGACAAATGTATCGGAACAAGGGACAGTCTGAGCACGCCCGAGTAACCCTGGAGCCGTGCCGGGTGCTTTCAGGGGCCGGTGGTTGCGTTTGTCTTGTCAAAGGCAAAAGAGATGCGCTGCGGCCGTTTTTACAGCGCGTTGCATTGCGCTCGCAGTTTCCTAGCCTGGCCCTGAGTGAGCCGCTCAGGTGCCCCCCCTCTCGGGTCGGGTTCTTGGAGGAAAACACATACTTGCGCCAGTTCCCAAGTGTCTCCACAGCACACAGGCCTGTTTTACAGTCCAGAGACACCAATGAACAAAAGAGCTTCACAAAAGAGCTTTGTCTGCTGAGAAGAGAGGTTGGTTCTCTAATTGGGAAAAAGGGGAAAGACATACAGAAAATAAGGGAACAAACAACTGCCAAAATCAAGATTTACGACCAAAAGGACGAGCCCGACGAGAATTTCAATCTCGGTTTTCCGCCATTGCTCCAGCACAAAGACCCTACGCAGGTTGTTACCATATCTGGGAGCCACGATGAAATTGAAGACGCAGAGAGACTGATACACCAACGGCTTCTATATTACAGAGCAAAGAGGGGCCAGTAGTTCTCTCTCTTTCCCTATTTGATCAGTGCTTTTTTTTTTGTGGGGGGAGGGGTCTGTGCCGTTTTTGGTTCTTTGGGTTTTTATACCCCCAACCCTCATGCACACATGCACGCGAGTTATGCTCTAGTCGTGTACCACCACCGGGTAAGAGTCTGAAAATATTTTTTTTTTTTTGCTTATTTTCTTGACCTTCGCCCGAAAAATTTTTCACTTTTGAGACTGTGAACCTGAAGATTTAACCGCACAGTTGGGTTGTTGAGACGTTCAGATCTAGCAGATTGCAGATACACAATCTAGATAACTCGATTAGAATAGAACGTTATGTCTGAAGGTGTTTTTGCTGGTGCGATCGGTATCGATCTTGGTACCACTTATTCGTGTGTTGCCACCTACGACTCTGCAGTGGAAATCATTGCCAACGAGCAAGGTAACAGAGTTACCCCTTCGTTCGTTGCCTTCACTCCAGAAGAGAGACTTATTGGTGATGCTGCCAAGAACCAGGCTGCCTTGAACCCAAAGAACACCGTTTTCGATGCCAAGAGACTGATTGGAAGAGCCTTCTCTGAGGACTCCGTTCAGAAGGACATCAAGACATGGCCTTTCAAGGTTATCGATGACAACGGAAACCCAAAAATCGAGGTTGAGTACCTCGGTGAGACAAAGACTTTCTCTCCTCAGGAAATCTCTTCCATGGTTTTGACCAAGATGAAGGAGATTGCTGAGGCCAAGATTGGTCAGAAGGTTGAGAAGGCCGTCGTCACGGTCCCAGCCTACTTCAACGACGCTCAGAGACAGGCTACCAAGGACGCTGGTGCCATCGCTGGTTTGAACGTGTTGAGAATCATTAACGAGCCAACCGCTGCTGCCATTGCTTACGGTCTTGGTGCTGGAAAGTCTGAACAAGAGAAGCACATTCTTATCTTTGACCTTGGTGGAGGAACTTTCGATGTCTCTCTATTGCACATTGCCGGTGGTGTTTTCACAGTCAAGGCTACTGCTGGTGACACTCACTTGGGTGGTCAGGATTTCGACACTAACCTGCTTGAGCACTTCAAGAAGGAGTTCAACAAGAAGACCGGACTAGACATCTCTGGTGACTCTAGAGCTTTGAGAAGATTGAGAACTGCTTGTGAGAGAGCCAAGAGAACACTGTCCTCTGTTACCCAGACTACTGTTGAGGTTGACTCCCTGTTCGATGGTGAGGACTTCTCTGCTAACATCACCAGAGCTCGTTTTGAGGACATCAACTCTGCTTTGTTCAAGTCCACTCTTGACCCTGTCGAGCAAGTGTTGAAGGACGCCAAGATCTCCAAGTCCCAGGTTGACGAGGTTGTCCTTGTTGGTGGTTCCACCAGAATTCCAAAGGTTCAGAAGCTTTTGTCTGACTTCTTTGACGGCAAGCAGCTTGAGAAGTCTATCAACCCAGATGAGGCTGTTGCCTACGGTGCTGCTGTCCAGGGTGCTATTTTGACCGGACAGTCCACCTCTGATGAGACTAAGGACCTCTTGCTTCTAGATGTTATTCCGCTTTCTCTTGGTGTTGCTATGCAAGGTAACGTGTTTGCCCCTGTTGTGCCAAGAAACTCCACCGTTCCAACCATCAAGAGAAGAACTTTCACTACTGTTGAGGACAACCAGACCACTGTGCAGTTCCCAGTTTACCAGGGCGAGAGAGTTAACTGCTCTGAGAACACTCTCTTGGGTGAGTTTGACCTTAAGAACATTCCTCCAATGTCTGCTGGAGAGCCAGTCCTTGAGGCCATTTTTGAGGTTGATGCCAACGGTATATTGAAGGTTACCGCTGTTGAGAAGTCTACAGGCAGATCTGCCAACATTACCATCTCTAACTCCATTGGTAGATTGTCCACCACTGAGATTGAGAAGATGATCAACGATGCCGACAAGTTCAAGAAGGCCGACGAGGAATTCTCCAAGAGACATGAACAGAAGCAGAGACTTGAGTCTTATGTTTCTTCGATTGAGACCACTGTCACTGATCCTGTTCTCTCTGCTAAGATGAAGAAGGGTGCCAAGGACAGAGTTGAGTCTGCTCTTTCTGACGCTATGGCTGCCCTTGAGATTGAGGATGCTTCTGCTGACGACCTCAGAAAGGCCGAGTTGGCTTTGAAGAGAGTCGTCACCAAGGCCATGGCCACCCGTTAAGAAGCTGGCATCCACGTTGATTTAGCACATTTTTTGTTACTACAAAGACACCGTTCTGTGACTATTCTGCAAAAGTAATAATTATATCTCCAAGTTCCTGGGCCCGTGCTTACTGCCCCCATATACCTGGTCAAGAGGGATGGGGGCGGTGCTGTAGAGTAAAACAATAAATATGTCAGCTGACCGTCTCTCTGATGTCCTCGACTGCGTTGGTGAGCCCGTCAGTCGGTGCGGAGTCCCCGGTATTGATGACTCCTTTTGGCTCAAGTAGCATGACGGCCACCTCGCTCCCGGCGACAGGACAGTGTCTGACTCCTTTTGGGATGACGATGAGCTCTCCTGGTGCCAGCTGGACGTCCTCTAGGTCTGTCTCCGTGCCAGGCTCTCGGAACCTGATGGTGAGATCTCCAGAAAGGACGAAGAAGAGCTCGTCCGTGTCCGGATGGCTGTGCCAGACAAACTCGCCCTGCAGCTTTACGAGCTTGATCTCATACTGGTCGTTCAGCGTGCCAATCAGCTTTGGCGACCAGAAGGCGTCTATCTTGTGAAGAGCCTTTTTGGTGGACACTTTTGAGAACGGGACAGGCATATCCAGCAAAAGACCGTACAGTCTGTTTTGCAAGCTGTTTTGTGAGCCCTTTTGCAAGCTCTTTTACAGGGTGTTGAGCTTGCTCTTCTGCTGGTCATGGCAATTCTGTCTCGGTGTGCTCCATTTTCCGGGATTTGACAGCTTCATCTCTTCATATGTGCACCTATTAAAATTTCATTAAAGGTTCTTCACCGATCATCTAGTATGTAGTTGCCTAATTTATCCATCTTGAGGTTCTCCGTGCCATCAATCAGCGCCTCAATGATCTCCTCGTTCTGAGCGGTCTCCAGCAGCTCCTCAATCTCGGCCTCATCATCCTCATCCTCGTCGTCGTCGGCATCTTCCCCGGACTCTTCCCCGGACTCTTCCCCGGACTCATCAACACCACTGTCTTCAGCATTTCGCATCGTCCCGACAGCAGCCTCCAGTTGCAGGTCTCTAGCATCCATCTTCTTCGAGTACCCAGAAGCCTTAACCTCGATGTCCAGACTGCCCTTCCGCTCCACATCTCGGGAAAACACAGGATACGCGTGCCGGTACCCATCGCCGTAGCCATCCACGTCGAGCAGCGCCGAATCGCCTTTTGGCTCGTACTTGAACCGCCGCTGGAAGAACCGTCTGACGCAGTTCACGTCTCTCTTGAAGTAGAACGCCGCGTCAGCGTGCTCGATAGAAATACATTGCGGGAAATCAATTACCACAAACGATGGCTCTGTCCGCGGGTCGTATGTACCCGTCTCCTTGATCATTATGTTGTACTCATTAAAGTCGCAGTGTATCAGGCCCTGCTTCGCCAGCTGCACTATAAACGCCATCAGATCAGAGTACAGCTGCCGGTACCCAGAGTGTTCCCGGAGCTGCCGCATCGGGAACCCGTCCACGCGCTCCATCAACACGCAGTGGCGTGAGTAGTCGTACGGTTTCGGAACGGTGAACCCATTACTGTGTAGCACTGTCAAAAACTGGTGCTCTTTTTCTGCCGCCAGACGTGACAAGTACATCCAGCTGCCCGTTTGACGTTTTCGGAGATAGTCTCTGTTGTTCTTTACCGTCTTGAACGAGGTTCTTCCGAGTCTGTGCATCTTAAGCACCCTGGACTCACCATCAAAGTCAGCGGCCGCGTAGATGTCCGACTCCTTCCCGACTCCGATCGTGGTAGCGACGACCTCGAGAGTCCGCCGTCTGTGCATGGACTTGAGCGCGAGGTAGTCGAACCCGTTGTACGTGAGCCGGTAGCCGTCGTACTTTGCGTTTCGCAGCTTCGAGATCAGGTTTAGCTTCGCCAAGTCCGCTATCGCCCTGTTCGCGGAGCCCATGCCTGTCTTCGAGCCTGCGATCTGTGCAATCATCTTGACTGGCACGATTTCGTGGTTCCGCGAGCCCGTCTCGACGGCCTGGAGCACGCGCCAGTCGTCTGACGTCAGGTAGCGCATGTGCTCTGTTTCGAGCTTCATCTTGCCAACGCTGCCGGTGGTCCTACTGCTGCTGCTAAGGCTGCTAAGGCTGCCGACTGCCTCGCTTAAGAACGAGCACCAAAGAAGCGTCTCTCACAGTCTTTACCGTCTCTTATCAAAAAATTTTCCACCTTTCCCTAGGACATCCGAGGAGACGACATAGTGGGGAGGAAAGGGAGAAAAAATAAAAAAATAGAAAATGTCTCCCCTCCCGGGATCGAACCAGGGACCCTGAGATTTCTTGTGCAATTACAGTCTCATGCTCTTCCAACTGAGCTAAGGAGAGTACGTCTGAGGAAAGACGGGGACCGTATCATTTTACTGAAGGAGGGTAAGCAGGGGCCCCACGGCCCCACGCCAGCGCTCCGCAAAGGATGAGAGCCCGGCACGATGCAGCTGCCCCTTCCCCTCCTCATCTTCAGCGCTACTGCTCGTCTACACAACACACAGGTGGATTTAGTCATAAAAACACGCAAGCTCCTTCAACGTCTAAATAGCTCAGGCACAGCAATGCATCACATTTTACAGCAACTTGGTCACCTTACCAATCGCAATCGTCTGCCCCTGGTCCCGCAGAGTGAATCTTCCAAGCTGCGGATAGTCATCGTACGTCTCGAGGCAGATCGGCTCAGGCGTCTCAAGAACAGCAATGATCTTCATACCCTGCTTCGCAAAGGCAGGAGGCTTCTTCGACTTTCTGTTCGTGCCCTTCTCGAGCTTGTGCAGCAGCTGCACAAATGTCGCCTCCTCGATGGCCGTGTGCACATGCATCACACATGAAAACCCTGACGACAAAATAGACTTCAGCTCGACAATAGCAATCTGCGCCTCAAACCGCGTCACCGTTTTCACCGGATGAGAGACAGAAGACAGCACATACCCAGTCGAAATGTCCTCCTCCTCGACACCCTTCATCTTCAACCGCACTTGCTCTCCACAAAAGGCGGTGTCAGCCTCTGCCTCAGTCTCGTTGTAAATCGTCAAAACCTCAACATTCATTTTGTTAGGCATCATTATCAGCTGCTGACCCTTCTTCACATGGCCAGACTCAATCTTACCCTCGACAACGGTACCCAAGTCCTTCATCTTTCCTGAAATTGGAAGCATGAAAGGATCATTGATCCTACGGGCCGCGAGTGGCATTGCATCCAAATATTCCAATAATGAAGGTCCTGTGTACCATGGGCAGTCGTTCTGGTTCACTCTCTCCTTAAGGCCATCACCAGTGTATCCAGAAACAGGCATATAAGTAACATCATTCTTTTGGTATCCAACACCCTTCAAATACAATGCAAGCTTGGTTGTACATTCGTTGTATCTGTCCTGAGACCAATTGACGGTAGGGTCATCCATCTTATTTATCACAACGACCAACTTGTTGACTCCCTGCGTCTTTGCCAAAATAGCGTGCTCTCTTGACTGTCCCCCTCTCTCGAATCCAGCCTCGTACTCTCCCTTTCTGGCAGAAATTACAAGAATCCCGACATCAGCCTGGGACGCACCTCCAATCATCTCAGAAACGTACAACTTGTGTCCTGGAGCATCCAGGATGGTATATCTTCTCTTCTCCGTCTCGAAGTATGATTTTCCAACCTCAATGGTCTTCCCGTCATTTCTCTCTTCCTTGTTGGTGTCCATGATCCATGACAAATACCAACCCTGTCGTCCCGCATCCTTTGCCTCTCTTTCGTATTTCTCAACCGTCCGCTTATCCACAGCTCCAGTCAAGAACAGTATGTTACCACCCATTGTTGATTTGCCGGCATCAACATGCCCCATGAAAATAATAGACATATGATCTTTGCCTCCAAACATCTCGCTCACAACGGAGGGGTCAATCTGGTCTTCCTGTTCCTTGGCTAGTGCATCCGCTCCTGAGGCTCCTGACGTGTCCTTCTTGCTAACGGATGAAGAGGCGGACATCTTTCCGCTCTTCACAGACTCCTTGGAAGGTTTCGCGGCCTCTTTGGCAGGCTTGGCTGCCTCCTTCGTTTCCTCCTTGGCGACTCCCTTGACCTCCTCCTTCACAGAAGGTTTGGCAACTTCAGCGGTCTTGGAAACAGTTGGCGCCTCCTCAGCTTTAGCCTCAGGTTTTGTCTCCAAGCTCTTGACGGGAGCCTTCACAGTGCTCGACTTCAAATCTAGCTTAAGCTTCCGCTTTGGCTTGGCGTCAAGCTTAGTGGAAGATTCCTGTTGTTTTTGATAATCCTCTAGTGTCATTTGTCCACCCTGTTGTTGCGGCTGCTGCTGGTAGCCGCCTTGCTGGTTGTTAAAATCTGTGTTGAATCCCTGGTTGTAATTTTGATAACTTTGGTATCCCTGGTTGTTGTAACCTTGGCCATAGTTAGGCTGGTAGTTCTGGTAGCCACCTTGCTGAGGGGCGTACTGCTGGTACTGCTGTTGCTGTCCGTACTGCTGGTACTGCGGTGTCTGTCCGTACTGCTGGTACTGCGGCTGCACGCCGTACTGGCCGTATGCCTGTTGCGTAGGAACAAAAGACTGAGCGTTGTTCACGTTAAACCGCTGCTCGCCATTGAGGTTCACATTTTGCATTCCCCCAGCGAGATCCTGGAACTGCTTCTGCTCTCTGTTGTCCGACATATTCAGTGATGGTCAGTTCTGCAGCAGAATGGGAGCCTCCTTTGCCAGATACACTTCTACGACAAACGCGTGCACGATGCTGGTCGAGAGCCCTAGAGCAGGCTCTTTTGGTGTACGTGAAAGATAGAACCCCGTGTAAATTAGCTGAAAATTTTTATTCTAGCAGGATCACAGAGAGGGGGTTCTTTGCGACTGCCATTTTAGAATAACGGGTTATTAAGACAAAGGGGCGTGGGGGGGCAGTAAAATCCTTTTGGTGAACGGATGTTTTGAAGCTAAAAAAAGTAAACAAAGAAAAAAAAACATCACATATACTTATATTAAGAGGGTGTTCTATATTGTATATACTGGATATATATATACATATATATGTATATATACCTATTTATACGTTTAGTGACAAGTCCGCTACACTTGACCTGTTGAACGTGTATTGGCTGTTGCCACTGCCACTGCTGCTTTTTGCTTCTTTTGAGAAATTTGCTAGAGACCCGCCTCGGCCCCCCTTGTTACAGAGTGTACCAGGTAGCCGGCGAATGAACCAGGATGGATGAGATTGATTTTCTTGACCCAGGTTTCAACGCAGCAAAACTGACCGTCCCCAGGCTGAGACTCGCTCTGCTTGATTTTGGCGTCGAGTATCCTTCCTCCGCGAAGAAGACCGAGCTGGTGGCGCTGCTCGATGGGTATCTGCGCGACAACATCGAGGAGCTTCGCCGCATTCGAGACATTAGGCTCCAGGAGCCAAGCTCCCCAGCCACTCCTTCCAATCTCAACACTGAGCTGTCTGAGTCTGAAACTGATTCACAGCTCAGTGAAATCAGCATATCCTCCATAAAGCGTGCAGAGAGCCCGCAGGATGATGCAGCCCAGTCGAGCCCTGAATTGCCAAAGATCATTCCTCAGAAACGTGAACTTGAAGAACCGCACACCAGAGATAAAAAGGTACTCAGAAGAAGGAAAAGGAGGAATAACCCGGACGATAGTATAGACTCTGACTGTGCTAACACATCTCAAAACTTGGATGCAACTCAGATAACAACTTCTGTGGATGTCTCCGCTGAGCTTTCGAGAATCGCAGGTGATTCTAGTACCCCTGTTGTTTCTTTGAAATCGAAAACACTGTTGGAAAACTACAAGAAATCCAACCCTACTGGGCGAATCTCTCGATCCACCAGAGAGAAAAAAAATTCAGAATCAACAGTTCATCCGGACGCTCCTGTACCGGAGACAAAGTTTTCACCTCCGAGACCCACTGCTGAGAAAAAGTCTATTGAAGATGCGCCTGTCCTGTTGCCATCTAGTCCTGCTCATAACACTGTTCAGGCGCACATACAAACGCCAGAGTTTAGGGAGATTCTTACAGGTCCAACTCGGAAACTCTCTGTTGACAGTTTCAAGGACGATGAACGCACAGTTAAGAGCATGAACCTTGAGGAACGCCACTCTGATCATGAGTGCGAAACAAATGTGGTGTTCGATGATTCGAAAACTGATGTTGAGGATGAATATGTCCTCGTAGAAAAGGCAGAACAGTTTGAAGCTAAGAAGGAGTCAGATCAGAAGTTCACAGAGGAAAGCAAAGAAGCTTATCAATCAGATGCTGGGGCTGAAGAATCGCCTGGTGGCCAGTCTGCTAACAAAAGATGGATTGGTGGGATTATGAAACTGTTTGGAATATTAACCATGGCTTTGCTTCTGGATTTTGGCCTCTGTTATCGCCAAATGGTGATTGATGTGGGATACTGTGGGTTCGAGAGGGGCGAGATGCGCATGCCTAGCTTTCTGCTAGGTCAACTACAAAATGTTAGTCCTGAGCTTTCGCAGTCGCTAGAAACACTTGCCATAAACAGTTTGGCACCGTCATGTGTGAAGTGTCCTGAAAATGCGCGATGCGGGCAGCAGTCTTTGATCAAATGTAACAGCGGCTACATCGTCAGCAGGCCATGGTACTCTTTGTTTGGAGCTATACCCAACAAAGAAAGATGTGTGCCCGATGAACTGCGCCGTGAGCGAATGCATTTAATGTCAGAGTATACTCTGAACTGGCTGAGAAGAAGGGGCGGGAAAGAGCTGACGTTAGACGAGCTGCACAATTTGCTGAAAGCCACCAAGTCGGAGCTTATCAGTGACAGTGACTTTGAAAGCTACTGGCGAGAGTTCATCAATGTGGAGGCCACGAATGAGCCGCTAATCCAAGTCAATTTCCAAAGCAACACCATTTCAATTGAGAACAGGATCGCTTCAGAGTTCCTCACCAAGACGCCTAGCGGACGCAAGAAGAAAACAAAGCTCTTCGGCAGCTACGTGATGCCTACGCCCACCTTTTCGTGGGTGGAGCAGTTTGATGCTGAACGTGATGTGGATTCATAGGTGGTTGGCTCCACAAAGAGGCTCTTGCCCAGCCCAGACAGCTTCCTTTCCACTTTGTATGTACAGCTGCCCACGATCCTCTTCCTCCGCTCCCGTTTGCAGCACAGCTCGGTCTGTTGTTGTATAACGTGATGTATAACGTAATCTAACTACTTAAGTTACTATGTATGGTTTGAATATTTTCTTAAAGGAAACAGCCCAGATATGTTGTTTAGCGAGATGCCAAGCACAGTCAGTACCTTGACGCTGTATATCTGCCAGACTGAGTGTGTGTGTGGCTGTGGTGCTGTCAGTTCTGCCACAGTGGTCTGTGTGCGTTATTTCAGAATGGTGAAAGTCAGAGTTGACGATCTCGGCCTGGTGATAGAGGGCCAGCTGGTGAGAGGACCACAGTATGAGAGCGAAGGTGCGAGCTGTTTGGGGACGCTGTGCGCTCCGATGGCTGCAGCACGGCCTGGGCTGGAGAAGCTGATGATTCTATACAAGGACATTCTCTGGGTAGAGGCCACGAACGCGTCCGTCAACGAAGTAGAAGTGACGTACGTGCGCGATGCCGGGGGCATGCTGGTTCCCATGACCCAGATATTCCAGCTGGACCTCGGGAGCTCGTACGCTGGCCGTCAGTTGTCGTCTCCCGAGGTGACCTCCCTGCTGATGTCCAAAGCGTACTCAAACTCGCAGCCCCAGAAGTCCGTCCTCGTGATCATCAACCCGCACAGCGGACAGGGCAAAGCGGTGAAAAAGTATAATAACGAGGTGGAGCCTATTTTGCGCGCCGCCAGATACGAAGTGGAGGTGGTACGCACATTGTACCACGAGCACGCTCTCGAGATTGCAAGCGAGCTCGATATCTCCAAGTACGATGTCATTCTCTGTGCCTCTGGAGACGGCACCCCGCATGAGGTGATCAACGGGCTGTACTCAAGGGATGACCGCGTGGACGCGTTCAACAAGCTTGTCATAGTCCAAACGCCGTCTGGGTCCGGGAATGCCATGTCACTCTCATGCCTGTCTACACTGAATGCGTCCCAGGCTGTGCTGAAAATCATAAAGGGCCATGTTGTGAAAACTGACTTGATGGCCGTCTGCATGGAGAACAACCCTGTCAAGCTCTCTTTCTTAAGCCAGACTTACGGTGTCATAGCACAGGCAGATATAGGTACCGAATGGATGAGATTTATAGGACAGTCCCGGTTTGAGCTTGGAGTCGCGATGCAGGTATTTAGCGGCGCAAAGTATCCTTGTTCCTTGATGATGAAGTATATCACCAAAACAAAAGATGAAATCGCAACCTTCTACAGAGACAATTGTAATAACGCAGGCACGACTTCCAATGAGCTGACTGAGGAAAATTTCAAGCTCAAGTTCTTTAATGAGGAGACCAACTCTCTGGTGTCTGAGCGCGAGCTGGAGGCCGATGGATGGGAAAAATTCGATCAAGATGTCTGCGACAATCTGTCCATATTCTATTCGGGCAAAATGCCATACGTCTCAAAGGACACTAACTTCTTCCCTGCTGCTCTTCCCAGTGACGGCACAATAGATGTGGTCGTTATCGACGGAAGAACTAATATTGTTTCGACTGCTTCAGCGCTGCTAACACTGGACAAAGGCCTACATGTGTGGAAAGAGGATATTGGGCATTTTAAAGTGGAGTCATTCAAGCTTTCCCCCAAAGCAGTTGGTAAAGAGACGTTTATTTCTATTGATGGTGAAAATTCACCGCTCGTGCCTTTCCAGGTGGAGGTTTTCAGGGGCGTTTTGAAGACTATAATGAGCGACGGATGTTTTACTGAAACCGGTTTCCTTGACAGGAGCGACAAACAGACGACCTAGTTCATTTCAAGGTATACACTGTCCTTTTCAGGCCACTTAAAACTATTGAGAATCCTTTTTCTCTTTAGGTGTTGACGACTCCTCATCTTCATCGCTGTCATCGACTAAAAACGTGTCGTCTGCGACTGGTTCCGGCTGGAGAGAAGCCAAAGGCTTCCACTTGTTTCCGGCTTCGCCCTCACCTTCCGATGTTGCAGCCACTTTGTCGGCACTTGCCGCCTCTCCGGTTGTGTCGCTGCTCTTGCGCTTTGGTAAGGTAGGCTCTGAACTTACAGGGGCCGACTGATCAGCTGTTTCATCGTGCATCCTGATGCCTGACACCTGTTCCTCTAAGGACTCTGTAGCCGAGTCGTGTCTCTTCACTGAGCTGGACGATCCAGAGTACCCTTGCCGGGCATGGGATGTTGGTTGCGAGTTTCCAAAGGCGCTGAACAGCTGGCCTGTCTGTTGGTTGCTGTTGACTTCTGTTTGGATCTTTTTGGCCAGGTTGCCGAGCCAGCCACCAACTTTGTTTCTTGCTTCGTCAACGTTTTTCACAAACGATTCCACGAGTTGATCGTCCTCATCTTCGTCCCATGAAGGCTTTCTTGTGGGCTTGGCCGGCGCTGCTTTTCTGCCGGAGGTTTCTGAAGGTCTTCTGTTGTACTCTCTTGCCAGTCTCTTGGCCAGGGCTTCGTCTGACTCTAGCTGTCTTCTCTGCTCGTAGGACTCTCTAGAAGGAAGACTAGGTTTTGACTGCGGAGTTGGGATGGGAATGTCCGACGTTGGGTCTGACAGGTACAGCAGGGCGGTAAAGGCAGGGTCCAAGTTTCCCTGAGACGCAATGAGCGCCATCTTGACGTACTTCTCGTCGACGGCGGGGAACGCGTCTTTCAGCGTCTTGATCGCTTTTGCCACGGGCGAGAGCGGTCTCGTGGGTCTTGGAGGTGGTATGTCTTCCTCTGTGGTGTCTGGTGCTGCTGGAGACGATGCCAGTTTCTCGACCGACTCGGGCACAGTCTGCTGCTGCTCCTGCTCGAGCGCTGTCTTGGCTTCCTCTTCGCTCATTTCTCGCTGCTTCAAGAGACTCAATTGTCTTAACGCGTGGCCTGCTCAACACACACTACACTGACGGTGCGCCGTGGTTGTCACTGCTTGTATTCTAAGCCTTGCAGCTGCCCACACACAACACAACACAGCTTATAGATACACACTGACATATGTATAAATATATATATAGTATATTACTTTAATCATCAGACACACTTACACTTCCTTACTCACACTCACGCTGCTGCTGCTGCGGCTTTTCAAAAAAAAACATAATGCAGGAAAACACCCGTGCACCAGACCTGATGCGCACCTGGCGGGAAGAGACAGGAGGGGGGGAGCCTGCGGAGCGAGGTACACGGGCTCGGCCAGGGGGCTACGCACGTGCGACACATGATCGTGTTGGCGAGGACAGTTGATAAGAGAGGTTAGGCAGGAAGACAGCTCAGGCGTGCGGCCTTCAATAAAAAAATCGGATCTGCAGCGGGTGGGTGGGGCGTATCAGAAGAACAGCTCCGAAACAGCCCAGGCCTGGGTCGTCCCCACGTGGAGATCGGAGATACACACACATACCCATGCACGCCCCATTGAAGGCGGTGATGGAGCCCGTTGGGCACTGACTGGCGCTCGAGGCAGTGCGGGAGCCACATTGCGATGCGTGTCGCTGCAGAATGCTAAAGTTCGCCTCTGGCAAGCAGGAAAAAACGCTTGCAGCAATGTCGCTGGCAGCCCCATTTTGGCTGTCAATTGAAACGAATATACATGTTGGTGGGGGGGGGGGGCAGAACTGGTCCGCGCTAGACCGCGCTGGGCTCCGTAAGCTGGTGCGCTGCAAAAGCCGGCCAGGGCCTGCGTCACTCAGTCTTGAAAGGCTGCTCAGTGTGGGCCACAAGCTTTCGCACCGGGTCAGCGACCAGCCTCACAAGGTACACCAGCAGGTCTCCCAGCAAGAGCAGCAGGTACGGCGTGATGATGACGAGGGAAATGACGTACTGCGGAGAGGAGAGGGAGAAAACAGAGCTGGTTAGTACGGATCATTCACACGCAAACCGCGCTTGCCACAGATGTGCACTTACGTTGATCGAGATAACGGTGTTTTTCAGCCACAGCCAGAGCGCCCAAAGCGTTCCAGGATCCACCGTCAGCATGTGCCGGGCTCGGGCGCGCTGGCTTCTCTGACCCCGTGCAACCCGGTCAGCTGGGCAGCCACTCTCGCAAAGACGCCACTCTCTGTCTAGCGATTAGAGTACCTGCTGTATACTGGGCAGGCAAGATGTATCAGGTTCAGCCCGCGCTGAAAGCAAAAAAAAGAGGAGCGGGCGGGAAGTGGGCGGGTGCTCATGATTACCCAATTCCTGAGTCAGCATCTGCTGTTTTCTTCCCCTCCTGAGGGGAAAAAAAAAAAAAAAAAAAAAGGTGATTATGTAATTATTTAGCTAAAGGCGGTGAGGTTTGTGAGGGCAGAGGGAGAGAGAGGCACAGAGGAAAAATATTTATCACATAGCAGTGAGTGTATAAAGCGCGAGGAGTGCACTGCGGAGCCTGTCACGGGTGTCTCTTGAGAACGCGCAGGAAGGTGCAGCCTGCTTCCCATTCCCAGCCATGAGCAGACAGGAGCTATATTCTCCCGAAGGGATACGGATCGACGGGCGACGGTTCAATGAGCTGCGTCGTTTCGAGTGCGAAATCAACACACACCCAAGCTCCTCCGACGGCTCCTCGTCTGTGGGGCAGGGGAACTCCAGGGTGGTGTGCCTCGTAAGGGGGCCCATGGAGAACAGTGCGGCGCTGCCCTCGGGCGCCAAGCTTGACCCCAATGGGCCGGTGCTCGTTGTGAACATCACGTACCCACCGTTTGCTACAAACGAGCGCAAGAAGCGATCCAAGAACGACAGACGGCTCCAGGAGCTCTGTATCATACTCAAGAGATGCTTCATGAAAACGATATTGCTGAAGAACTACTCAAGAACGGTGATAGAAATCAACCTCACGTTGCTCTCGCTGGACGGCGGACTGCTCGCATGCTGCTGCAACGCTGTCACGCTGGCCCTGATCGACGCCGGAATATCACTGTACGACTATATCAGCGCTGTGACCATCGGGCTGCATGACCAGGTACCGCTTCTGGACATGAACATGCTAGAAGAGAATGATCTCAGTTTCGTCACTATTGGGGTCGTTGGAGACTCGGACAAGATTAATCTTATGCTGTGTGAAGACAAGCTCCCGCTCGATAACCTCGAGAGCCTCATAAGTCTAGGTATAGAAGGGTGCCACCGAATCCGCCAACTGATGGATGAGCAGGTGCGCGCAGTTGGAGTCGACCTCGCGTCAAAGCGTCTGTAAGCCAGCTCACTTCAGGTGGATCTTTTGCAGTAGCCTGCGGCCCTTTTGTCGAATGACAGACGATGTGCGCAGCAGGTCATTCGCAAGTTCGGTAGTGGTGGAGTTGGCGCTCGAGTGGTACAGAGGAGCCTCTTTATAAGCGTTGAGAACATTAGGCCCCAATTGGGCATCGGTGTCTCCGAAGGACATGGGGCCCATTTTGCTCGTTTGCTTCAAATACCTAGTGAGTCCCGTGTCAAAGCGAGACAGCTCTTCTCTTTGTCTTCGGAGCTCGCTCATACGCTCTGCAGGCGTTGAGAGCTCCATGATCTTCTTGAGATCAATCTTTGGGACCTCGGTGGGCGCAGCGCTGCCCAGGTCTTCCCCCTCTAGATCCTCAGTTGTAGCAGTCGTGTCTGGCGACGTCTGAGTCACGGGCGTTACCACCACCGTGCTGCTGCCCACGAACTCCTCCTCACGGTATTGTCTCGATTCTGCAGATGCTGCCACGGTACGAAGGCCTGCTGATGAAATCGAAGGTCGCGTCGACACAGCTCGCTGCTGCCCTTGTGTCTCAGCACCAGCAACTTTTATGGTTTCGCGTGTATTCATACGCATAAACCGGTCTCGATAGTCTGTATTCACCAACTCATTCTCATCTTCTTCTGAAGCGGCCTCCAGCTCTGTTTCTGCCCTTGAGGAGAAGCGGCCTGTCGAGAGCGACCCTGTAGAGAAGCTGGTCATTGACATCTCATGCTGTGTGTCGTCGCGAGCCACGAACGAGTACTTGTCGTCGTCCTGCTGCCAGGAGTACCTGTCTGTTGCCTGGTCGTAGCCAGAATTGCTTCCGCTGGAAGCGTTTGAACTGTCCGAATCATCGTCATTTATCTCGTCGTGGTACAGGTTCCCGCTCTGTTGCAGTTCGTCATCCTCCTGAGTGTAGTCCACCTTGGATTCCTCGCTTGTGTCATCACGAACGCCGCTGTCATGTGTAGGTTCCATCTCAGTGTCCGATAGTCCAACTTCTTGTGCGGCCTCTCCTTCAGAGTCGCTACAAGAGTCCCACCCAGATGACTCAAATGCCTGCCCTGTCGAGGCCGTGTCCGGCGACTCTGAGGGATCGTTTCCAAACTCGTGAGACGCCTGGTAATCCTGGCCTGTCGGAGTTTTGAGATCCGTCTCCTCCCACTCCTGTTCGCAGGAACCACTCCTGAGTTCCACAGCCAGCTCGTCCAGCGATCGCGAGATGTCCTCGACCGAGGTCTCCGATGTGTTTCGCTGGTGCTCGTGGCCGGCCTTAGCACTGTGGGCTGTCTCGGCGGGGTCGGGCAGCGCGGGCTGTCCTGCCAGTGGTCCATGCGGGATGGGTGTGGGTGCTTCAACTACTGCTCCTGTGCCCAGGCCTGTGGGGCTCTCTGCGGTCTCCCCAGGGGCCGCCCCGAGGGCCGCCCCGGAGGCCTCTTCGTCGGAGGAGGAATACCCGCTAAGGTAGTACGTGTGCTTTGCGTCTTCTGCCATCGCACTGCTCAAACCACCAGCACACCCTCACTACAACAACAGCAGGCCATCTGTCTTTTCTATATGTATGCAAATATATATATATATATATTACGTACACACTCTCACAAGTATAAACGAGCTGGCAAAGGGGTGGGGTGCGGGGTGGGGGCGGGGCACAGCAGCGCAGCGCAGCGGGCCCGTACAAAAAAATGGCAGACGCGCCATACAAAAATTTTTCGTGTGTGTGTGTGTGTGTGTCTGTGCAGTTGTCCTTCCTTCACATCGAAGAGATGCGACTCTGTGTCTCTCCTCTGTGCGCGTGTCTCCTTTGGAGAGCCGTAGAGGCGGCTCTCTGTAGCCAGCAGCAGACGCTCGCGCTGCCAGACGGCGGCGGGCTGCCTGCCGGTGCGCCGGTGTTCCACATGATGAGCTCTATCAACCAACCTTATCTACATTATCAGAAAACACACTGCTGATTCGAAACAACGATACATCTCTGACAGGAACACTGGTGCCCGCGCCCCGCGCCCGCTTGCCCCCCAGCGCCCCCCAGCGCCCCCCAGCGCTACTCCTCGCCCGCAGGAACCTCGTCCTTCAGCACCTGCAACAGCTTGACCCGTAGTTCGGTAGTCTCGTCGCCCCGCAGCACGTCGCTCACAAACATCACATCGCAGTCCAGCTGGATCATCTCCAGCGCGCCCTTCAGCACGCCGCACAGTATATTCGAGTACCACAGCTCCCGACACGCCTTTCCGTCGTCCGGGAGCTCCACAAAGTCCGCCAGCGGATTCTCGCTCAGTATCAGACTGAAGCTGCGCAGGTCCGACGACCAGTTCGTCACCGCCGGCGTGATGTTGAGAAACATCTTGAACCCGACGCGCGACACCACCTCGCCCGTCTCCTTGAAGCTCGCGCATCGCGCCATCTGTGTCTTCTGCAGAAACTCGTCGATGAGCCGCACTCCGATGTTGTACCCCATCTTGAAAAGCTGCCGGTTCACCTCGTCGTAGCTGTAGTTCAGATCCCGACACAGCTGCGCCACAATCGACCCGTACGTCAGCGTGAACAGCTCCGCGTTGATCCGCTCAACCTTGTTCTTCCACATGTCCTCGCCTATCTGTTTCGCCTGCTTCGACATCGTGCGCTGCCCTGCCAATCCACTAACACCGCAGCCCGTTGCGCTCTAACTGGACCCCCCCCCCCCCCCCCCCCCCCCGTAATTTCTCTTCTTGCTGGCCTCCAAAATAGCAGTGGTAGTAACGCTCTAGTAGTGAGAGTCCTGGGCGAAGAAACCGAGAGACACCTGTACACCGCGTGAGTTCTACAGTGTGTAGTGTGTGTATGGCAGTGGAGGGGGGCACGGGGGGGAGGTTAGTTGGCGCTGCACCCACTTGAATCGCGGCCGTTCCTGCTCGATGGTGTCTCTCTGTCTCTCTCCTCCGATGTAGGCTGAGCGTGTGCTGCAAGCTGCCTTCAGAAACTCGGTGAAGTGAATATCTCCGTAGTTGTTGTGTCAGCTGCGGGCCCTTCCTGCGTGGGGTTTTTTTTCACTACGCACGTAACTCCGCTGTCTCGGGGCAGCACCAGCACCGCATCCTCGTTTCGTGGACCAGCTCCCGTCCACAGCACGCGCCCGTTCTTGCGGCGCGCCTCCCTTGCCCGTACCAGCTACCGCTGTTCTACGCGGGGGCGGGGGGGGAGGACGAGCGCTCTGCTTGCGCAATCGCGTTTATATAACCTTCAATAAGATCCAACAGAATTCGCCCGTGTAGCGCAATGGTTAACGCGTTTGACTTCTAATCAAAAGATTCTGGGTTCGACTCCCAGCATGGGTGCTTTTCTTTTTTTTGTTTTTTGGTTTTTCACTCTCTGCTTTTATTCCTGTTAACCCCCCCCCACTCAGGCATACACACACTACCTAACTCAGATCTGAATCCTGCTATCCCGGCTCCTTATCCGGGATCCGGAAAATCCACATCCCTCGCCTCAGCGCATGCGCATGCGCGCCTGCGGGCCTTCCGCAGACACCGGAACAAAAAGATGCACACCCCCCTCTCTTGGGAAGCTGATAACTGAGATGCGGGTCCCAGAAACGGTATTTAAGAAAGAATCCAACCATCCATCAACCGGGACCTCTTCCCTCCCCTTGAAGAAGCAGCCTATACTGCACAGCGCCTTTGCACACCCATCATGGAAGCCACCGCCAACGTCCCAGCTCCGCAGTTCACGAACAAGTACCCTCTGAAGGGAACCAAATACGACTTCGAAAGAAACCTCCTGGGATACGGAGAAAGCTCAATTGACCCACAGTGGCCTAATGGAGCCAAAATCGCCGTATCTTTCGTGCTCAACTACGAAGAAGGCGCCGAAAGATCCCTTCTTCTAGGAGATGACGCCACCGAAAGCACAATGTTCACAGGCCTGCCAGGCGGCCCGCTCACATACAGAGCCTACGAAGTAGAGTCGGAGTACGAGTATGGAAGCAGAGCAGGCGTCTGGAGAATCATGAGACTGTTCAAGAAATTCAACTACCCAATGACCATATGGGCAGTCGGCCATGCATTCGAGCTCAATCAGCCGCTCGTAGACGCTATGGTCAGAGATGGCCATGAGATCGCCTCCCACGCCTACAGATGGATTCCATACTCGGAAACTACCCCAGAGGTTGAGAAGGCCTTCATAAAGAAACAACTGGCAGCCATCAAAAAAACCGCAGGAGTCTACCCTCACGGTTGGTACTATGGACGCCAGTCAACTCACTCGCTTGCCCTGTTGCACGAGTCTTACAAAGAAGCAGGCGTTGAGCTCAGCTACGTCAGCGATGCATACGCGGATGATGTCCCGTATTGGCTTGACGTTCCGGCAGAAAAAGATCTTTCACCTTCAGAAAGAAAAGGAATGCTTATGGTTCCCTACTCTCTCGACTGCAATGACTACAAGTTTCTTAGCTCAAACGGCTTTAGATCCACGGGAGCATTTTACGAGCATATGAAAGCAGCTTTTGATGTTCTTTACAAGGAGGAAGGTAAAATGATGACAGTGGCCCTGCACTGCAGAATTATGGGGAAGCCCGCATTTTACAAGGCTCTCGAAGATTTTGTTGAATACATCAGCACTAAACCGGGAGTCTGGGTCTGCTCAAGAAACGAAATTGCAGACCACTTCAAGAGCAAATTCCCTTACAGCCCAAAGGCCTGACCCCCGCCAATAGTCACTTGCGCTCCTTATGTTCTATACCTTTGTGTATTTCTTGTACGCGATAAATGTTAAAAGCGTTTAAATTTCCTAAATAAGAAAAGCGGACCATCCGCCACCTTTACTAAATGGATTTCGGTGGAGATAGGGGTGGAAGCATATTATATATATTCTTGATAAGAAATTTTGTGAAGTTTAAATCTTGGGTTAAAACAGAAGAGACGAACCATGTGTTTGTTGTGTAGCAAGTTTAAATGCCAGAACTGCTTTGAATCACTCAGCTTAGTTAAAACAGAGTTTCAAAATGGAATACACAACCGCAATTCCTTATCCTGAAGAGATAAACCGCGATAAAAACCAGGGCACCAAGTACGACTTTGAAAGAGACCTTGTTGGCTACGGGGAAGACGGGCTCGACTGCAATTGGCCAAAAGGCAAGAGAATTGCAATTTCTTTTGTCTTGAACTATGAAGAAGGAGGTGAGAGGTCGCTAGCTTTAGGTGATGATACATCGGAATATACTCTTTGCACCCCGAGCAAAGGAGTTCCTATTCCTCACAGAGCTTTCGACCTTGAGAGCGAATATGACTACGGTTCAAGAGCTGGTGTCTGGAGAATACTCAGACTATTTAAGGCACATGAGTTCAAACTGACGGCGTACGCAGTAGGTCGCGCGTTTCAGAGAAATCCAGCCGCCGCAAAAGCCTTTGTTCGCGATGGACATGAAATTGCTTCTCATGCGTTCAGATGGATCCCATATGCCGATAAGACTCCCGAGCAAGAAAAAGGATACATCTTGAGGCAAATTCAGGCTTTGCAGGAGACTACAGGGATAGTTCCAAACGGCTGGTATATGGGGAGGTTGTCGCCTCACTCACTTGCTTTAATTGCAGAGGTATACAAGGAAAATAATCTTGAGCTCAAATGGTGCAGTGATTATTATGGTGATGATGTCCCAAGATATATTGACCTTCCTGCTGAAAAGGAGCTCCCCAAAAACGAGAAAAACGGTCTTCTGCTTGTGCCTTACTCCTACGATTGCAATGATTACCGGTTCCTGAATACCAACGGTTTCCGTTCTGACCTGGCTTTTTATGAGCATCTTGTCAACGCTTTTGACACTCTTTATGAAGAAGGTGGTAAAATGATGACTGTCGGACTACACTGCAGAATTATTGGAAAACCTGGCAACTTTCCTGCTCTTAAGAAGTTTGTTGAATACGTCAGTAGCAAACCTGATGTTTGGGTTTGCACCAGGACAGAAATTGCAGAACATTTTAGATTTCAATTCCCGTACCATACTTCCTGAATGTGAAGACTTCGACACTCTGCTGAACATTACAGTTTTCTATAAAGATATATTGAGAAGCAAACAACATTTTTATTCCGTATTTCTGCCATTGATATCCAATAGAATTTGGGTCCAGAAGTCCTCATCGAGAGCGAAATTAGTGACTCCTGGCTCATCTTCTGTGGGTAGCTGATCAGAAACAGTTGAGCGAGGAAAGAGAGCATTGCTATTTGTTATTCTTTCCGAGTTTTCGAGTGTGTTCAGTGTCGCGCAGTTTAAAGAGCTGTTCATTCTGTATTTTTCGGCGTTTTCTAGCAAATTTTCAAATAAGTCTCTGTATGTTCCAGCCTCTGGCCACCTCTCGCTGAAAACAAACAGCAAATTCAAACAAGCCCTCATATCATTTTGTAAATTCATGAAGCTTGGATAACCCCTATTTCTGAGGTAGTAAACCATGGTGACACCAGCCAGAAACACAGTGTGCAGTGCAACTATACTGAATTCGAGAATGGAATCTCTATAAAGCCTTCTATAGCTTGCACATATTCCTCCAGCAGAGAGGCACGCGTGGTCAAGAAGTGATTGAAATTTGTCTTCAGAAGAAGTAATGATTTTTGGAATGAATAATAGCAGTCTGGCTCTGAAATACAGCAACTCAAGGTAGTCATAGCTCTCGCGCACATCCATGACTCTCTGAAAACACTCTCTCGATGGTAGAGAGACATACCACCGGTCTAGATCAGCTACTATTGAGTCAAAGCCATCTGCCGAGGGGACATGCTTATTGACCGAGTAGAAAAGCAAATGGATGCGACTTTCCAATTGCCTCACCAATGTCGTGTTAATAATTGTAGTAAAGGAGGATATCGCTTGTTCAAAATTGGGTTCAATTTCCTGTCGTCTCTGCAAAGCTAGTAAATGGTATATATCTTTCTCTGTTGGTTGAGCTGGTATGTCAAAGCTCAAAGGGTACGGAATGTCAATGAAACACTCGTTGATGGACCCAGGTCTTCCAAGAGAAAGAGATAAGACTCTATCATAATTATACGCAGACCAAAAAAGACGCTTATGAAATTCGTATTCAAGAGCTCTCTCATAGGATATGGTCTGCTTTCTATGGTACCCATATTGAACAAGTTTTCTCATAGCAATTCCTGAAAGTTCCCAGGAAGATATATAAAAGGAGAGATGATAACTCCTTCCAATAAATAAAGCAACTAATAAGCACGCCTGTATTTGTTGAAGAGTTCCAAGCTCTGCTCTTTCCAAATGTTTTATTGCTTTCCTGAAGTACATATCTGGAGGTGGGTAGGTCGTGACTTTGAGGAGCTCGGTCAGTCTGCAGCCAATGCCTAGGGCTATGCTCATGCAAAAGTAATCCCATTCTGTCTTTTCATTCTCCGGTAAAAAGCGCATTTTGGTGAACCATACTTCGTCGATAAAGTAATGGCGGTTATGTGATAGACTGAAGAATCTACTCAAAAAACTCTCTTCAATACTGTTGGGGACGTATATGTCGTCTTGGAATCCTGCTTCAGATATAATTGGGGTTCTCTGAGGCTCTACCACTTCCCCAAGTAGGTTTTTGCGTATCGCCTTAACAATTGAGATGACAGCAAATGTTCCAATATATTCCTCTGACTCACTGCATTGTCTCGATAAAAGCTTCGATATAGCCGGGAGAAATCTGTCATCTGGCTTGGTCGAACTTTCCAGCTTGCCACCTCTATTAGGAGCTTCTGGTCTACCTTTTTGTGATTCATGTCGACGCTCTTCCTTTTGCCGAAGTAACGCAACCTCAACACTCTTTGCTTTCAGTGCGTCTTGTAAGTCTTTCACTCTCTTTTCGAGAACACTATTACGGTTTTGCATCTTTTCTATGTCCGCAGTAGCTTCAGTGTACACGGGTATCGTATATCTATCGTAGATGCAAGCTGTGTTAGTTTTTGCACAATAGGAACACGGGTTGCCACCATCGCACTTTCTTTTGCGAGCTTTGCAAGCATTACATGCAACAAGAGCCCTTTCCTTTCGTCTTTTTGCCGAAGCAGCACTTGAGGGTTGGAGCCTCAACGCGTTAGAACCCAACATCAAGTAATTGAAAGATCTTCTTCAGTTGTATCCAGAGGTTTAATGACGCGTCGCAAGGCAATATGGCCCTCAAATGGATGCCTTTATGCCCCAGGCTGACATTGTGACTTGAATGTCCTAATAAAAACGGGAAAGGGGGTCTTTCTCAGATTTTATAATTGGTGTTTTACACGACCGTTAAATCTTTAGTCCCGTAATAACAGAAGCATACAGCACCGGTTACAAAGAAAGGCCAATAAAGGACACATAGAGAAAGTCAGATGAGCTGATTATCAGAGCTAGACATCAAAAGAAAGCATTTGAGATAAAAGGGAAAAAAAACAGTAAAGAGAGGGAAGGATGAGGAAAGAGCCTCCACTCATAGCTCTTTCCAGTTGTATCCCTGTTCAAAGCCATAGGCAACCCGGTAAATGGTTGGCTCGTCAAAGTGCTTTCCAATAATTTGTAAACCGACTGGGAACTTCATATCAGGATCCTCAAGTGAAGGCAGCATCCCCACCGGAAGATTAAGAGCTGGGTGCCCTGTCATATTGAAAATTCCAGTATTAGCATTGAGACCAATAGTATTTTTAATAAGAGTAAGAGGTGAGCCATTTCTAGTCCCATGGCGTGGAGCGACGACAGGCACAGTAGGAGTAATGAGCACATCAACATGACTCAATGCCTTATCATACTCTTCTTTGGCCTTGAAATGATGGTTAACAGACTTGGAATAGAGACCTGGGTAATGCTCGAGTAGATAGAGCCCATTAATCAGACCATTCTTGACATTGACTGGAGTTTTATCAAATTGCTCCTGGGTCCAAGGAAGCGTGTGATCCATGTACTTGGAGGACTTCATAACACGGCGACCAGTTTGCATTCCCAGCTTTCTAACTGTGCCTGAAATTCTCTGACCAAGCATCCAAATCTCGGGAGCAGTATTATGGTACGGAATTGAAACCTCCACGACTTCGGCGCCAAGCTCTTTGAACCGCTCCACAGTTTCGTAGAATATTTGTTTCATTGGCTCCGTCATTGTAGAGAATTCGAGAGCTTCTTTCAAAATTCCTATCTTCATTCCCTTTATGGTCGAGTTTTTTGTCAAGCTCACATAGTCTGGTACGTTATCGACTGTCGGGGCCGGGCCCTGGCGATCGTCATACATATCTTTTCCAGCAATAACCTTCAATAAAGCGCAGTTGTCAAGCACAGTTTTTGTCATCGGGCCTGCATGGTCAATATTACTCTCCAAGCTTCCAATACCAGTATAAGGAACAAGCCCAAATGTAGGCTTTAGACCTACAAGACCGCAATGGGCACTAGGGACTCTGATGCTCCCTCCTTGATCGGCACCAATTGCAATATCAACTTCTCCTGAACCGACCAAATAGCCACATCCAGAACTGCTTCCACCGGCTGAATGACCATCTCCATACGGATTCTCGACATTTCCTGTAGCTGCAGTATTGGAGGAGGTGCTTGAGCACTGATCTTCACAAGTCGCTAACCCGACTATTTTTGCACCCGCATTGAGGACTCTTGTTACAACCGTCGCATCGGCATCCGGGATCCATGGGTCATATGCAGCTGTACCTAAGATCTGCGGTACGCCAGCAACCTCCACACAATCTTTCAAGCAAATCGTCTTTCCATTCAAAAGGCCTACATTGGATCCTTCTGGTTTGACCCCTTCAATTGTCACTTTGTAGGCCCAGGCTCCTTTTTCGTTCTCTTTTCCGGTAGGGCGATATATATCTTTTCTGGGAAACTTTTCCAAATCTGTAGGCTGTAGATAATCGTCTAGCTCAAGTAATTTTCTAGCAGATTTGTCCAGAGCCGCAAGCATCAAGAAGTAGTCATCGACTTCGTCTGGCTGAAGCTTGAGGCCAAGTTTTGCTGGCTGAGCATGCAGGTCATCGAGAGTAACCTTAGAATCTCTGAATATTGTACGTGTAAGTATTGGGGCTTCACATTTCACAATGAAATGCACTTACTGATCTATATCTAGCGAAACAATTGACATGTTGCACTGTTCTGTTAGCCTTGTGATCTTTATCGCCCAAGTAATACTCTTGAATAACTCCAGGCAAAAGGGTATATATATGGAAGAGCAGGCGTCTTTTTTTGGTCTCTACAAAACATGTAAAAGTAAGAGGTGTGTGTTTCTTTGAGTTTTGAGTCCACAACCTTAATGAGGAAGGTCCTTATTATCCGGATTTATATCTTGAAAATTTACGATAAGCCTGATTAGGAAGAAATAGAAGATTTGAGCTATTTTGCCAAAAACAAAATTTGCGGAACTTCCGCACTCACTGTGCACAGTAGGACACACTTAATTGGATACCCAAAAATAAAGATGCTGATAGGTAGCCTCTTGGAAAATGCATGTCTCAAATGTAATTGAGGCTGAGATTACATCGTTTGGGATCAACCTACTCTCACAATGACTAATAGAAAAGATCCAAATCATTTTGGTTCAGTTTAAAAGAGAGCTGTACATTAGTTTTGCTATGAAGTTTTCATCGGGTTCTTCTTAGTGAGTTGTGGTTATTTGATGAGTTCAGAGTTACAGGACCAGTCACAGCGCTTACCAAAAACTAGGCTGTTCATAACCCTAGCATGTCTTACGTCGTCTTTGTTTGTGTCTTTTTTTGATCAGACTGCCATTTCTACAGCAATTCCCACTATTGGATCAGAACTCAATAATGCAAATACCGTCACCACCTGGACAGGGACCAGTTATTTGATTAGCAATACAAATTTCCAACTTCTTTATGGCAGAATATCTGATGTTTTGGGCCGAAAGCAAGTATTCTTGTTTTGTTTGTTCTCACTTCTGGTGGGAAATTTGGTCAGTGGTTTTGCTACCAACTCAACAATGTTGTTTGTGTTTCGAGGAATCAGTGGGCTTGGAGGCGGAGGAATTAACTGTCTTGTAATGATAATATTTTCTGACCTGCTTACTACAAGGCAAAGAGGAAAGTATTTTGGCTTTGTGGCTGTTGCTACTACGTTTGGCAACGGGATAGGACCAGTAATAGGCGGAATTCTAACTGAAGATGCTACATGGCGGTGGGCATTTTGGATTAGTTGCCCCATAGCCGTTATATGTGCCATTCTGGCTTTTTTTTATGTTCCATTGAAACCCGTGAATGGATCATTCGAAGAGAAGGCCAAACGTATTGATTGGGGCGGCTTTTTCTCTGCGATGGTCACCACAGTCCTCTTTCTGGTTGCTATTTCTGGAGGTGGAGTAGCGTGGCCCTGGAAGTCACCTACTTTTATTACTCTTATAATAATAAGTGTCATATCATTTGGATGTTTTGTGTTTGTGGAGCTTCGAATGTCAAAAATACCAATCATACCTTTGGGGCTGTTTTGGAACCCGCACAGAGCAATTTTGTTTTTAATGTGTTTTCTGATGGGCTGGGCATACTTTGTTGATATTTATTACTACCCGCTCTACTTACAAAACGTAAGAGGGTGGTCTCCAATTATTGCAGGAGTGATACAATTGCCAGCAACGTGTTCCAGCAGTATTTTTGGCATTGGTGCTGGCTTCATTAATACACACACTGGAAAGTATGTCATATGCTTGTGGTTTGGAGGTGCTATGTGGACAGTCGGAGTTGGACTGAAGATACTTTTTAGTACTAGCTCCAGTGTGGGACTCCTTGTGGGGGCTAATCTTATTCAAGGTCTTGGGATTGGATTCACATTCCAACCGACATTGCTAGCTTTGCTATCGCATTCAAAGGCATCGGATCGCTCAGTGATAACAGGTTTACGCAATTTCTTTCGTTGCTTTGGTGGCTCCTTCGGCATCACAGTTTGTGGAATCATTTTTGATTCGGTTTTTAGATCGTCTCTCCACAAGCTCAATAAGCTTGATGAGCAAACTATAGAGAGCATTATCAAGTCCCCTAGACTTATCAAGAGTATGTCAGGAACTTTGCAATCCGAAGTTTTAAACTATTATCTTGATAGTTACAAGCGAGTCATGATAACTCTTACCGCATTATCGGGATTCATGTTTGCTTTATCGCTTGTTACAAAGGATGGGCTCGATGATGAACAGCCTGCGGGTCTCGTTGCTAGTAACACAGAGGCTGACTCGTCTTCAAGCACTGAAGGTTCCCCTCAAATGATAGAGATAAGCCCTCGTATAGAAAAAACATCATCATCGTGAAATTGTATCATCAGCATTATTTATCACAAGATCAGCAAATAACTGATAAACTTAGTTATGATAACACAAAAAAAAGTTCAAAATTAATTTATTCCATTATAAACGGGGTAGTCGTTATAACCACGAGGCTCCAGCTTGGAATAAAACGTGCTTCTGTCATACTTGTTTAAACTATATCCATTTTTGAGCCTCAGTACTAGATCTGGATTGCTCAAAAATAACCTCCCAAAAGCTAGGGCGTCAAGTTTGAGGTTCGCAACAGCTCCATTAAAGTTCGAAGCATTCCATCCGCCTGCGGAAATAAGAAGGGTGTTTGGGAGTTTGTGACGAAGTTTACACACACTGCTTAGGAGCATGTCGTCAGAAAGAAAGGTAGATTTTGATTTATCGAGTTCCCTTCCACCGTTGCTGTCGCTTCTCGCTTCAATCGCATGGACATAGGCTAGGTTTCTTTTGTCTAGTTCTGAGCATATATATCCAAAGTTCTCTATTGGATTGCTGTCGTTTGCGTCCTGAAAATTGTCCCAAGGGCTGATTCTAAATGCTACTCTTTTTGAGTCCCCCACACGGTCGATGACGGCATCCAAAACTTCTAGAGGAAATCTTGCTCTGTTCGTGATAGAGCCGCCGTAATCATCTTTTCTGCTGTTAATGTTGTCCTCCAGGAATGTATCTATTAGATATCCATTTGCTCCGTGAAGTTCTACTCCATCACATCCGATGACATATATTGCTGTATATGCTGCTTTTGAAAAATCCTCTATCACATTATCCATGTCGTATCTATCCATGGCCTTTGGCTGCACAAATTCTTCATTGTCGCTTGCCCATGATGGCTTTCCAGACAGTTTCACACTGGTGCTACATAATGGTGGAGCATTTCCATTAGTTTGCGGGTTTATGGAACGCCCAAAATGGTTCAATTGCATAAATATAAATCCACCTTTATCGTGAACTGCCTTCACTAATCTTTTCCAGCCTTCGATAGCGCTTTCAGTATCGACGCGAGGAGCGCAGGGGTGCACTCCGCTTGTGGGAGAAATACAAGTTGCTTCAGAAATAAGTAGCCCACCATCTGTTGCTCTCTCGCTATAATGATTTATCATCATGTCAGTAGGAACACTGTCGGGTGCTCTGTATCTGGTCAAGGGAGCTAGGACGACTCTGTGCTTCAGCAGGACGTTGCCCACTTTCAGAGGAGTAAACAGCTCATCTGTGGCAATCATAATTGTGTTAAGTTCTACTGTTTCAAAAGATTGTGAAAGCCGTTTCTGCCCCAATTCAGCTAGTGACAAGAATGAAGGTTTTATGTTCACACCGCTGAATTATCTATCTATCTCTATCTATTCTTCATGCTTGCGGAAGTTCCGCTTTTTTTTTTCGAAAACAAAAAAAACGGCCGCTGCTGCATATCATAAATGTGGATAAAAAATAATACGAAACTCTGTTAACCGGATTCCAAAGTGCTCTTCCACGGCTCTTCCGCCTCAAAACAATAGGTCAACCTTTTAACTTGATAAGTAACAGTGTGTGCTTTATGGCCTGTTAAAAAGATAAGATAACCAAAAGAAGGACATTTGAACTGTTGCTCATCTCTTAAATAGAGAATATCAAGTAGATAAATATTACGACAATTCCCGGACTCTTAGAAGTTGAAAGATCGGCTTACTTTCTGCAAGGAAACACCAGTAACGATATGGGAATTCTGAAAAATATTGATAAGATCATCACTGTCAAGGACGATACAGAAGATGACGACACTCTGTTGAGAGCAAACCTTGACCTGAAGCCTACTCCTCCAGAGGCTAGAACCTGGAAGTTTTACAATTATGTGCTCATTTGGTTCCAATCTACTTTCAACGTTAATGAGTGGAACACGGGAGCCACATTGATCAAATCTACAGGTCTGCCCCATGGTCAAGTTATTGGTGGAAGCATACTAGGTATCTTTCTATCATGCTTCTTCACTATTTTGAATGCTCGTCAGGGCTCCAGCTACCATATAGGTTATCCAGCATTAGCTAGGTCCACATTTGGTGTCTATGGTGGCTTTTTCTTTGTGTTTGTGCGCATGTTTGTGGCTGGAATTTGGTTCGGTGTTCAAACATACTACGGAGCTATGTGCTTTGATGTAACAATGCGTTGCATTTTTGGATACAAATGGTACGACATGAAAAACCATCTTCCTGCCAGCGCTGATACAAGCACTAGAGTGATATTGGCTTTCTTCATTTACTGGTTGATACAATTCCCCCTGATGTGGTGTCACCCAAAGTACATCAGACACTTCTTTACTGTCAAGTCGTTTATCACGCCAGCGGCAACTTTTGGCCTGTTCCTGTTTTGCGTTATTAAGGGCCACGGTCCAGGAAAATGGGAGATTGGAGTGGAGCTAGTCCAGACTTCTTCGACCGGAAATGCTTGGATGAATGTCATCAACACAGTTTTCGGAACATTGTCACCAATGATTATCAATCAGCCTGACATATCCAGATATGCCAAGAGGGCTAGCGATACAATGATTCCCCAAGCTGCCGGGTTCATCCCTCCAAAAATTTGCGTCTTAATTTTTGGAATGGTATCTGCTTGTTGTATTTACAGAGCATACGGACAGGTGTACTGGAACATGTGGGGACTTTTACATGCTATATTGGACAATGAATGGAGTGCCGGCGCCAGAACGGGCGTGTTCTTTGTATCCACAGCGTTTGCACTGGGAACGGCAGGCACAAACATTTTTGCCAATTCGATTCCTTTTTCTGCCGACCTGGCGGGGCTTCTGCCCAAGTACTTCACCATTATCCGCGCACAGATCTTTTGCGGGCTTCTTGCATGGGCTGTTGTTCCTTGGAGATTCCTCAGTGATGCCACAAAGTTTATCACGTTTCTGGGCTCGTACTCTATATTCGTTGGACCTCTGCTTGGATCACTGCTGGCAGACTACTACGTCGTTCGCCGAGGAAATCTCCATATCCCATCGCTTTACACAAAGAGTCCCGATGGAGCCTACTATTTCTTCAAGGGTGTCAATGTATGGGCTGCTGCATGCTGGTGTGTTTCTCCAGTAATCGCCATTCCTGGCCTCTACCGTGCTTACTATTCTGACAAGCTCACGCAAGGAGCGACGGATATTTATAACTGCGGTTGGCTTTATACGTTCCTGGTCTGCTTCACACTACACTCGGTTTGTGGTCTTTTGTTTAAGCCAAAATGTTACCCCAAGAATCACGAAAGTACCCCCAAAACATGGGAGTATATGGTGCCTTTTAACGGGTTTTTTGAGGAAGATAAACCAATCAATGGTGTCGGCTACCCAGGAACTATCGAAGAATTTTATGAGGACAGAAAGTCCGAGGACGATGATGAGAAGCTCAAAATTGTCACGAGTATCAAATCCTCCGGGGGGCTGCAGTTGTAAGTTATCAATATGTAGTTGTGCTTTTCTATCATATCTCTCCGCTAAGAGTTCTTATTTGATCGCTTGAATACCTAAAATATACTTTAAAGCATTAGTGCGGTCATGCAAGGACCCTCAAATTTTCAACAGTCTCTCCATTCAATGTAATAAGTCCTTTCTTGTTGAAGGATACTCCAACGTACTTTTGTCCAGTCTGGAACCAATTGCCCTGCACCCAGATAATCTGATCCTGCTTCAGTGTGGAACCATTAATTTTAATGATCCTTAGCACAGATGTCACATTTTGGCTATCATCGCAATACTTTTCTAAAGACGATATGCTATGCAAATCTCCAAAAATATCAAGCTTCCTTGGCTCCAGTCTCTCAAATACTAGCCTTAAGCTTTCCAGTTTGGGTAGGTAAAGATCTCCAGGAAGAAGAGCTATGGCATTCTGAAGAATCAGGTCTTCGTGCTCTCGGAACCACTGAGAGTCGCTGATGCCATTCATAGGCACCATCTTGTAAATATCAGTGCTTTCCACAAGATCAACAGATCCAATGGTGCCTTCAAATCGAGAGGTGCTCGATGGCCGGATACATACAGGAAGACTATGCTTTCCTGTGTTGAGTGTACTGAAGGTATCATAAAATGCCGATTCCAATTCCAAATCTATTTTATTGCGCACAGATGGTGCTCGCCTAAGGGAGATTTGATAGTCGTGATCATATTGGTAAAGTCGAGGGTAATGTAAAAGAGACGATGTCACAAATTGATGCTCGAATTTCGGCTTACGACAATAGTTAAGATCCAAGTAATCCTTGTCGAGCCACAATCCCACCGCATCTAGAATATCCAGACGACAATACGTGTCGGTGGAGCCCGCCGCACAATCGGAGCCTTTCGTTTCAGCGACTATTTTATCACCTTCCTCGATGACCCCCGGAGAGGTCCAATGGGGATGTGGCATAGTTTGCTTTAATTTTGGAGAACTAGGCATTTGAAAATACTCAGAATAGATATCTGTCAAAGATTGTTTCAAGCGTGACAGATCTGAGTCAATCATGACATTTTGGTCAGCTGCAGATGAATTAAAAAGCCTACCCAGCCATGATCGAGCGTTGAATCTGGTGGTGTTATCGGGAACGCTGCTATTACCTATCTTAATTTTCATATCGTAAACCTGAAGCTGTGAATCAAACCAAAATGGATGACCCTCCGTTGAGAATATAGCATCTGAATTGCGATTGTGTAACGGGTTGTTATCGTCAAACAATAAAAAAAGATACTTCAAAGTCTCACTCAAAACGAAACTTTCCATGCGACCCTGCACTTCTCCTGTGCGAATGTCTTTAATTCCAGCAAAGCCACAAGGTTGCCAAAATCTGTTCTTGAAAGCATGGAGAACAGCTTCACCAACACGCAAAAAAAAAGGATCTTTCGTTGCTCTGTATAAATGGTATGTTGATTCAATGAACTCTGGCCGCAGAGGATACCATTCAAGTCCAATTGAGTTTTTAAAAAGTATCTCTTCTGTTTCGGCGAGGGAAAAACCAGGAATGTTCTGGCCATTATGATAAGGGACATCACCTTTGATTAAGGTCTGAGAGCGTTCTCCCGAATAGTTCCAACGTTCGGGAATGGCCCCATAAAAATTCCATAGCTTCAAGTATATCAAATAGAAGTCAATGCCACTTTTCACATCACCCGCCAGAGCCTGCAGCCCAGGGAAGAATGCTCCCAAAGCATCGATCCAATCGGTGACAGGCATCCCATTCTTTACATGGATGTTAGTGAACAATCCATTATTAAGCTGAGCATGAATCCGCAGCGCCTTATAGGACTTATACCACACTTGATACACTGGGTCGTCATCAAAAAGAGTGGCGTATTTAAGAGCATACTCATAAAAGGAATCAATCGAGGCACCAACACCAGTGAACTGGTCTTTAAAGACGGCGGACTGCGTATCGATCGTCATTGGCAGCAGGTCCAGCTTAGTTCTAGAAGTCCAAAACCTTAGAAAGATCCCCTTTGCTGCCTGTTCAAAAACTGGTTCATTAGAAAGACGTGACAGGAGGGCAAACTCCAGAATCAAGGATGTTACACCAGCAGTGCATTGCTGGTTCTGAAGACCTTTGGGAAGAAATTTAGGTCCATGTTTCAAGTTAGTGCGCGGGTAGGGTATGCCAGAGTCATTATCGAATGCAAGAAGAAGTCGTTTGCCTAAGTCAAAAGCAAGTGCGAGTAGAAATCCGTCATAGTTGTCCACGCTGAATCCCTTTCGAGGGTCGGATGCGTAGAGATGAGCGCTCAACAGTCCACCCAGGACACGTATGTTTGCCTCAAATACCTGAATGTTGGAGTCAATTTCAAAGTCTGTGTAGGTATCTTTCACCAGTTGAATGGCCTCCAAGAACCCCTTTTTGTCCTGGAGCACTGCAAAGGTATCGAGATTGTCGAACAAGGTCAACGAAAAGTTGCCGAGGACATCGTTGCGCTCTTTATTCATTATATCGCTGCAATCGGGCCCAAAAGGCTCGCAACTGAGGGGATTGACTTCATCGAAGGGAAAGCCATGCTCCATGTAGCTGTTCCAAGCATGGTAGAACAGGTTCCTCGTCTCGTTGCGGAGAATCTCAAGGTGCTCCTCGTGGAATGTTGATTGGAAGACTTGATCATCAGAGTGCGGAGAAGGGCTGAAAGAGTGGGTCTGGGTCTTTTTCAGTCCGAAAACATGCCCGAAAAGAAGCACGAGCGCCAGCACACAGTCACACAGGAGCATAGTAGCACATGGAGAGGCGTCCGCCGCATCGGATCTCTCTGGTTTGCTGTGGCCTTTTCAGAGAATGCCACTCTGGATATCGTGTACTGTTGATACAAAGTTTTTCACACTTTCTACTCTGAAATAAATTATCTATCTATTTTACAGTGGATCGGGATCAGGCTCTACTAGCGATGAGGAAGAGCAATTACTTGCTTCACCAGTGTTGCGCTCTATGGTACAATGTGTATACTGCACGTATCGCTGTTGAGGAAGATGCACTTGGAAGAGCTGAGCTAGTCCTGGAACCCGTGTATGAGGATTTTCAGCTTTTTGGAGGCGTCATTGATGGTGACGCTGCTTTGCGGCGCGCCGCTCTGGCTCCTCGCGTGGTCTTTCTCTTTCAGCATGCCCAGCTCGTTGTAGAGCTCGACGAACTTGACTGAGAGTAGTTCGTATGCGTGCTTGACCAGCGCAAGCTCTTCCTGTGCCTTTGCTGGCGACGATGCGGTGTCGTTAGAGTTCGTGGGCGGGGCGGTGCGGTGCAGTGTCGGCTGCTGCTGCTGCTGCTGCTGCTGCTGTGCGTGGAGCTTCTCCTTGTAGGCCTGTATGACCTGGGCACACTCATCTAGTCGGTCTCGATAGTGCACGTCCACATCGTGCAGTGTCTTCTTACATCGCTGCAGCTGATCTCCGAGGTCGCGCACCGCTGCCGACTCTGGCTCGGAAGTGCTGGCGCTCGAGGGCCTCGCGTCGGCCGCCTGCTTCACCAGCCGCTGGACCTGCGCTCGCACAGCCTCAAGCTCCTGTGCCAGCACGCTCTTCTCTTGCTCCGTGGCCTGAATGCGCGAAATATAAGAGGTGACCTTGTCCTTGAATCTCTCTCTGATCTGCACCATAGATTTTTCATGGGCAGCCCTGAGGGACTCGAGCTCGGTTGCCGCCTCTCCAGACAGGCCCGGCCCCTCCAGTTCTGGATGCTCGCTGGGCTCGCTGGGCTCGCCGAGCTTGCGCCGCTTGGCGCTGCCCAGCTCCTCCTCGATCTCGGCGATGTACTTGTTCTTCTTATTGAGCTGCGCATTTAGCATCTCCACGAGAGACCTGAGCCGGGAACACTCGCCCGGCGCGTCCGGCTCGCCGGCTTCTGCGCTCTCAGACATGACGGCCGCCCCTGCCAGCTTCCTGGCCTGGCGCTCCTCTTTCCCACAGCGTCTCTTTGCCACTACCGGCCCTCTTCTGTCAACGAGCGGAGCAGTACTTAGTGAGAGAGAGAGTGTGTAAGCAAAAAAAAGGACGACGAAGACAGAAGGCACCCAGACGCTATGCTGCCCAGGATGAGAACAGCCTCGCGTTTACTGCGTTGACTGCGTCGATTGCGTCGATTGCGTCGATAGACTGTAGCAAAATTTTGCGTTTCGATACAGATAAAGGGGGGAAGGGGGGCGAACGGCCAACAGGGCTCCAACCAAGGGAAAAATCACAGGTGCAATTTGGTAATGATGACATAATCTCATAAAAGTACATACGCACATAGAAGGAGGGAGGGGGACGGGAAGGGGGGGCCTCTGCTCAGTGTGTCAGGTTCACGGGCTTGCCGGGCTCCCATTCGCTCAATGCGGACTTGATGTTGTACCAGTACCTGAGTTTGATGGTTTCGAGGGCGATCTGCGCGTAGTCCTGGCCTTTGTAGAGCTGGGCCAGCCTGGCGACGGAGTCTGCTATGCGCCTGGCGTTGGCCGTCTCCAGCTGCGCGAGGTCCTGCTCGTTCTGGATCTCCTCGAGGTCCTCGTGGATGTTGAGGATCTCCATGAGGACGGCGCGGTCCTGGAACTGGAACTTCTTGCTCACGTCGTCGTCCTCGAGGTTGATGCCCGCGTTGCGCCGCAGCAGGTACAGCGACCGCTTCAGCGGGTTTGTCAGCGTCGAGTAGGCGTTGTTGAGCAGCGCGGACACGTCCTCGGCGGCGCGGGGCGCGCTGCCCAGCGCCCCGATGTCCGGGTGGCTGGCGCTCTGCAGCTGTCTGTACTCCTTGCGCAGGGCCCTGAGGTCCACCGCGAAGTCGGACCCGGGGGGCGGGCCTTTTGGGAACGTCTTGGGGAAGAGCCCGTAGAAGTCCGTTGCTGCGGCGGCCGACGACTGCGCGCGTGCCCTGGCCGCCCTGGCTGCCCTCGCGACGGCGGCCTGCGGCCGCGCTCTGAGCCACATACCTGCGGGCGTCGTCTCTCTGTGCACAGCGTGGCAGGGGCTCTCGCAGTGTCTTTGCAGTGCAGCGCCTCTTTGCGGCTACTTCAAGTGGCAGCAGCAGCAGCAGCAGTCTCTCTCTCTCTCTGTGCCTTGCTTTTTGCTAAGACAGCCCGTGGGGAAGGGAGGAGGGGCTCTGCCCCTGCAGAACCGAAATTTTTTCATCCACTAAAAACATCCACATAGAAGAGAGTGAAAACTGGGAGGACAGCCAGAGAGTGGCTATATGGCGACGAGCAGCACCAGCAGCACCAGCAACAGCAACAGCAACAGCACCAGCACCGCTTGCACTGCAGACACACACCACAGACACAACCAAGATGGCGGGCTTCGGCAGACATTGTAAGTTCAGCAACGAGCGGAGCGGGCCTCTCCCTCCTACTGGGCCTCTTCTACTAACACACACCCGCGCGACGCAGTACTCCACAAGGACAAGGAGGTCGAGAGATTCGGCTTCTTCCGCGAGAACATGGCCAACTACTTCAAGTTCAACCTGAAGTCGACGTCCATGGCGCTGCTCTACCTCGTCGCGATCCCGGTCTCGCTCGCCTACGTTGGATACAAGTACCAGAACGTGAACCTCATTGCCAAGAGAAGAGATAAGCCGGTGTACAACAACGAGTACGTCCCGCGGAGCTAGGTCCTCCCCCTCACACCCCCCACAGCAGCCTCGTTATCTCTCTATACCTATCTATACGTCTAGCGCGGTTACGGAAGCGACAGCCGACAAACAGCAAACACAAGAAAGCACACACACAGACCCCCACATCGTCGCAACAAGAGAGCCCTGCGCTACACAGAGCCTCGCTGCGTGCTCTGCAGCTTTGTCGGTCGGCCGTCACAACCCCTATTTATACATCAACGAAGTCTCATCCGCTTGATGGCCTGCACCCGTCGGTCGTAGTTGTCTTCTAATATCACTTCGCTGTCCTCCTCCTCATTGTAGTTGTCAATCACCAGACCTGGGTCGCCGTCCGCGTAGTCCGAGCTCGGCGCACTCTGGCTCTGGTCCTTCTTATCCTCGAGCGAGTCCTCCTCCCTCTCCCAGATCTGCATGAGCTGCCCCATGTCGTCCTCATTGATCAGCAGACTCAGGTCGTCCGAGGCCCCACTCAGAAGCAGCTGGCAGGGACATTTGAAGTCAAGGTGATCATTCAGGGCATCGTTCTCCCCAAGCAGCTCCCTGTTGTTGAGGATCTTGCAAATGATGCTGAGCTGCGAGGACCAGCTTTTGTTGTGGAAGAACTTCATCGCAGACGATATCAGCGTTTCCAAGTGAAGATCCTGGTACTCTATGGTCTCGTCAAAACCCTCCAAGGTTCCTTTGCTCCGGAACTTGATCGCGTCCACTTTCAGCTCGACGGGTATGCGAAGCAGTGCCGACAGGTCTGACAGGAACTCTTTGCACTCGAGCGTGTCCAGGCCATCAAAACACATCTTTTGCGGTTGGCGCAGCATGAGAAACCAAAACTGTAGGAACGAGCCCACAGCCGGGGCGCTGGACTGGTCCATGGGCACCATGAAGTTGAACAGAGTGACAGCGTCCTGCAGGTGAAGAACGTACTTGTAGCGGCACTCCTCCCACTTGGAGTAGCGGTTCGGACGCAGAGCGAAACCGGACTGCGAGGCCTCGTCATTGAAGTCCAGGATCTGGAAGTTCACTACATCAAAGGGCCGCATGCGCTGCACACATGATGCAATGCACCGCGTCAAACTGTCGTCGCTGTTGTACAGCACTCTCCTGACATCCGCGAGCAGGTCGAGGTCGGAGCGCGGCTCTTCCCGACCCTTCTCCCTCATCAGGCTCAGCACCAGGTCGAAGTACTCATTCAGCCCGAGAACCAGCTTGTGGTTGTCTGCACGTCTGTCGTGGGCACTCCCGAGGCCGACCGTGCGGAGCATCTTCTCGCACATCACGCGCAGCGCGTCATGGCCGTAGCCATTCACATTGGTTCCGACAAGACCAGCTCTCAGGTCACCAAAGACGCGTACATCCAGAGCTTGCACCTGCTCCAGCCGCGCGACTAGGGTCTTCCGGAGGGCCGCGCTGTTCTCGAGCTCCTCCGAGTACGGCCGCAGAAATCGCTGCGTTCTGAGCTCCTTCATGTACGCCTCGACCGTCTTCCGGCCCGCCAGCACCAGACCCACCTCGACAGGCGTCAGCGCAACGTGGCCCCCGCACAGCCCGTCGAAGCTGCTCGCCTTGAACGCCTTCGGCAGCGGCGCAAAGCGCGCCTTTGCTTCGTCAGTAAGGCTCGTTCCAGCTTCCATTTTCGACAGGTAGAACAGCGCCTCCGCCTGCAGCAGCCGCTCCTGCACCCGCTCCTTGGCCTCCGGTAGTAGCTCAAGCCTGACGGTCATGACGAGTCCCTCGGGCGACCAGGCTGAAGTGGAGCTGCGGCGGCAGTGCGGGTCGTCCCTGCTGCTCCCCAGGTTTCTTCTTGGCCTTATTATGCCCTATTATGTGCTGAAACTAAATTTTTTTTTCCTTGCAAGAGGTGTTTCCTTTAACCAGCCAACTACTTGAACCAGTGGAGATTCTCTATATTAATAAGAACTGCCTATAAGACGAAAGTACTACAGGGAGCGGGTGGAACGGGGGAGCGAGGCACGCAGAGGAAGGACGCGGGGGACTTGCTGTGGTCTTTGCGGCTGCCCGCTCTTGATATTGATGATATTTTCCTTTTTTTTTCCGTTTTCTCTTCTCTCTTTTTGTGCGAACAGGATATGCTATGACTCTCAGATGCCGGCGCAATGGCATGAGCGGACGGACGTTGCGTTTGCATAACGGCAGCAGCTAAAGAACAGGATCCATGATGTTCTTCCCCTCGCCAGTAATCTTCTTCGCCCACTGCCGGGCCAGAATCGACACCTTCATGAACTTCCTCGACGCGTACTTCTTGAAAAACTCCTCGTGCACAATGGGGCTGATCAGGTAGTCGATGATCATCTCGCTCACATCCTTCAGGTCGGACTCCTTGTAGCCGCCGCTGTAGTGAACGAGGTTCCCATTCCACTCAAACTTGGCCAGCATTTTTCTAGCAATGTACATTGCAGCAGCAGCGCACAGCGATGGCAGGTAACCAATGAACTTGTGGTCAATGACGGAAATCTCTAAAAGATACTTTCCTATCGTTCGCGACTGGACGTCGTACTCATCAGCCTTGGAGATCCGCCGCAGGAAGTTCATCGGGTTCGGGTAGCTCATGTTGAACTGCAGGATCTCCAGAATAAACTTCTCCGCGTTCAGAATCTCCTCCTCTGTAAAGCCCCCGTCGGTCACATACGCGTAGTTCTTCACTGACGGCGAGTACACCTCTTCGTACTTCGCAGAAATGAAAAGCGACCCTGTCGCCAGTAATTGCAGCCGGTCCACTTGGACCGACTCCTTGGACATGAACCTGTCCATTATGTTGATAGCCAGATAGAGCGTCTCCGGCAGCAGCCTGAACTTGAGATGAACCTCCACCATCCAGTCAACCAGAATCGAGCGCATCTTGGGCCGCAAATTTCTTTGCCAATGCAGGTAGTTGGGATCCGGGAGCGTCTTGATCTCGAGCTCATGCAGATATTCAAATATGTCGTTCACATATTCGCTCGCCATCAGCGGGTCGTCCATGTCATCGGCGTCCAAATCTTCCCAGACGCAGTCGGCATCCACACGCGCTTTCTTAACTTCCTGATTTGTGGGCTCCAACAGGTCCGAGCTCGAGTCTGTCGCCTGTCTCTTGAGGGACATCCTGCGGTTCTCGTCGGACAGCAGTTCATTCTTTGCGTCTCCCTCATGGTCAGGCTTGATCTTGATCGTCCTATTCGGGTGATTCATTACCTGTGATGACTGTTTTTGCTGGGCCGCGACGGGCCCGCCTTGAGGCAGACTCAGTCGCTGTTTCAGGCCGGCACCGAGCTCTCCAGCAGCAGAGTTGCTGTTGATGTCGGTCAGCGCCGAACGCGCCCGCGTCAGCGACTGTCTCGGCCTGCTGGCGCCCTCTTTGGCGACACCCCTAAGTGCACTTGACTGCAGTATGTTTTCCTCGTCGGCCTGCATCGTTATACGGATGTGCACAGTCTCTTGCTCTCTTGTATGCTTTTTTTGTTTGGCGTCACGGTGCCCACGCGGGTTGCACAGCAGCTCCAGCACCACGGTACCAACACGGCGGCGCCCAAGTCTCAAGGAGCAGAATTGACGCCCCGCTCGATGAAAACGCACTTGTCGCCAGACAAACTGACACGCTCAAAACACACGCGCACGCACGCTTGCTCTCTGCCGTTCGCTCGTTCGTTCCTTTTTCCTCCGGCTACCTCCCGCTGGACTAACGCACACACGCCAAGCCACCTCTCAGGAACAGAAACACCGGCCGAAGCTCTAACGCGTTCGCTCTCCGCTCGTGCTTCCGCAAGCCGTCCCTTAAGAACTTCCAAGAGCCCGTTACACGTCGTAGCAAAGCCGCAGAAAGTTGCGCCCTTCGCTCGTATTGCCTAGCCCTGCTGAACCTGGGGAGTCGCTATGCCTCTTTCAGCGCGGTCAGAAGCACTCTCGGCAGAACTGTGTGGCGGTTGCACGGGCCATGAAAAAGGTCTCCGTCAGACGGTTTCCCTTCTTCGTGAAACTTGTTGTCGCTCAAATTTTGGTTTTTCTCAAAGCGGAATTGACTACAGAAAAATACGTGGTTCACTCGTCGACCGATCGGGTAAATCGTAAACAAGAACGCTCTTGAGGGGGGAGGGTGGTTTGCAGAGGTGCGAGGCGGGGCCGTGGTCCTGCCTGTAACACGCTGCGCTCCTGCTTGCTCCTGCTTGCTCCTGCTCACTCCTGCTCACTCCTGCTCGCTCCTGCTCGCTCCTGCTTGCGCAGGCAATCACGCCCAACCCATCTGCCGGTCGTACTCCTCCATCTCGTCCTTGGCCAGCTTGTCCACTTCGCTCCACGTGATATTGAGCGGCCCCAGGTACGACTTGTTGAATATCTCTGAACAGTTGATCTTGCTGATGCGGCCAAACAGTACCGACGGATTTATGTGTGCCTGTCGCCGCAGCTTCATCTTGATTGTAGAGTCGACGCCCCAGTCTGCCAGCTGACGAGAATCGACCGCCTCATTCTCTGTGTCAGACTCAATCTCGGGCAGCTCCTGGACCTTAGGCCCAACGTGACTCTGTAAATTGCCCGACTTCTTGCGCACGGGCACAGGACTGCTGGCCCCCGCACCCTTGGCATGTGAGTGAAACGACAGCCGCCGATTCAGGCGCGGGTGGTTGATGGCAATCTGCTTCAGCTTGTTCTCGGACTTGGGCTTCTTCGAAAGCAGCAAGTTCTCGGACTTCTTACGCTTCTCGAGTTTCCGGTTCAAGTCAATCAGCGATTTAGACTCTGGCGACGCTTGATGCAATGTAGACACCATCTTGGAAGTTGTCGGCCGCAGCATCTGCTCTGTAAGAGGCAGCTTCGACTGCGTGCTGTGCCCCGCTTTCAGCTCCTTAATTTTTCTTTCCGGAGCATCAGCCGGCTTAACAGCATTGAACGCCAGAGGCTTTCTAGCGTCTGCTCCTGAAGCTCTGTTGCTTAATCTCTGGTACTGCACTGCACTCTCTCTTCGAACATTATTGACAGCACCAGAAGCTCGATCAAAGGTTTTTCTTTTTACCAGGTCGTCTGCCTTGCTGTGTAAAGAGACCCCTGTTGCGCGTTTCAATGGGGAGTGCACAATTCGTCTGGCACTGTTAGCTGTAGGCGCTGTGAGGCGTGTAAGCAGATCAGCGCCGGTGCTATTGGACTTAGAAGGAGACGTCTTGTTCTGAGCAACTGCTGGTCGAGACGTTTCGTGCTTTATTGGAGACACTGACATCACCTTCTGCGATAGAATGGTTCGATTAATCTTGATTGTTGGTTCTCCGCTACTTGGGTTGTTCGGAGATCTGTAGTAAAATGGTGGCAACCCAAGATTATATTCGCCTTTATTGATTATCTTCCGCGAGGAAGGTGAATCCTTAAATGGCGACGGTACATCCTTCGAATTATCTCTTAGGACTGCAACTGGAGGGTTCTTCAACTGTGTCTGTGACTCAGTGAAATGACCTCGAGATTTCGTTTCATATTTGCTGTTGATATCTTTTTGATTATGATGCAGCGATCTTCGTATTGATTTTTTCCCAGACTTCACCAGTAAAGGCTCTCGAGAAGGTAGTTCTGCAAATTTTATTAATGAACGATAAGCTGTAGGTGTAGCACTGCTAGTGGTCTCTGCAGGCTTCGAGCCCTTTGAGTCACCCTCTGACTTGAGAGGAATCCGTATCTGCGAAAGCTCTATTTTTTCCAGCTTTCCAATCTGGAAGCTAAACTCATTATCCAGATCTCCTAGCATGATATCCGCACCATCAGTATCTTGAATTAGCTTCGAAGTATCCTGCTCTTCAACAGGTGGTTTATCAGAACTTTCTTTGCGCTCACCAAATGAAGACGAATAGCTTCTTCCACCAACCATATCAACGTGATCACGATCAGTAATAGGCACTTGAGGTGAGACAGCATCGGCAAACGCGCCCCTATCGTTATGTTTGAACTCACTATCCGCATTCGTGCCTCCAGCCTGAACTTCGTTGTGAGGGCTTGCATCCTGTCGTTCATCATATACTCGTGACTTTGCAGCAAAAGATTTTCGTATGTTCTTGCTGATCGCTTCAAAAGAGATATCAAATTGGTTGTCTTCTTCCTCTGCCGAGCTAGCAGGACTCTTGACAGTCAAGTCGGCCTCTTTTGGTTCTCTGCGTTCCATTTCCACCCGTTCGTTCCGCACAGGGCTTTCTGACTGATAGCCTAGTTTGAATTTGATGCGATCCACAGGAACACGGCGTGGTTCTTGCTTATCTTGTGTTTCGTCGTGCTGGTCCCCTCGCTCTTGAGTAACATTGTACTGCATACGACTGTCTTGCAGTTCCTCAATCTCATTGTCAACAAGTGCATTCTGTTCTGCTTCCATTTCGTGATCGTGCGCATCCGTGGCAACAGCTGTCTGCAAATGATCTGGCTCGTCTGGGAGTCCTGCAAAAGATGTCGGCTCCCCCGCGAGGTCTGGCTCTGCGGAGTGGGGTGTTTCCAGCGGTGAGTGCTCTTCATGCTGTAACTTTGGTGGAGATCGGAGGGACATCAGTGTGTCGTCAAGGAACGTGTTTTGAGCATCAGTCAGATTCGAGCCAGCGGAGAGGCAGACGTTCGCTGCCTCCTCGACGACGTCGGTGTCGTTCAAGTCGAGCTGCGAAAACTCGGAAACGTCGCTGCAGCTGCCAACCTCGTGCATGACATCATTGATCCACTGGCTGTTCTCCGCCATGGCAAGCCCGAGCTGCTCAATGCTCGCTTCCAGGATCTTGCTGCCCGCGTCCATCTCGCTGGCAAACCATTTTGAGAACCCGGGGATCGACACTGTGGCGACCCCTTCAACCCCTGACTCTCGGAGCTTCCTGCGCGAAGCTGCCGCCTTCAGGCCCCACATAGTGCCGCAACTTCCGCAGCCTCTTCGTCAACAGCACAGACGCCAGACCAAAAGTGCCCGTGCAGCTCCTGTGCAATGCCGTGCAAGAGGTGCTCGTCCTTGTAGCAGCAGGCTTGGCTCTCCAAGTGCCTCTACAGTGTATGATTGATTGTTCGTGTTGTTTGTGTTGTTTGTTTGTGTTTTTCCCTAAGGCCCAGATCTTTAAGGGGAGAGGACACCTCACACCTCTGCCTTTTCTGCCTTCTTCCTTTTCTCTCCTTTAACAAGGAAATTTTTTTTGCAAGAAAAGTTCACTTGGGATCAAAATCAAGGGGTCCTCCTTATTTCTACTATAGAGAGCCGTCTGTTTGCGCCTCTCAAACGCTTGGTGGGACTGCTCCAGGAGTTGCAACCTTGTCTCTGCTTTGCCTGGGTGCCCTTGCCCTAGCACAACGTCGCTGAACTAAAAAAAAAAAAAACATACTACACACACAGCAACAACGTTGAGATGGGTGCAGTGAAATCCAAGTATGCCCCGGACTCGAGCTCAGACGTTGCCGGAAAGTTGGCCCAGGCTCTCGCGGGCCTCACACCCCAGACGCACGGAGAGCAGGAGCTGGCACAGCTGAGCGCACTGCTGGAGAGCCCCTTCCACGTCACATCACTGTCGCAGCAGTTCTCGTACTGGTCCACTGTGAACGACCACAGAGAGCTCGCCAGATTCACTCAGAGTCTGACGAAACTCGTGCGGGTGTGCGAATCAAACCCGAGTCTCCAGCAGCATGCAGAGGAGATTATGCGGCAGCTGGTCACGCCCCACAACATGAAGGTCTTCTATCGCTGTCTCAATAACATGCGCGCTAACGTCACTATACCGGCTCTGGAGCTAATGAACGCTCTGGTTGGATACAAGGAAGGAATGCTGATAGACGTGTTTTTAGAGAGTTTTGACCTCACTATGGCTACCCTCCCCAAGCTCATGGTCCCTAAAAGCAATGAGCTCAAAGACCCAAAGAAAAACTTATTTTTTGGATCCATAAGGAGCTGCTTCATTAAATTCTGGATCACCCTCTGCAGCTTCTCCGCCCCTCTACAGCGAAAAGACTTGCTCATAAATTCCGGAAAGATCATGTCCAACTGGCTGAAATACGTAACTGCTAATGATTCGCCAGCCACTTTGAAAGAAATGATAACGTTTTTCGACTCGCGTATATTGGACGAGCCTAGTTTTAAAAAGATGACAAAATGTAAAATATTAGGGGACTGGGTATTAAAGAAGCTGGTCGAACTATACAAGATCACCGACATCAGAGATCTTCTGCATGAGTTTTTGCTGAAGGCCACAACAGATTCCGCTCACGGTTTACCCTTTGAGGTCGATAATGTCTGGTTCACCTCCACCCTTGCAGAAGGTGTCGTTATAACAATAGGAGAAAAAACCTTTAAGATTCACAACAAGATAATATATCATGCTTTGATCAGTTTGAAACCGTGGACTGATGAAAAACAAATAGATCTAGTCGTATCCACACTGGAAGCCAACCCGGAGCTGATCCCTTGCTACTGTTACTTTTTATTTCATTCTGTCGGATCCCACGATCCCAGTCTATCCTCATTTTTTGTGGGCCAGAGTCTTTTGCTCACCAAGATCATAAGACTTGGTATTCCAAAATCATTTGCAACAGCAATAAAACGGAACTTGTCTCAACCACATTCATACTCTGAAAACTCCGGCGCCATAATGACATTAAGTCTGATCGAGATTATTTGTCCTTCTTCTTTGAACAGATCGTCACTTTCAAAATGTTTAAGCTCTCCTTTGCCTCTTCTCAATATTATCGCTGCAGAATTGATTCTTTCAATATTTCAAAAGCTGGACCAGGTCCTTAACTATATCTCTTGCGATGGTTCACTTGTATACGCGGACACCAAAAATGAGCTACTTGAAATTATAAGCCATCAAAAGCTTCCTGATTTGAGTCTAGTAATTGGTGTGCTGAATGATTATTACAAGAAGGTGCCATTGAATAAGTTTTTTGTCATTTATTGCTTGAAGATATGTGTTTATTACAAGTCAGTTCTGGGTATCACCGGTTCCATATCTCTTCCCTCATTGGATTCACTTCAACGCTCCGAGGAGCTGCGAAGTATTGACTTGGTTATTCTAGACTTTTTTTTGCAATTGAGCGTTGGTTCTCAACAGGGAAAATGGTGGAACATTCCAAAAGGAAGCAAAAATTCGCTTTTCACCTCAATTCTGAGACTGCCGTACAGTTTGTTATCAGCGGGAATCGATTCTCAGAACCTTTCAAAAAAGGTGGTTGACGTTATAACCAATTTGATCGAAACAACAGAAGTTTTCAACAGCTTTGAAGAGAGTACAAATAGCATACTAGCTCCACAAGCTTATGCTCTTTTTTATTCTTTGTATCAATTTTCACATCGTGTCAAAGATGAAAGCCGTATAGATAAAATTGGTGCAGTGTTAGACGAAGCTATTGCGCGGTCTGTCCGATTGCCATACAAATATCTAGATATTAGTATGGAGCTTTGTGATGATGAGGGTCTATCGGTAAGTCCCTTTTTTGTTGCTGTAGTGGAACAAGCAGCAATTCGTGATATGCATGATCAAGATGTTTGTACTTGGCTTTCTCTCTTGACCACTTATCTCAGCATGATTGGAGAACCTTTGGGTGCCATGAAGAAAGTGACTGCTAGGTTCTGGAAGGATTATGAGCAATTGCCTTTGGTCAGTGGTTTGCTGCAATCTCATGAATTCGATATCCCGAAAGCGTCTTTGGTAAAATGCTTACTCACGCTGGACAATGCAAAACTTACCAAGACATTGGAACAGAGGTTTATAACAAGCGATATCGAGCTTGTTGCTGCTTTGCATCGTTGGTTTTGTTTAGTTTGCACGAAAGGATATACTCTGCCCCAAGTGGAAGATCTTCTTGTTCAGTTAGCCTCCAAAATTGGTAATTTTGCAATTCAAAGAGTGCAATCACTCTCCACCAATGAGTCCTCTCTCGCAAGTTTGAACTTTTTGCAGTCGAAGTATTGGAAACATTTGTTCCTATCAGTCACTGATCTATCCGCCAGTCAAGATTCCGTGTTAGATTTGAAGTGCTTCAGTGCTGACTTAATTAATGAGATATTGTCCAACCTTTACGACCTAAGCGAGAGCGACGCTCGCAGATACTTCAATGAGTATAGAACCACTATATGCACACTTTTAGATGCGTTACCTGGAATGCCACCTCCAGCAGATTTGGCTCGAAAGTCGCTTGCGAACTCCTTATGGGCCTTGGACGGCTCATCTTTAAGCAAGTATTTATTGCTAATTGATGATAATTTGAGCGGTATCAAAGAAAGACTACTGGTATCTGCAATCAAAAAGAAAGTAAAATTGACTTCTAAAGACTTTTTTGCACTTCTTGGTTTTGTGTCTAACGACAGTCACAACTTATTCCAACAACTTAGCAGTAATGTTGAGTTCAGTGATGCAGATGTCAATGTTCTTTTTAGAGAAGCTTTGAAAGTACCGACGCTATATCCTGTCTTGATCGAGGTAGTTTCCCGAGACTCTCCCTCAGCGACAGCAATTGCTACCAAAATACCAGATCACATCGGGCAGATAATGAAGACCCATTTTGGCCTGTTATTCATGGTGCGGTTATCTAAAATCAATCGAGAAATAATGTCACCGTTTGTCGGAACTATATTTAATGCATCTATGGATGGCATTAAAAGCGCTATTGCGACAGAGGAGTTTGACAAGTTTGCAACTCTGTTGTATCTTCAGGGACTTGCTATAGGTAGTTCTTGCTCTCCAAGTGAAAAAGAAGTGATGCAAAAGCTTTTGAGCGTGGACAAATTCGAAAGCAACAGCCATTTGATTTTCAGCAGCCAAGTGGTGGAGCTAATGACAATTCTGTTGCATGATATTGACCAAACGGTCTTCAAAAGATGGTTGAGTCAATGCATTCTTTACATCACTAAGGTGCTTGCAGAAACCCCCTATGGCTCTCCACTTTCTGTGGACTTTCTGCAGTTCCTGAAATCACTGACAGCCATTTGCTTCAAGACGAAGCTCTGGAAAGTAGTATCCAATGGCCTATTAAACTCTCAATTAGAAGTGATACTATCAGGTAGATGGGTTCAAAACGAGGAAGTGATTGAGTATGCAAACCTGGTTGTGCTAACTGCTTCAAAAAATGCCCTTTTTTACGAGAAGCACATCCAACTATTTATCAACAATTCCCATAACGCTCTGGGTCAGACACCTATCTTGGGAAAGTCACAATTGCGTTATTATTCGGCGCTGCTTCTGCTACAGTTGTTCAACATTGATCAACAACGACTATCTCGGTACGAAATACAACAGGAAATACTCAAGTTCTATACAGGCTCTTTAAGAGCAGACGACATTGTTCTGAAAAAGATTCTTGCCATTACCGAGTCATACCTCAACCGAAGTTGGGTTGACAATGTTATTGACTGGGAGATAGGAGACGGGATTAGTGGCGTGATCTCAGAAAACAGGTTGATAACCTCCGCTCCTGGCAATGGGTTAGGTCTTGTGATCACTTTGTCAAGGTCATTTTTGAGAAATACTATCGATAATTTTGATGGTGCATCAAACAACTATTCTCTGACTTTAGAAGGTCCCAATGAACACAACTGGAGCACTTGGGAGGGATGGCTTAAGCATCATAGTGCGATTCTGGGCAATGGACTGGAAAGGGGATACGAAAACACTACTTACGACAATGAGTTTTTGCTGCTGCTGCTTGCTAACAATGAACAACTATTCAAGTATGAAGGAAACGAAGTTTCAGTCAACGTGCGGTCTCTTGTTGATGAAGGGCTCCTTCAGCTTATTGTTATGAACTTGACCAACTCTAGTGATGCTGTACGTCGGCTGGCAACCAGAATGCTGGAGAGTTGCTTATTGTCGCTTGAAAAAGACATTGAAAGCTGGAAGCATCAAAAGAAGGGACCAGATACGTCTGACAAGCCGCACAATCCTGTTTATAAAGACAGAAACGTCTTCAAGTTATACATTGGCAAGCTACTGTATACTCTTCAGTCATCAGAAGAGGAGGAGGGGGGGTTCCCAGCTGTCACAGTTATTGTCTACTCATACCTGATCAAGGTACTCTGCGATCCTGCGCATTTTTTGTACGAAACGACCTCGAAGTACCTTTTGATTTCGTCGACACTAAGGCCTTTTGAGCTGCCTCTCTGGAAGTTCTTAATTACATCTGGCAACGACGAGCGAGAGTCTGGCGCCGCAAGCGACATGAATCGGAAGATCAGTTGGATTATAAGTGTAATTACAAAAAGTTTGACCAAGTCGTCAGATCTAAAAACTCTGAGAAGAAGCAAGCTGTTCGAGTACCTCCTCAACATATCTGTGTCTCCATTCAATGGCCCAAAAGCCCAGGTTGAAATCATAAGGCTTTTGATTCGTGTCGCCGATATTCCCAACGGAGCAGATATGCTGGTGCGATCATACGGCATACTCAGTTTCATTGAACAAAAGAAGGATAGCATTCACCAGCAGATAGAGTCGTGCCCAGAAAAGGATAAAGTTGAGCTGCAGCTGTGCCTAGCCCATCTCCAGAAGTTGATGATCAAAACCTGTGTCTCATCAGATTGCAATGGCACAGATAAAAGGGTGCGAGATTGGTGTGACGGCGACCTGAATAGGGTTGTGAAGCGGGTACTTAGGCAATGACGAAGCTATTCGAACTTATTAATCAATGTCCATATGCTCCCCTGTAGTGCTCTCTCGCTCGGCTTGTACCTGCCGCGCCAACTCTAGGGATCTGGTCAAAAATGACTCCTTGCCAGTACTCACGTTCTCAAGTCTCCCACTTTTCAGCATAATGTGAGCGTCCACTTTAGTTATGTACTCGCCGTCTTCATTAAACACCAGCTCTGTACCCACCATTCTAGACCATGATCCCTGGTAAATGCTGTTCTTCAGCTGAACGAGAGGTTTTTGCTGGTTCAATCCCGATATTCTAATGTCGGGGTTTGAACCGCGCGTTTCCTCGGCGTCCAGGGACTGGCTGACTTCGTAGCCTGACTGATCTTGCTCAAGCATAGCTTCCTGTTTTCGTTCAAAGTTACCGGGTGTTGCCGAAGGAAAGTTCAAGGCAACGTACACATCCTCGTATTCCTCGGAATCGTCGTCAGCCTCGAGGCCTCCCTGCAATTGCGGCTGCACTCAGCCTAGCTTGGAGGTCCTCAGCGGAACCAGCTTCGAACTCTGATGTGGCGAAATGCCAGTTCATTTCTAAACCCCCAGAAAGAAAATCCGTTAAACCATTGAGCTGCATCACCCAATCTCCGGAGGGCGCCTTTGCGAAATAGTCGAGAGAACAGGTCGCTGCCGATATGCGCGTTGTTTGGCCATCGCCGCCATGCTGGGGACCGAGGAAATCTCTGCAGCTGCCGTATCCCATGAGAGCCATCCCGAGCGCGATTTTAGAGGCCGCGTGTGTTATGAGAAGGACACTGCTCACCTCTGGAAAGAATGACTCCAATTTTGGCACAAAACGCGTCCAGAAAAGTCTGCATCGCTCCAGAATGTCGTCCTCCGTTTCGCCCGCCGCAGACGGTACCACTGTATCCCACGGCCACTCCGGCGAGAGCTCATCAAAGAACTCCCGAAGCATTGCCAGTGTGGCCGGCTGTGGAATCACGCCTCTGTCTGGTTTGTACCACTCTCCTATTCCCGTTTCCAGAAACACCTTCAGGCCTAGCTTCTTTGCTGCTGGGTGCGCGGTTTCCACACACCTGTAGAACGGACTCGAGAAGATGAGCTGCGGTTTGTGTTCCAGCTCACTGGCCACGTACTCGCCAAGCTCTTCCGCTTGCTTCACCCCAATAGGAGCCAGGCGCGGGTCGCTGTCGATGCCCGTGGGGTTTGGCCTCTGCTGGTCCTCGGGCAGCCAGTTCTCGCGGTAGCCGTGCCGTGCAATGTATATGTGCTGAAGAGTCATTTTTCAAACTGGCGAAGACTCAGCGTTCTATGGTCCAGACGCACACAGCAGGAGGAGCGTTGATCAGTAGGTTAATGATGCTTGTTTATTGCAAGCCAGAAAAAAAAAGGGTGGTGGCAGCCACAAACACACACACACACACACACACAGAGGCTATAAGCAAGGCCTTAGACGGAAGGACCACCTGACACCGGCACGGCTAGCCAGGGCGACGGAAGCGGATGCTTAAGAGCGGCTCAAGCAGCCTTTGGCGCGTCAGATCCTGCGTCTGCACTGGCTGCTGCATCGCCCTGCTCTGCTGCGTCCTGCTCCTTGGACTCCTCTTCGTCGTCGTCCCAGGCAAAGTCCTCGTCTTCCTCCTCGGCAGGCTTCTTTTGCAGCATTTGCTTTCTCTTTCTCTCCTCCTCGAGAATAGCATCACGGCGAGCAAAGAAGGTGCCCCAGAACTTCTCGTCTGACAGCTTTTCAGGGACGAGCTTCTGGTGCAGCTCAGAGAACTGCTCGGTGGACTTCAGCAGCCCGTCGGCCTCCTCCCTGAGACTGTCTGTCAGCTCAAAAGACGCGGCCTCCTCGTCGGCGGCGCTCAGATACACTGCCTCGCTGCTGTAGAGCTCGTGCATCTGCGCCTCCAGCCGGCTGGTGGCGATTCCCTTGGGCAGGTGGAATAGAACCTCGTCTTTCTTGTCTTCGGCAGAGGTGCCATTTAAGTTGAGCCCTGCAGCCTTGTTAGACAGAAACGAGCCCACTTTGTAGGCGTAGTCGAGCGTTATGTTCTCGATCTTCTCCAGATCCGCATCGAGCTCGTCCAGATACCGGTTTGTGTTCTCGTTGAGGTTCTTCATGAGCTTGCCAGAGCCCTCACGGAGCCCGCTCAGCTCGGCCTCGCTGAGCTTCGTCAGCCCGGCAAGGTTCTTGGGCATCTCCAGATTCTTTGGCATCTCCAGCTTCTTTGTCAGCTCCTTCGTTTCGTTCAAGTAGTCAGGCAGCTTCTGCTGGACCGAGGACAGGAAGCCGCTGAACGACTGCCACCCCGATCGCGTGCTCGCCTCCAAGTTGGAGATGGCATGTTCCACCTTGTCTTCGAACTGGTTCACCAGCTCCTCTGTTTTCTGGTCCTTCGGCGCCGCTGCTTGCTGCTCCTGCTCCGTGTCTGGCTCGTAGAACTCCATGGCGGGGCGTTTGTGGGCGGTTCAGCGGGCAAAGGCGGCTTGTGGTCCAGGCCAGAGTCGCTGAGTCTCGCTTGCCCTTGTTACGTTACTATTTGACCACAATTATATTTTTTTGTGTGGTTTAAAAAAGGGTTGAAAATGTATACATACAATATGCATATAGGGAAGACCCTCTTCTCATAGACTCCCGAGGTGAGCTCTACCACAACGACGGCACCTCCTCCTTGAAGACAGCAGAGACCAGGTTCCGAAGAGCATAATGCAGGCCAGGACCCCGGACCCCTACACGCCCCCGCTCAAGTTCTCCAAAATAGAGTCCACGCTCTTCCGCGGGGCATACCCCAGACCAATCAATTACCGCTACCTCAGCACGCTCCATCTGCGCACGATGATCGCGCTCACAGCAGAGGAGATCACCATGGACAGCGACGCCTCACTGTCATCATTTTGCAGCAAGAACGGCATCCAGCTGGTGCACATCGAGATCAACACTGCCGCGAAAGACAAAGGCAAGAAGAGGGGGATCCCCATAGAGCACGAAAAAGTCCTCCGTGTGATCGAGATCCTTTTGAACAGCGACAACGGACCAGTGTTCCTCTTCTGCACCAACGGCGGGCAGATCACATCGCTCGTGGTGGCGTGTCTGCGTAAGCTCCAGCTCTGGAGCTCGGTGTCCATCTACGATGAGTTTGTCAATTACAGCTCCACTATCAACCACAACGATCGAGTGTTCATAGAGAACTTCAAAGCCCGGTTTAAACTCCCCTCGAAGGACCGCCTTGTTGACTGGATGTGGGCCGGGATGAGCTCAAAGATCGTGAAAAGCCACCCAACCATGCGCTACGTGGACTACGGCACAGATATCACGAAAGAATCTATTCAACTCTAGTCAAACAAAAGCCCTGTTGCCTGCTCCATGTTGTTATTTGTCTGTTCCAATGCCAGCTGCGCCTGCTTTCGATCGAAGCCCATGGACACCAACTGCTCCAGCTTTGCCGGGTCAGCCTTGGGCTCCGGTCTGCGTATGCGTTTGGCCGCGGGAGATTCTCTGCTGGCTGCGCTCGCCTGAGGCTCATTCAAACTGAAAAGATTACCTCCAAGAGATCCCGGCGTCGCTCCCGCAGGGCCTGTAAGTGCGTCTGGACATTCCTGCTCGGGCAAAAACTTGGTTGAGGTGTCTCCCAAGACCAGCTGGTTTCTTTTTAGGTCAATGGTGGCCTGGTATCTTCTGAGCATGTCGAGCCCCAGGAGCATTTCCACGTGCGTATCGATGACTGTGAATGTACAAGGGAAATATCCGCCCTCCACCTTCAGTGGTGCAGAATGCACCCGCCCGAGGATCTTGGTGCTTCCTACTCCGCGGGCCTCTCCGACAAACCGTCTATCAATCAGTCTTGTGAGCTCTGCGCGTTCAGCAAGCGCAGGCGACATGATCGTTGTTTGCGCTCCCGAGTCAACAAAGGCCTTCACAGGATGGCCATTCACCTCGCACTTAATGTACAACATGTGGATAGATGTGAAGGACTCGGGCGATATTTCCAGCGCAGTGCGCATGTTCTCTTCTATGGCCTCCTGCTGGATCAATTCCATGATTTTCTTCTGGCTCTCTGGGTCGTCGGGGTTAGCATAGATGTTATTGAGTTCCTTTTGTCTGCTGGCGTTCTCTCTGTTTCTTGTCTCAACTAGCTGCAGCATTTGCTGCTTGAAGAGGTTCTTGTTGTCGACGATGTCGCGGATGTGTGGCTCAAGCTGTGACAGCAGCTGTGGGTTGCCGAGGCATTGCTGTCGGAGCGATTCTATCTGACTTCCAACGAGGGCCTCAGCAGCGGCGTTGGGGGCGTTGGGGGCGTTGGCGGTAGCGGTACCGGCGGTTTGTGATGTGCTCCGGAGCACCAGCAGGTCGCCGTCTTGGGCGCCCAGGCTGCTGAGAGTGGCGCTGCCGGCCATGTTGAGTGTCTTACCGTTGAGGACCACGGCCTGCTTTCCCGGCTGGATTCCTGTCTCGGACTCGAGGTACGCCTGCAGGTCTGGGGCCGCGAGATCTTCGGGCAGATCCACGGTCAAGATCTGGTCGGAGCTCTCGACACTGAACGTGAGCTTCATTTGTGGGTGGGGAGCGGTGCTGCGTGCTTTCTAAAAGAGATCGCTTTTGGACTCAATCGGCAGGACTCTGGCCGGGATGCGCTGCCTTTTTTTATACTGCAAGGTGGGGGCGGGGTGGCGAAAAAAACCCAAATACGCACACACACCCTGCAACATGTTTTTGCCTTCCCCCGGATTAAGTTGAAGCGTTGAGGAATTCTCGAGAAGATAAAAAGAATCTGGGCCCTCTTTGGTAACAATGTTCACGTGAGACTCCTGGGTTGTTTGATAGAGGCACTACGCAATGAGTGCGCGCAGTGATAAGCGCAAACGGGACCTCATTATCGAGGAGGAGGAAGAGCTGCCGGACCTGGCTTACTATGAGACGCTGAAGCAGCAGCAGCTTCAGCAAAAGCCTGCCGGAGTGCTTGGGGCGCAGGCTTTGCAGCGGCTGAAGGAGGTGCACACCCCCGAATTTGTGGAAGGGCTCGAGTACATCGTGGCCAAGGACAGTGGTCTGCTGCTGTATGTGGAGTCGCGGCCGTTTTCATCGTTTCTGATAGAGACCAAGACGAATGAGGCCGTGCTGGCGGCCAAGAAGTCGTCTAAATTCTACTTTGACCGGCTGGTGGGTGGGCTCATTTCGCAGCAGATTAGCGGGAAAGCCGCGCTCGCGATCAGAAACAAGGTCATTGAGCGGCTGTCAGAGGACGCGCAGCTGCCAAGGCCTGAGGTGTTTGATGCCGCGACCGTGGCAGAGCTGCGCGAGTGCGGGCTGTCATACAAGAAGGCAGAGTACGTGAAACGGCTAGCGAAGGCGTTTCTCAAAACGGGCGAGCTGCCCGAGGAGGGCGTGAGGTTCGATTACGAGTACTTCCAAAAGACGGACGACGTGACGCTGGGTCTGGACCTGCAGAAGTTCAAAGGGCTGGGCCCGTGGTCGTCGTCTATGTTTCTCATGTTTGCGCTTGAGCGCCTTGACATATTCCAGCCTGCGGATCTGGGCATCCGGCGCGGGGCGACGCTGTACCTGAAGGAGAGGCCGGAGCTGTTGAAGGAGGTGAATCTGCTGGTGAAGCGAGGAAACTACAAGGTTCCGAAGTCTTCTGCGGCTTCCAAGTATCTGTCTGAGGCTGCTGTGCGTGTGCTTGGGCACCAGTTCCGGCCGTACAGGACGGTGTTTATGTTTATTCTGTGGCGGATTAGTGATATCTCGATTGATGTTCTAGAGAGCTGACTGTGCTATAGAGGAGGAGGAGGTGGTGGGGGACGCTCTGCCCGGTGCTGTGCCGGCCGGGAGCTAGACGGGGCCCTCGCCGCCTGGGACGAGCATTGTGAGCTGTCGCGAGTTGAGCAGCATTTTTGAGCGTTTGGACACTATGTTTTTGGCGCCGTCGTACTCGCTCACGTCCTGGAGGATGATGTTGACGAAGTCGTCGAAGCCGACGAGGGTGCCGACGAACTCCTGGTAGTTTGTCATGAGCACCCATATGCGGGAGCCGATGCACTTGTCGATGAGCTCGAGCGGGAGCACTGCTGCTGGGGCGGGGGTGGTTTCCTGGTGTTCTGATGTTTCCGACATGGTCTGCTGGCGGGTGCTGTTATGGCCTAGCTGTTTCTCGTGGTGGTTTAGCTGGTTTGGCTGGCTGGCTCACTTTGCTTTGCGCTGGTGTGAGAGCTTTGCGTGTGTGTGGATGTTTTTTTGCCTGTTCCTCTCTGGACGAGAAAGACTTTGTGCGGCGCACTACCGGGAAGTGCGGTTGAGGAGGAGGAGGAGGAAATTTATAATTTGAAGCACACAGAGACAGGAAGAGCGAGAGAGAGACACTTTGAATGAGCGGAACCACGCACTGCATCACAGACGACGAGCGCGCTTTTGCGAGAGACACAGCGCACCGACACTGCGCACCGACAGCGAGCGCACAGTGTGAAGAAGCGTCCTTTCTCGTTGCGTCCGCGAAGCTGCCCGGCCCGACTGGTTCAACTAGCACACGCACACGCACACGCATGAGCACCATGGAGTCGACGACGGAGTCATCCAGTTCGGAGTCCTCGCAGGGCTCGCTGGCGAGAGACGACGCCGCGGCCGCGGCCGCGCATAGACACAAGCCGGAGCACCTCTGCGTGAGACCGCTCACCGTTTACGACCTCGAGCAGGCCAACGCGCTCGAGCATGCGTCGTTCCCGGAGAGCGAGAGCGCGTCGCGCGAGAAGCTCGCGTACCGGCTCAGGGCCTGCCCCGAGCTGTGCTCCGGCCTCTTCATCCGGCAGTTCGAGAAGCGCAGCGACCCCAGCGCCGCCGCGCAGATGCCGCCGCCCCGCTCCACCGTCGTTGCCGAGGAGCTCATCGGGCACATCATCGCCACCAAGAGCTACGATCCCACCATCACCGAGCGCGCCATGGCCATCCCCGCGCTGCTCCCCGACTCCACTCTCCCCGACCCCGCCGTCCCTGGCAACGACAAGATCGGCCACGTGGAGGCCTCCCGCTACATCGGCATCCACTCCGTGGCCGTCGACAAGCGCTATAGGGGCCTCAAGCTCGGCTCCATGCTCCTCAAGGACTACCTCCAGAAGCTGAACCAGCAGTACGTGGGTGACAAGGTGGTGCTCCTCGCCAAGGCGGCGCTCACAGGCTTCTACTCTGATCTCGGCTTCCTCGACGACGGCGTCAGCGACTGCAAGTTCGGAGGCGTCGAGTGGCACGACATGCACTACGATCTCATCCATGAGGACGACGACGACATGTAGTGCCCGCCAGTAGCAAGAGACACACCCGTCATTCCCTGCCCCTGTTGACCGAGTGCTGGTCTTGCTCTCGACGAGATCCCGGAAGGGGCGGTATATATATATATATGTATACACTTGTCTTGTGTGTGTGTGTCACTTTCAGGTTTATGTAATCTAAATCTAACACTCTTGATGTGCACATTTCAGCTGTACGGGTCAAAGAACTGGCACAGCGCATGGCTGCGGAACACCCGCATCCCGTAGGTGGAGCCCTGGTCGAAGTTGCCCTGAACCCGGTTCTGGGCAAACGTCTTTTCCGCAGCGAGAATGCATCTCTTCACTATCGTGAAGCTCGTCACCGCGTAGAGCAGCCCCGCGATCAGGTCCAGCCTCCAGTGGTGGTCCAGGTACATCGTCGCCCACCACTGCAGGCTCACGAAGCAAAACATCGCCACCTTGGGAGCGTACCAGCGGGTGTACCAGGCGATGAAGAAGAAGCACTGCACAGCCATGGCGGAGTGCAGCGAGGGCAGGGCCCCAAACACGATGGGGCTCTTGTGGAATCCGTTAGATGTGAGATGGGTGCCCATGGCCACGTCCACGCGCGTGAGTCCTGCTGCGTAGCCCAGCATGTCGTAGTTGGCTGTGGCGTCCTCGCCCTTCATGTGGATGAACCACGGCGGGGCGTTCGGGAACAGCAGGTGCGTTAACACACCGGCGATGTTCTGCAAACCGAGGGCAAAGGAGAAGCATTTCACCGCTCCAGGGGTCTGGAAGACGTAGAGGTATATTGCTGTGAAGAGCGGGGCGAAGAAGTGCAGCAGCACGTACGACACCCAGGCCGTGATGTCTCTCGCGGTGGTCTGCGGCATGATCAGCGCATGGCAGATGTTCAAGATGGGCCAGCAGAGGATGAGCACCAGCAGCATTGCGGTGTGGATGCATGAGACAGGGAGGTGTATGCGTTTATTATAAGAGTCCTCTGTACCGTCTATTGATGATGCCGAGGAGGAGGAAGAGGAGGAAGAGCACTCGAGGTCGTTCTGCATGGCCGAGGAGAGCTTCTGGCGCGACGCTTCGTCGGCAGACAGCGAGGAAAGCTCGACGTGGAGGGTGTTGCCCTGGAGGCTCTCCGGGTCCGCTGCGGGCTGGCCAGGGCAGGAGCTGTACTCGCTGCTGGGTGTTTCGGCGAGCTGCGCGGGCTCGACCCTGTAGTAGCAGAGCCAGAAGAGGTAGGAGCAGAGGAGGATGAGCAGCAGCGAGAGCCAGGCGGAGACGCGGGCGACGTCAAAGACAAAGAGGTCGAGCATCATGGCGAGGCGGACGTGGATGTGGGGCCTGATGCTCTTGGGGATGACTCCTGCGTTCTTGAAGATGAGCAGCCAGGTGAAGACGGGCGCAAAGTTTCTGGCAAAGTTGAGGGCGAGGCCAAAGATGCCTCTGCCGTTTGTTGCCTGCCTGACCATGTGCGCCACGAACCTGAAGAGCAGCACGAACGGCGTGAGGAGGAGCTGCGGGCCGGGGGCCATGGTGGGGGGAGCAGCGGGGGAAGTGTCAAGCGACGGCTGTGGTGGGGGGGTGCTGAGAGCAGTGTTCTGGGGTGGCCTCCTGGTCCAGCCAACGGGTCGCGGCAGAGGGCCTCGCGCGGGCGAGCGTTGCTTTTCACGGAAGTACGGTGGGGCAGGGCGGGGTGCTGCCTGCCGTGTTGCTGATGTAGCCGGGGGGGGGGCGTGGGCAGGGAGAGCGGCACGGGGCCAAAGCGAAACGGGCGGAGCCAAAACGAGCAGAGCAGAACTAAGCCGAGCAGAACTAAGCCAAGCAGAACTAAGCCAAGCCGAACCGAACCGCAGAGTGCTCCTCTGTGACAGCGCGCCGGACACACCCTTTGGGAAGACGAGCCGTCTGGTTGTTGTCCCTCTCTTCTGTGCCCCCCCTCGGCTTCCCAGGCCACCCTGATTTTTATATATACATGCTCCCCCCTCCCCGCCAGAGAACAAGGAGAGAAATTCGAGCGTGCAACACCTGCGCCGCGCACGACCCGTCGATCGACGCGCGTCGCCGCGCCATTGTTTCCCGCTGCGCAGCGCTGCTGGCGACAGGCCAAAAGCCGAGGCGCCTCTTTGTCTGCGGCCAGATTCGAACGAGGCGAAGCCGGGTTGTTTGTTTGTTTGTTTGTGTGTGCTGATCGGCTGCTGCGAGCGCGGGCCAAACAGGGCGGTGCCGAGCTTCTGCCGAGGCGGCGCGGCGCGCGTGCTCAGCCTGCGCGCGCGCCGCCCCGGCTTGCTGGTGTTGGGATGTCTGCTGGTGCTGCTGCTGGCGGGGGTGCTCGCCTGTCCCAGTGCGCTGCGCGGCTGCCCCTGCCTACTCCGCTGTGCTGAAGGGGTGAAAAAAAATTCTTTTTTGTCACGTGCCACGCGCACGTGACGTAATGGGGCGAGGGGTACGGAAAAAAAACACGGGACAGAGAGGCACAGAGAGGCAGAGAGAGAGAGAGAGAGAAAGCAAGACAGCTACTTGCCTGCCTCGCTGCGACGCTGTCGCCGGCCTGCGTAGAGACACCGCCGGTTTCAGCAAGTGTCCCGTCCCGTGGCCTCCGCCTGCCGCCTCCGCGCCTGGCCCGCCATGTCGCAGATGGACAGCTCCGCGTACACAAACATGATGCAGATGTACTCGATGCAGCAGCCAACCGTCAACCTCGACATCGACAAGAAGCGCATCGACGTGCTGCTCCAGATCAACACCACGCTCCTCCACAAGTGCCTCCTCCTCCAGCCCTTCGTCGTGTCCAAGTCCAGCGCCTCGCTCCCGGACTACGAGCAGAAACGCAACCTCTACCAGAACTACCTCAAGCGCATCCACTTCAACCTCTCCTGCCTCGCCTCCATCAACGACATCCACTCCTCGCCCCCAAACGCCCCCAAGAAGAACTACAGCATCCCGCAGATTGTGCTGCCCCCTCCCGAGCTGCCAGAGCTCAACGAGCACTACAAGCTGCTCAATCAGCTGTATCCCGAGGCGCTGCCTCTGTTCCAGCGGAGGATGGATGCGATGCGGCAGCAGCAGCAGCAGCAACAACAGCCTCAGCAGCAGCAGCAGCCCCCACAGCAGCTCCAGCAACTCCAGCAACAGCCCCAACAGCCCCAACAGCCCCAACAGTCCCAACAGCAGCAGCGCAGACAGCAGCAGCAGCAGCTGCCGCAGAAACAACCACAGCTATACAACCAGTTTATACAGCAGCATCTCAACCAGCACCGGCAGCAGGCGCTGAACAGCCCGTCGGCGCCGCCCCAGCCCGCGCCGCAGGCGCAGTTCAACCAGTTCAACGTCATGGAGAACCGCCCGGCGTCGCAAGCCAGCTCCGTGTACAACTCGTTCAGCCATGGTTTTCAGCAGCCGCCGCCGCCGCCCGCGGGGGCACAGATCTCGCCCCAGCAGCTCTTCAACCAGTTCAGCATGGCGGGCTCGGACACGAACAGTACGTCGCAGACCTTCCAGCCGGTGTCGCAGCCCTTCCAGCAGCCCCAGCCCCAGCCCCAGCAGCCCCAGCAGCAGCAGCAGCAGGTGTTCCCAAGCGTGTCTGCGCAGCCGTCCTTCACCAACTCTGCCGCGACGGCGCCCGACTCTGCCTCAATGCTGAGCCCAGAGCAGATCCTCGCCCGCGCCGCCGGCTCGAGCAGCGCGCAAACGAAGATGAGCTCCGCGATAAGCAGCAACGCGGGGCTCATGGACGGCTGGTGAGTCTAATTATAGATAGTACTTGCAGAGAGAGAGAGAGATAACAGACAGCCTGGGGTGCTTCGTCGCTCTCTGTGCCCCCCCACACACACACACACACACACACACACACACACACCGTATCTCGCTTGGAGGGGTGCGAGGGTGGGAGGGCGTGGGGGCGGGTGATTTTCTATTCGTGTTTCCCCTTGTTATGTCCCTGTGTTATAGTAGCATCTTTCTCCTAGCTAATCGGATCTTAGTCCACGCTCCCAAGTTCACGAAGGCGAACCTCTCGAACAGCCAGCACAGGCAGATCTGCTCGTTCGGAGAGACCACCGCAACAGCAGCAGCCCGGCCGGAGCGGGACGCTGGGAGCAAACACGCAGCAGCTGCAAGCATGTCGGTCGGCAGGCAGCACAGGACCCCAAAGACGGTCGCCGAGCTGTTCCAGATCGCAGAGGAGCTCACCGCGTCGCTCAAGGCCGACAACGTGCGCTCGACAAAAGACCACCTTGTCAAGGCGCTCGAGTGCATTGAAAACTACAAGCTCAACATCGACAGGCTCGGAACACCGTCCGAGCTGGACGGCGAGCTCGCCTACGAGGAGACCTTCGTCTACTACACCGTCGCCTCCACGATCCTCACAGACATCATCCCCCAGCTCCCCGACTACAGGGAGCTCGCCGCCAACAAGAACCTCAGCCAGTTCTACGGCGACCTCATGGACTACCTCGTCAAGAAACGACCCCAGTACGAGAGCGTCAGGGACCACATAAAATCGCATTCCGCCGCCGCCGCCGCCGCCGCCGCCGCAACACCCCGCCCAGCAGGCGAGGACCTCGTCGCGCGTTTCCAGAACTTGAAGAACAGCCGCAACGCAGTCCACCGCAAAACCAATGGCACCCACCCCGCCAGCGCACAGCGCCTCGAACAAGCGTTTGCGCCCTACAGCACCGGGCGCTCCATCACCGTGGACGGGCTGACAACACTGCTGCAAGAGTACCCGGAGAGAGTGTTGCTGATCGACCTCAGGCGCAAGAAGGACTACGAGCTCAGCCACATCACTCTGACGCCGAACATCATACAGCTAGAGCCCGTGTCGGTGAGAGAAACGTATTCCTGCGACGAAATAGAGAGATATTCAATGATCACAAACACCGACGAGGAGCGCGAGCTGTTCCAAAAACGCTCCTCCTTTGAGCTGGTCATCGTGCTCGACGACAACTCTGGCAAAGATCACAAGAAAGTGGAGCTGAAAAGACTAATGTCCATACTAACGAGCAAGGCTAGTGGCCATCCCCTAAAGAGACACCCTGTGTTGCTTGAAGGAGGCTACAGCGAGTGGTGCCGTCTGAAACAGATCATAGTGTCACCCGTGCAGTACTCAAAGCCAGTTCTGAGTCTGAGCCGCTCGACCTCGTCGAGCCCCGCCTCAACCCACGAGGACAAAAAATCGACCTATATGTCTAGGCACGACGAGGCCCAGCTGGTTAAGAATATGGGTGACTACGTCACCAACAACAGACACACAGCTCCGCCGCCCTACCAGTATCCGATTCCAGTGCCAACTAGAAGACCTTCGGTACAGTATGTCGGCTCTATATCCAAAAATGACTATCTCAACTCAAGGTCCATGAGCACCGATGCTATAGACTCTCCTTCTAGACCAAAGCCGGTTTTCCACTCACCATCGGCATCACCTCAGTCAGTAGCGTTGAATGCTAGCAGACGTTCGTTTACTACAGAGGACAGACCACCCATGCTCCCACCATTCCCTTTCCAGCATTCGCAACAAAATTTGGTGCCTTTCAGCGCTAGCCAACCCGCTCTTTCTGCGCCAGCCCGCTCCGCATCCGCACCAGAGCCCGAACGAAATATTGATGTCATGACCGGGCTTGTAAATTTAGGGAACTCCTGTTATATGAACTCTGGCCTCCAATGTTTGATTGGGTCGAGAAAGCTTGCTGAGTTCTTTCTAGACGGAACGTTCAAGAAGCATATCAACGTTAACTCAAGACTAGGGTCCAAGGGCATTTTGGCGAACGAGGTTGCAGCTCTTTTCATGGAGATGTTCAACAAGTCGTCTCAAGTGCGGCCAGGCTCCATCACCCCGTTGCACTTCAGAAAAATCTTGGGATCTTTGAACTCGAACTTCAAAAACACAGATCAGCAAGACTGCTCCGAGTTCTTGAACTTTGTTTTGGACTCGCTCCATGAGGACTTGAATGAGAATGGCAACCACCCAAAGTTGCCCGAATTAACAAAAGAAGAAGAGGACAATAGAGAAAAGCTGCCTGTGCGCATAGCATCGACGATTGAATGGGAGAGATATCTCAAGACCAATTTCAGTATAATTGTTGATATCTATCAAGGCCAGATGATGTCTCAGTTGAAGTGCTTGGTCTGTGGGACAACGTCAACCACATACAATGCCTTCAGCACTCTGAGCTTACCGATCCCGACTCGCTCGGACAAAACTACACTAGAGTCATGCTTCGACGAGTTTGTGAAGCCAGAACGCCTGGATAATGACAATGCTTGGTACTGCCCCAATTGTAAGTGCAAACGACCAGCTCTTCAGAGTCTGAAAATTTCCAGACTCCCCCAAGTTCTTATAATCCACCTGAAGCGATTCAAGATGGGTAACTACTTGACCAAGCTCAATACATTTGTTGATTATCCCGAGGACTTGGATTTGGACAAGTACTGGCCGCCAATCCAGTCCGATTTTGAGCGGAGAGAGCTCAGTCAGCTACCACTAAGGGGGCAACTTCCACCGTTCAAGTATAAGTTGTCTGGTGTGATAAACCACTATGGGAACCTGATTACCGGGCACTACACGTCGTATGTTTACAAAGGGAAGAGTAGTGGCTGGTGCTCCTTTGAGGATGACAAGGTGCACAAGAATTGTCCTTTGAGCAAGGTTATAAACAGGGACGCTTATGTTCTATTTTATGTGCGGCAGTGATGACGGCCGCGGGTGCATCAAGAGACGTCTCCAATGAGGTAGTCGCCTTTGGAGGCGTTGTTGAGCTGAATGAATTTATGGCAATCTGGCACTTCTTCCTCAACATGGCCGATGATTAGGGCGCAGCCTTTGTCCCAGTGGTTGACTATGCTTTTCCCCTTGAGTAGGTCTTCGTCGGTCATAGCACTCAATGCTTCATCCAGGATGAGTATTTTAGGATCCTTAATCAACGCGCGCGCCAGGAGGGTCAGCTTTTGTTTGCTGACGGGTAGCTTGTAGAACTCTGTGTCTTTGTACTCCTCGAGGTCTGTCAGGGACAAGTACTCCTGTATTTTCCTCTGCTGTTGGGCCGTCAACGAAGCGGGCGGGATATAGGAGCCGACGGAGTATCCGCTTGCCAAAGTGTTCCAGACGGTGAGGCTCTTGGGGAAGATAGCGTGGAGCTCGGGCGACGTGAAGCCAATGAGCTTGTTGTTGTCAAAGTAGTTGCTCTTTCCTGGGGCTCTGCTGACCCCGTTGATCCTGATGTTCTTGGTCCATGCCTGCGGATGGTCGAGCGTGATCAGGGAGAGGAGGGTGGTCTTCCCGGAGCCGTTCTTGCCTCTGATGTGCCACTTTTCGCCGTCCCGCACCTCCCAGCGCAGGTCCTTGAGTGCCGGCTTGCCCCGGTACACGACGCTGACTCCGTTGAGCTCTATGAGCCTGGGCCCCTGCTGCGTGCGAGCACGGTGGGTGGTGGCGGGGACGATGACGGTTTGGACTTTGCGGTTGACCGCGTCTGCAAGCTCAGCTTTGCGGGAGGAGTCTGTCGCTTTCAGGGCCGCGAGCACTGGGGCGAGCTCGTGTAGCGGTCCCTGGCGCACTGCGCCGGCCTCGTCGACAATGGCCACATTTTGGATCCACGCGGGGATCGAGTCCTGTATTCTGAGGCCGAGGCAGATGGTAGTGGGGCAGCGAGCGTCCTGGGCCGTCTTTTGCAAGACCTCGGAGACGGTGCTTGTGGCTGTCGGGTCGAGGCCGAGGAACGGGTCGTCTATGAAGAGCAGGTCTGGGGTTCTGTACAGGGCCCTTGCGATCCGCGCTCTTCTGAACTGGCCGTTGCTGAGGGTGGTAATGAAGCTGTCCTGGAAGCCTGTGAGGTTCATGTCTGCGAGGAGCTGCTGGGCCCGGGCCTCGTCGTAGGGTGTGTTGGAGTTGTAGGAGCGGTCTGCGACAAAGTCTTTGACCTTCTCGTCGATCTCGAGGTCCTTGAAGAACTCGTACCTGCCCGAGAGGTGGGTGAAGCCGCCGGACGCGTTGTGTGCGCCGTGGCCGAACATGCCGTTGTTGACGAACTTGAGGAGCTCGAGCTTGAGCGGGGCGGCAGCGGCAGCGGCAGCGCCGGCGGTGGCAGCACAGGCGCTCGCGGGTTGGCGTGTTGGGGACGCGTTGTACAGGCTGGTGAGGAGCGCCGACTTGCTGGCGCCGCCGACCACGGCCCAGCGCTCCTTCTCGCCGATCGCGAAGCCCGCAGGCTGTCTGAAGACGTAGCTCGAGAGGTGTCGCAGCGGTGTTCTGGGGCGGACCAGGCCCATGGCGGAAGCGGAGAAGCGGAAACGCGCGGGGTGCGCTGCGAGGGTGGCAGCGGCTGCTCTGAGGAGGCTGCTGGAGGAGGCGCTCCCTTCTTCCCACACTACTTACGAGGCGCTCTAAAGAGGAGTCCCAAGTACTCCAAGCACTCACTCCGTCTGTCCTGCCTTCCCCTTTCCTCCCCTCCACACACACCCGTGCACCGTCTGCCATTTTCCCGCGCGGGCGCGGCCGGCGCCTCCTGGCCGAAGAAGAAGCGCCAGCCGGTTCGAGGTGGGGGGGGGGGGGTCGCAGTTGTTGTTGCCTTTTTCCACCGCGCAAAGAGGGCCGCTCACCTTCAGCACCACCTGAGCCGCGACGACGGGCGCCCTGTTCGACGTCCGGCACAGCAGAAAACCCGGCCGCCCGCCCGCCACCAGCGCCCGACGGCTCGTCCGCTCCTTTTCCCTCCCTGCACTGGCCGCTTCCCGCCCGGGTGGCTTCCTTCGCTTCCGCACAGACAGACTCCCCGTCCACGAGACCGCTGCTCGTCTCCCCGGGCACAGCCAGCGTGACTAGAGAGCGGGCGTGCGCCTCAGCCTACCCCAGGAATGAGAGACACAGACCCGGCAAAGCGGGTGCCCAACGCGCCCAAGGAGAGCTACACGACCGCGCAGAAGCGCGAGCTCGAGTTCGGCACGCTCACCTCCGACAAGTGGCTCTACGTCTCGAAACACAACCCCGGCGAGCCCCTCCCGGCCCCCATCATCGACGAGCCCCCCTACTTCATCGTCATCTTCACCTACCTCAACTACCTCATCCTCATCATCATCGGCCACATCAAGGACTACTTTGGCAAAAAGTTCATGCCCCAGTGCTTCGAGGCAGTGCTCCCCAAGAACGGGTACCCGCCCTGGTACTCCGCCTTTGAGTCCTTCTACCCGCGCAGACTCAAGAAAAGACTCGACGACTGCTTCGCCAGACCATCCCACGGCGTCCCCGGCAGATACATCCACTGCTTCAACAGATACACCGACGACTACAACGACACCTTCTACTACGACGGCGGCTCCAAGCCCCTCCTCAACCTCTCCTCCTACAACTACCTCGGCTTCGCCCAGTCCGTCGGCTCCTGCACCGACAGCGCCGTCGCGGCCGTCACAAAGTTTGGAACATTCGCCGGCGGGCCAAAGAACCAGATCGGCAACAACGAACTGCTCAGAGACACCGAGCAAACCCTCGCCCGCTTCGTCGGCAAGGAGGACGCCCTCGTCTTCTCCATGGGTTACGGCACCAACGCCAACCTGTTCACCTCCCTGGTCAACTCAAAGTGCCTGGTCATCTCCGACTCGCTCAACCACGGCTCCATCAGATTCGGCATCCGGCTCTCGGGGGCGGCCGTCAAGGTCTTCCCCCACAACGACATGGACAAGCTGGAGAAGGTGCTCCGAGAGTCCATCTCCCAAGGGCAGTCCAAGACGCATCGTCCGTGGAAGAAGATCCTCGTGTGCGTGGAGGGCCTCTACTCCATGGAGGGAGACCTCTGCAACCTGCCGAGGCTCGTGGAGCTGCGCGAAAAGTACAAGTTCTATCTGTTCGTGGACGAGGCCCACTCGATCGGCGCACTCGGCGAGAAGGGAAGGGGCGTTTGCGACTACTTTGGTGTCTCGCCGTCTCAGGTGGACATCCTCATGGGCACCCTGACCAAGTCTTTCGGCGCAGCCGGTGGATACGTGGCTGCCGACCAGGCCATCATTGACAGGCTCCGGCTCGACATTACTACAGAGGTCCACGGAGAGTCACCTGCCCCGGCAGTGCTCGCCCAGATCAACACGTCTGTCAGAATCATCTGCGGAGAGCTTAATGGAAACGAGGGACAGGAAAGACTGCAACGGATTGCTTTCAATTCGCGGTACTTGAGACTGGGACTAAAGAGACTCGGGTTCATTGTGTACGGCGCGGACGACTCGCCAGTCATTCCTCTTTTGCTATATACCCCTCCAAAGATGCCCGCGTTCAGCCGAATGTTATATGAGAGGGGGGTCGCGGTGGTTGTGGTTGGATACCCCGCCACGGAGCTCATCTCGTCGAGAGTCAGATTCTGTGTATCTGCCTCACTGACGAAAGAAGACCTCGACAAAATACTGCAAATTTGTGACGAGGTTGGCGACAAGCTCTACCTCAAATTTAGCTCAGGTGTCGCTGGTGGTGAGAAACATCCCGGCGATTATAAAAAGGGCATCCCTCCAAGATGGTCGATAGAAGATGTGCTCGCCACCACCCCTGAAGACTGCAAGCATTCTCTATACTGAAACTAACGGGCCCGCCGGCCACTGCTGCCCGGTGCGTGCTTCTCCAAGTTTTGGTTGTAATATTCCCAAGTGTTACCTGAGCCACTATAGGCCACACACACTGTCTGTTCTGTTTTTGTATCTCTCTCTTTCTCTTTCACACACACACACACGTATCCTTACATTATTATAATTTATTATTCTTATTATTCCTCTTCAGCATCCGCAATCTCCAGCAGTATCGATGCGTTCTTGAGCCCAGCTTCGCCGATTGGCTGCTCTAGCTTTGAAAAAAGATTCTCCCTCGTCATTGTGAGCGTGAAGGCCTGCCCGTCAATGGAGTCCTTGAACGCATGCTTCACATACTGGTAAATCGTCAGCACCGGGCTTAAAGTGGAAAATTTCTTCACAACCCTGCGTCCGTCCACGCCAGACCTTATCTGGATCCTGGTACTGTTGGTGGCATCCGCAGGGTCTGGCACGTCAACGGGCTCTATCGCGGCCAGTTTCTCTGCATACGTCGTCTCTCTGGCGGGCTCTTCTCCAGCAGATCCTTCGCTGTCGAGATCGATCGGAGCATCTTTCGAGGTGCCCGTGTGCTCGTCTAGAATGACAACATCGCTGTCCGACTTTCTGATGCCAAGCGAGTTTTGCTTCGCCATTTCGATCTGCTGGTCCTCGTTCAGTCTAGCCAGGTCAAAGGCCGGCGGGTGCTGCACAATTGGGTTCTTCTTGTTGCGGTCGAGAGAAAACCGGGACAAAAAGTCAACAACTTGCTCGATCCACTTGTTGACCTCGGGGACCCCGCTCCATATTTTGAGCCTCTCGCCGGTCATGGGGTCTAAGACGGCGATGTGCGGAAACTCAGTAAACGGGTACATGTTGGTGTAGTACTCTCCATTGGGGGAGTCGTGATGGTACTGCAAGAAGACAAAGTTCTCTCGCACAATGTCTTTGATCTGTGGCGACGACCAGAAGTCCCTGTTGAGGCACTGGCACCGGAAATCGGTCACATCCTGGATGTTCACCAGGATCCATTTCTGCTCTTGCCGGGCTTTCATCTTGGCCCCGTCGAGATCGAGGCGCTCCATGAGGTCCCAGGGCGGTCTGAACAGCGACGCCAGCCGTCTCCGGGAGTCATACCCATGCATTCTGCGCGGCCGGTTCGTTGCTCGCTCCACGTGCACGCCGCCGTCGCTGTCAATCACCTCGACGTCATCCATGTCGCTGTCCCCGTCGTCGTCATCGTAGTAGTAGTCCTCGTCCATCTCCTCCTCCTGGTTGAAGATGCCGCGCTCCGCGCGCCCAAAGATCGCGTTCGCGTTGTTCATGTGCGGGAACATGTGCTCCGGCAGCAGCTGATCGCGCGTGGGCTCTATCGGTCTGCGCACCTCTTCCGCGGGCTGCTCGTACATCTCCTTCTGCAGGCGATCGGCGAGATCTGCGTCGCCCTCAACTTCCCGGCCGCTGGCCCCCGGCGCGGCGCCGCCGCCGCTGCCGCTGCTCCCCGCCGCCGCCGCCGTCACGCTCGGCTGGTTCTCAAAATACAAGCTCACTGCCGTGTCGAGATCGCCGCCACTCATCTCGAGAAAGCTCATCGCCATCTCCGGATTACTGGACGAGGTGATCTCGAGAAACACAGGCACAAGATCGTCCATTGCAGCGTTTTTTCCGCAGTCTCCTCGTTCTAAAAAGGATCAGCCAGCGCAGCCGCTCTCGAAGCTCACAAGCAATGCGCCCTCGTGCGAACAGACGGCCGTCCCTGCCAAGGTGAACGGCTGACCCTTTAACTATGTGTATTTACACTTTAGCTTTCTGAAGGCAAAATCCTACCATACGAAAGGTGGTTAACCGGTGAGAGAGGGACAGAGGGGTGAAGAAAAATCCGCTTATCATTATATTACATAATCCAAATGTGGGGAGAGGGGGAAAGGGGGAGAGGGAAGAAGAGATGCTGTTAGAATGATGATGCTTTGTAGTCATGGGTATCACGGTACGCGGCTGGGTTGGACATCGTCTCTGCCAGAGCAGCCAGCGGGTTCGTGGCAATGTCAAACGTGGGCGCGTTGGGTGCGCCGGCGTTGGGCCCGATGGCAGGCCGCACGGGGGACTCCAGCTCGCGCATCTCCTCTAGAAGATGCAGACGTATAGACTCTCTGTTTTCGAGCAGTGCAGCACGATGCTGGTCCTTGAGGAGCTGTATGTCCGCGTCGGTCGTGCGGTCCAGCATCTGGATCTGGTATTTGGTGGTCATTTTGCAAGTATGCAGGTCCTTGAGCTCGCTCGCGTACAGAGAGTTGAAGAACTCGGGGAAAACGGGAGACACAATCTTGGACGGGGGCTTGAGAGAGTCAATGGTGATCTCCTTAGCGTCGCTGTCGCGCTGCCCCCGCTGCGGAGGATGCAGGTAGAAGCTCTCGAGCTGCTGCTTCGACTTCTCCACCTCCGCCTTGTACACGTCAAAATCGGTTCGCGACTTCTCAACAGAGTGGTCGATGAGGTCGATCAGCTGGTCTATTCTAGCAATGCGGGCGCGGCTGAACTTGCTCGCAAGGTCGTCGTACTCAGCAGCCACCATACTGCGGAACGCCTTGAGGTCCTGCGGGTCCTTGACAAAGCTGAGGTCTAGCACCGGGGCGCTGGCAGCAGCAGCCTGGCTTGTGGGTGCGACAACGAGGCCCTCGCTCTGCATTTTCCGAGCAAAGTCCTGCTCCAGCAGCGCCTCCAGAAAGTCGTGGTCCAGCTCGTAGGTGTGTGGTGCCTCTGGCGAGATCAATTGGCTCGGAGCACAAGCGGGAGAGGAGGGAGCGGTGGTAGCCACATCGGCGGTGGTAGCAGGGCTGACGACGGGACGCGCGTCGACGCTGGGCTCTGCGGGCTCTGCGGGCTGCGCGGGCGAAGCCTTGGGCGACGCCTTGGGGGACCCTGACTCAAGCTTCGGTGCTCTGCGGGTGTGCCGGGCGGCGGTGCGCGGCTGCCTCGCGGCTGCGGACTGCCGCTTGTTCTCGTTATAGTCGATTTTGGGTCGCTGGCGCACGGATCGGCCGCTGGCGAGCAGGGTCTCCTCGCTGAGCTCGAGGTCTGAGTTGTCGCTGAAATAGAGCTCTGAAAAGAGCCGTTTGCGCATGCGCTCTTTCTTTCGTCGCTTCTGGAGCTCGCTGTCGCGTGTTTCAGTGGGGCCGTCCTTCGTGGTACCGTTCGCGGCACGGCCCTTTTTCCGCTCGACGTGGGACTTGAGCCGGGCCAGCAGCCGTGTCCGCTCGCGCCGGGACCCAATGATGTAGCTGGCGAACTGGTCCATCTTGCTGGGGGGGGGGGAGATGGGGGCACGCTGCAGCAAGCGGAGGATATGGGGGCTGCTCTGCTTCAAGAGAGCAAGAGCCGTATATGTAGCAGGTACAGTGGAACGTACGTGCGTCTACGACGCTGCTAAAAAAAAAGAACACTACTAAGAGGGGAGAGAGAAAATAATAAAGGAACAAAATACTATTATTATTATCGCCATCTACACATGTTTAGTGCGGGTTGTGCCCTGTTTGCTCGCTAATTGGGGTCGCTACAAGGAGCTGCGACACGCACACGCACATACAGCAGCATAAGACATCCCTGTTGCACAGGCCAGCGCTTGAGAGAGAGGGCAGTCCGCCATGGCGATCAAGTATCTCGTGCTGCTCTCGAAACAGGGCAAAGTGCGGCTCTCGAAGTGGTACATCCCGGTGAGCCAGAAGGAGAAGCAGAGACTCATCCGGGAGCTGACGGCGCTCGTGCCGCTGCGAAAGCCGAAGATGTGCAACGTGATCGAGTACAAGGACTCGAAGCTGATATACCGGCGGTATGCGTCGCTCTTCTTCATTGTGTGCGTGGACAACGAGGACAACGAGCTCATCACGCTCGACATCGTGCAGCGCTTCGTGGAGATCATGGACAAGGCGTACGGCAACGTGTGCGAGCTGGACATCATCTTCAACTTCCAGGTGGCGTACCACGTCATTGACGAGCTGATCATCGACGGCGTCATACAGGAGAGCAGCGCGGCGGTGGTGCTGAGGCGCGTGGGGCACCAGGACCAGCTGGAGGCCGGCGAACAGGTGGAGCTGTAAGTACCATGGCTTGGTTTGGTGGTGGTGGTTTTTTTTTACGTGTGGCAGCGGCGGGCGATTTGGCTACTAACACAGACGCGGGGCGTCCCGGACAGAGCATACACATAGTGGTTTGGAGTGAGGAATGGGTGCCTCTGTTGAAGCAGGAAGCTGTCATGTGGGGTGGGGGAGGGGAGCAGGGAGGGAAGAGCGGTCGATCGGCGCGTCGCGTTTTCCATATTCCTCCTCCGCCCCCCCGCCCCCGCTCCCTCCGTCTGGTGCAGAGAGGAAGAGGCACAGAAAAGAGAAACCCGCACAGCGAGCCTCAGTCTGTTCCCTGTGTGGTGTGGGCGAAATCTGACCAACGAAATTCACTCAAAATGTGGCGGCCGGGTAACGGTTGGCGAAAAGTGCTGTGCTGGGCTTGGGAGAAAAATAACTCTGAAAGAAACAAGTATCAAAAGATCCACCTTCCCCCGTGCAACAGGACGTGTATGTGTATGTGGTTCAGCACGATTGCAAGGGCAGGGTAGTAGAGACGTCACAATGAGTGCGAGATTAGCTTTGAGAGGTGAGTATCGGCTGGGGAGGAGGCAGCTCGCGGAACGCGGCTGCCGCCTTTCCATGCGGCGCGCGGACAGAGTTTACTAACGGAGAGACGGTTTTTTCTCGTTGATGCAGCTGTTAGACCTGGTGTTTTTGGCTTACACGTGGCTAGCGCTGCCAGGGCCGGCAGACTGGCTCCAATTGGCGTCAGATACATGTCCGCTCCTGTGGACCCAAAGACCAAGGCGTCCGCGCTGATTGACTCCATTCCTGGCCAGTCCTTCCTGTCCAAGACTGGCATCATTGCCACCACTGCGGCTGCGTCGGTGTACGCTATCTCGTCGGAGCTGTACGTGGTGAACGACGAGTCGATCCTGCTCGTGACCTTTGTTGGTTTCGTGGCCCTCATCTCGAAGGTGATTGCCCCTATGTACGGCGAGATGGCCAAGAACAGAACGGACCAGGTTGTTGGCATTTTGAACGACGCGAGAGCCGGCCACGTGCAGGCCGTCAAGGACAGAATTGACCAGGTTGCGAACCTCAAGGACGTTGTTTCCACCACAAAGGCGCTCTTTGAGATGTCGAAGGAGACTGCTGCGCTGGAGGCGGAGGCCTTTGAGCTGAAGCAGTCTGTGCAGGTTGCGTCGGAGGCCAAGTCTGTGCTCGACTCGTGGGTGAGATACGAAGCGCAGGTGAGACAGCAGGAGCAGGAGCAGCTTGCGACGAGCGTGATTGCCAAGGTGCAGGCCGAGGTCCAGAACCCTAAGTTCCAGGAGAAGGTGCTTGCGCAGTCTGTGGAGGAGGTTGAGAAGCTTTTCGCCAAGGAGAAATGATGTCTGCGGCGGGGTGCTGCTGTTTTTACCTTCTCCTTTCTACAGTTAAAAGACACATGCTATACGAATGCAGCATTTGAAACACTATAAATCGCTGGCGCTGGTTCTACTTGCGGAGCACGGTGGGCACGAAGGACCGCTGTGTTGCCGCCTGGGACTCGTAGGTTGTAGTGAGGCTTCTGATTTTCCAGAACCTTGGTGGCGGGGCGCTGGGCAGCGGGACGAGCTCCGGCTGTGCGATGTTGGACGGGATCTGGATGGCAGGGCTAGCGTATGCTGCCCCTGCCCTTGCTGCTGCTGTTGCCCTTGGCGCGTTGGCGAGCCCTGGCGCGGGCTCGCCGAGCGGGTTGAGTTCCGGGTCGTAGAAGACGGACGCTGCGTAGAGCTTGGCGGGCTGTTGCGCGGGCTGCGCGGCGGCGGGCCCGCCGCCGGCGGCGTGCCGCGCGCGCTCCTCGTGGGCCCTGACGAGCCGGAGCTGCGTGGCCAGGGCGTCCCTGTGCTTCTGGGGCGTGTGCGCGGGCAGCGCCGCGAGCTTACGCTCCAGCGACGCCGCGGAGCCGTACCTGCTGAGCGCGGCGTCGAGCCGCTGCCTGTCCCTGAGCCGACGCTGCTTCCTGAGCTGCTGCTGTTTCTCCTTCGGCGAGAGCATCTCCAGCGGGTGCGGTGTGGGCGGGTGCTGGCGGGTGCTGTTTGGTGCTGGCGGGTGCTGCCACTAACGCCTGTGTGTGGAGGTGTATTTTTCAGTCCTTGGAAAACGTTTGCAAAAAGAAGCACCAGCACCAGCACCACCATCACCATCACCACCACCACCACCATCACCATCTAACACACCGCCTTCCTGCCCCGCGCCTGCCCCGCCCCGGACCCGCCCGCCATGGACTCCGCCCGCGACGTGCCCGTGCAGACGCTCGAGCAGCTGCGGCCGCGGCTCACGCAGCTCACACACTCGCTGCGCAAGCTCGAGGACTCGCTCGCGGGCAGCCCCACGCTGCCAAGCTGGCCGCACCTGCAGAACCAGTTCGGCGTCGTGCTCTCGCAGCTCACGTCGCTGAGCCGCACCCTCGACGCGCAGAGCAGCGTCCTCAAGACCACCAACGTGTACCCCAACACCGAGTTCGACACCACGCAGTTCGAGGCCCTGCTCACCACGCTGCTCCGCAAAAAGCACCTCCCCGAGGTCGAGGAGTGGATCGCCGCCAGCACCGACCCCACCGTCTCGCGCGCGCTGCTCGACGCCGACGACTCCGTCAGCGCCCACGCCACAGACACCCTCGACAACTCGCTCCAGGACTACGTCTTTGGCGGCTACCTCACCAAGGACGAGATCCACAGCGGCGCCACGTTCGACCCGGGCACCGCCGCCTCCTCAGACAGCCCGCCCTCCCACAAGAGCCCCGCCCATGTCTCCTCCGCCTCCGTGCCGCCCTCAGACATCGCGCGCTTCGTCTCCCAGGGCCTCGACTCGGGCGTCATCAAGCCCAGCAGCTCCTGAGACGCGGCGGGCTGCCCCACCGGCCTCAGCCATCACCAGCTGGCCTCCCACCTCTCCATTGGCACGTCCGTCGACGCGGCGGCGCCGGTACCGTCGCCAGAAGTCCTTCGCCACAGCCTGCCGCAGCACCCCTATGCGCCGGCCGTAGTTCACCCCGTGGAACTCAAGGCTCCCGCGCAGCAGCTGCTCGCAGTACTCCCGCCGGCGCCGCGGGTCGTCGCGCCCGAGCGGCAGCTCGTCCCACGCCAGCGCAAAGCCCGTGTGGAAGCTGTTCCAGTGCCGCGCCGTCTTGAGCCGGTCGCTGCAAAAGTCGTCGCTCATGACGTGAACGTGCAGGTTCGCCAGCGACGGCTCCGCGTGGCAGCACACCTTCACGCCCACCTCCGCGCCCGCAAACTGCGCCCTGAACCGCTCGGCCACCAGCGACCGCGCCCGCGCAACATAGCCGCCCACAAGCTCCCGGAACGCGGCGTCGTCAAACGCATCTTGCGGCAGCTGGAGAGTGTGCTTGGCACTCCGAGGAACCACCAAAAGGTGAACTTTCGACTTGGGGAACTTGTCCTCGACAATCACAGCATTCTCGTCCGCGAACACCACGGCAGGGTGCCCCGGGTTCTCCATGTACTCGCGCAGCGCATACCGAAACATGCCCGCTGCCACTCCTCTGCTGCCACTGCTACTGCTTTACACACACACACACACTCTCTCTCGTGTCTCAAAGTACACACTTTCACTTATCTATATACATGCTGATGTTATCTATTACGTAAGCCAATCTTTGTAGCGACCCTTCCTGATTTGCTGTGGAAGAGGCAGGCAGGCAGGCAGGCAAGCAGCTAGCTACCCATGTGGATCCTGGTAGAGCTGGAGCAGGCGCGGCCGGCATCGTCAGGTCAGTGTGCGCGCCGCGCCTGTGTTGGAGAGGACCTTTGTGAGGATCTCCCATGTGCCAAACATGATCATGCTGTTGGGCACCGTGCGCATCAGGTGCGGCGTGAGCCCGCCGTACATCGATGCGAGCCCTTCCTCCCGGATTACGAGTCGGAAGCACTGCAGGAGGCCTGTGTACTTTGGCCGCCCGCCTTCAAGCGGCGCCTGTCTCAGCCGCGTTCTCACCACCTCGTGCGGATATGTGATAAGGCTGGCGACGAACTTGGCAAAGCCTGCGGACCCGGACCTCGCGAACCAGTCCGCCACGCCGTCGAGCTGCGACCGCTTGCCCTGCGCGCTTCTGCGCGCGGCGCGGCGGCCGATCACACCCTTCATCTGCTCGTAGAGCACCCACTGCAGCGTGGACTCGACGGAGCCCAGGTACGACGCAGACAGCCCGCGGTACAGCGCCAGGGGGCCCTCGTTGCGCACAATCTTGAGCAGGCAGTCGAACGAGTTAGCGTACGCTTTCGTGGTCGCGCGGTCCAGCTGCAGCCGTGTCTTGACGAGCCAGATGGGGTTCGTGGCAGTGCTGGTCACGACACCTGCGCAGACGCCGGCGAGCAGGTGCACCAGCGAGGATTCGCGGCCCTGGAACAGCTGCGACTCCGTGAGGAGCTCTTTGGAGTAGCCGTAGGTGAAGAAGTTGATCGAGCGCGCAGGGATGACGCCGACAAGGTTCGGACCGAGCCCCTTGAACAGCGCTCGCACGCCCTCCACGCGGTAGACGTCGCGCAGGATGACAAACGTCTCGCGGAAGTGCACAGCAAAGCCAGCCAGGAACGGCAGCTCCTTCGCGCTGCTCCGGTACAGCTCGCGGTAGACGCTCGACTGGAGCCGGGTCTTGACCACGTCAAACGGCGACGTGCACACGGCCCCGCACATGCCGCCCAGCCCGCCGGCCACAAAGTGCACCCACGGCTTCACCCTGTGCTCTTCAACCGCGGCCTCGCGCTGCGTCGCGGACTTCTCGTCGCTCGCGAGGTAGGGCAGCGACTCGCTGATGTCTCGCTCGAGATGGCGCTCGAGCTGCTCGATGTCGGTCTTGCGGGCCATCGTGAGCGTTGCGGAGAGGCGGCTTGAACCAGCAGCTGTCCAGCTATCCAGCTACCACTAGCTAGCTATCTTTTACTTGCAAATTTTTAAGAAATATTTTAATCTCTCTCTACCTACATTAAAATGCTAGCAAAGCGGCCGGCAGGCTCGCTGGCGCTCGCCCGCGCTCGCCCGCGCTCAAATGTACGTCTCGTAGGCAACTGGAGCAAGAGTCACAGGAGCGCCAGCAACCACCTTCGAAGGTCTTGGGGCAGCAGGCTGTCTCTTGAGCAGGACTGGCTCGCCGGAGGCCTTGGCGGCAGCTCTCTTGGCGGCGTTCTCCTTGACTCTGTCCAGAAACTCCTGTCTGCACTTGGAGTGCTTCACGTGCTCGATCTTGATGCTGATTCTCTTCTCAATGTATCTGTTGCCGACAATCTTGTTCACAATCACACCCACGGCGGTCTTGGTCACGTTGAACACAATACCGGTCTTGCCGTGGTAGAACTTGTGTGGCATACCCTTCTGCACAGCACCGTTCACCTTGATGTCGACAATGTCCCCAACCTTGTATGTCTTGAGGTACACGGACATAGGGATCACACCATGCTTCTTGAAGTCACGGCTGAAAGCGTAACGTGTTCTCGATCTTAGACCATGACTGCAACACAACCGGCGTTAGTAACTCCGTTTCCACCCACACGCAGCGTTTTCCAGCCGCAGAGCCGCTGGCCGCCCGACAGGCCGACAGGCCGGCCTGCCCAGCACCAACACGCAAACATACCTTTTACCCATCTTGAAGTGTGTCTTGACTGTATTACGCCGATAGTGCTCTCTCTCGCCCTCTATAACACGGTCGTTCAAACTAGTGCGCAGTTTCTCTTCAACTACTTTTTAAAATTTTTCAGCACTACCACTGCACCTTCAACATCACCACCCACGCGCACGCACACCTGTACACCGCTGTGCTATATAAAGGAAGAAAAATGGCAGCCCTGCGAGGAACCCCCGCCTCTCGCTGCGGCAGGCGAGGGCTACGCGTTAAAAAAAAAAAAAGAGAACAGCCCTGCTCTGTGTCACGTGACAGGGAGCACAGGCTGAGCGAGCCTGCACCACCACCACCTCACAGCTGTCGCGGCGGCCCTCTCTCCTGCAGCGACAAGAGGGACTGGCCCACTCACTACTAGAACTACCCGCTCTCGCGTTATCAAATACTTTAGTTTATATTAAGAAAGCTACTCGTCGTCTTCCTCCTCGTCGCCCTCGTCAGCCTTGGCGCTGGCGTTGGCCTGGGTTCTTCTCTTGTTTCTACCCGGTCTTCCGCCTCCGTATGGAGAGTTTGGCGAGAAATCAATGTGCTTCTGGGAGTCCAGTCTGACCATGAACGATGGGATCGAGACGATCTGCTTGCCGACAGTGATGTGTCTCTGCGTGATCAAGATTCTCGCATGGTGGATCGATCTGGCGAGACCGAGCTTGAACACCTGGGTCTGCAGTCTTCTCTCCAAGAAATCCTCAATCTTCAGGGACAACACGTAATCGAGCTTCATCTTGTCCTCAGACAGGATTCCAACTCTCACCAGTCTTCTGATCAGGGCGTTACCCTCAAACAGTCTCTTTGGGTCCTTCTCGTCTCTGGTCAAAAGGTCTCTGGCGGCTCTTCTGATCTTGGACAGCTGGAAACCAATTCTGTAGATCTCGTGCTTGTTCTTGAGACCGTACTCTCCGGCGAGCTTGAGCTCGGCGTCAAGTCTGGCGGACTCGTACGGTCTCTTTGGCACAGAGTATGTCTTGGAATAGGTTCTTGGTGCTCCTACATCAAACGAGTGTTAGAAATCTTGCATCCAGATTCAACACCTCTCCCGCGCGTCTACGCCAAACTACGCTAATGGAAAAAAGAAACAGGCTGTCTGCTCACAAGCATGCAGACAAGCGCACAGCCCGCTGTTTTGCTGCTGAAGTGTCGGGCGTTCAGAGCAAAAGAGTGTTCCATTAGCAGAAGCTCAGCGTTCTGCAAAAGAGAGGTCCCGAATTCCTCATGGCCTTGTGGAGCGTCCCGTCAGAGACAGCGATGCACAAGCCCATAGTAGAAGGTCTTTCTGTGTGTTCGTTACTTACTTGGCATGACGTGTGTTGATGAACCTCGTTGTTCCTTTCGATGCTCAGAGTAGAAGGGCTCTTGCAATGAAGCCTCAGAGAGTGTTAACTTCAACTTGGAGAAAGAAAACTCCTCCTCTTGCTGGGCCCACTAGAGCTTTGAAAAATTTTTGAATGTTGATGGTGTGGGGGTTCTCATAACCCTGCCCTGTTGTATGTCACGTGACGTACAGAGCCTAAAGATTAGCAGGATACGCAGACACAGTCAAGTCAAGCTGGCTACGTGCTAATGGCTTAGGGTTGTAGGGGGAAGGGGGGCATGCACATTCGTTTAGTCTAGTCTAACTATATATGCGAATCATTGCTCTCTGCGTCTCTTCGCAGGAACCTGCTGGACGTCGGAGTGGAAGTCCTTGATGATCGAGTCCACGTCCTCGATGTTCAGGGGTCTAACGTCACCCAGCTTTTTGATCTTGGTCGTCACCTCCTTGACCTGGTCGTCGGTCAAGTTCAGGTTCAGCTGCTCAACACGCGACTTGATGGCGTTCCATCCCGTGAGCCTGTTGGCGAAGTGGATGTAACGAGAGAGACCAAAGTCCTCTGGGTTGAGGATCTCGTAGGTGGAGGGGTTCGCCAGGATGGCCTTCGCGTGGATTCCTGCCTTGTGCGTGAATGCGCAGAAGCCGGTGATCGGGTTGTTGAACGGAATGTTCACCTGCACGATATCCGCCACGAGGTTTTCCAGGTCGCGGATCTTGTGGAGAGAGTACTTGGACTTGACGTAGTCTGGCGCGGCAACAATCATTCTCGCCATGAACCCGCCGAGCGGGACAATTCCGTTTCTCTCCCCGATCCCGAGCACACACGTGTCGATGAACTTGGCGCCAGCCTCCAGGGCTGTGTATGCGTTGGCTATAGCGCAGCCCGTGTCGTTGTGGAAGTGGGTCTCAATGTCGCACGACACCACCGATTTGATGGTTCTAATCAGCTCATACACCTGTCTTGGGTTGGCGCCGCCGACGGTGTCTGCGATTCCGATTCTGTTGACGCCAAGCTTGTCGACGGTGGTGTAGATGTTGAGCAGGTCGACGATGTCGGAGCGGAAGGAGTCTTCTGTGCTGAAGCGCACCTCGAGGCCCTTGGACTTGACAAACTCAATCACCTCTATGGCGGACTTGGTGATGAAGGACATGTCCTTGCCGTGGGAGTGGGTTCTGAGGAAGTTCGAGGTGCCGATGAAGACGTTGACGCCGTCGACGCCGGTCTCCACCGCGACGCGGGCGTCGTGCATGTGGCACCTTATGTGGGTGAGGATCTTGGAGCGCTTGAGGCCGAGCTTGCAGATGGTCTCCACCTCCTCGCGGGCCTGCTCGGACGCGACGGGCGACGTGAGCTCGATGTAGTCGACGCCAAAGTCGTCGAGCGCCCTAGCGATCTTGACCTTCATGTCGAGCGTGAAGAAGGCGTTTGCGAACTGCTCGCCCTCCCGCAGCGTCGAGTCGATGATCTCGAACCGCGACACGTTCGACAGGTAGTCGCTCGGGTTGGGGCCGTACGGGTTCTCCATCGCGGAGCGTCTCTGTCTGTGTGGTGTGAGGGTCCCGGGGCGCGGTCGGAACAGGAGATGGTGGGCAGCTTTGCTTTGGTGTTTGACAGCACGCAGCGGCTCGCCGTGGCTGTTGTCGCTGCTAAATACACCTCGTCTTCCTCCTTGCGTTTGCCAGCCCGTCACTATATTAGTCACTGAAAAATTTCCAGCGCGGGAAAATTTTTCTCGCTGTGCAGCAGGCAGGGGGGGGGGGGGGGGGTCATTCAACGCAGCCCGAGCCGCTAAACGCTGCCCATGCCGGCGCAGCCATTGCGGCTGCCGCCCCGCTAGGCAACCGCGCCGCTCTCCGCACCGCGAGCACGGCGGCGACAGTCGCAATGGCTGCCTAAACAAAAAAGTAGAGAAAAAAGTAGAGCAGGTGATTTCAGTCACCTGACTCGGCTATGCACGTGTTTACGATCACGTGATACTTTGTTTGTTTTTCTCTCTCTAAATTATCTCCTTCCCCCACTCTGTAGATAGCAGATTATAAAAAGTAGAGATAGTTAAAAAAGAGAAAAGAGAGAGAGACATTTTGGGAGCCATTTGGAAGCGCTTTAGGAGCATCTCATGAGCGCTGTAGAAGCGACGCAACCAGCAAATAACACAGCCCCATCCCACAGAGCCCCTTTACACCCCACCTTCTTCTGCACACTCCACTGCGCCGCTGGCCCGCACAGCCTCCAATGCCACCCGCTTACTCGCAATGTGCACACACTGCGATTATAGTCCCCTACAGGTCTGTTCCTCCAAGATTGATAGTCGTTTGGTCTAGTGGTTACGACGTCCCCTTCACACGGGGAAGGTCGCGAGTTCGAACCTCGCACCGACTACTCTCTTTTTCTCTTCCTTTGTTTTTTTTTGGAACTTCTCTAGCACTATTACGTCAGCACAGGGCCATTAGTTACCTAATCACTAAATGTACAACACTAGTAACGGGCTGTGTGCTCCGCTGTTCTACACCAGCCTCCTTGGGCAGTTTGCTTTCACTTCTCCTTTACGCGCTAGTCCACTACCTTGTCGCACCCGGACTTTAGCCGCATGTAGTGCGACCGTCTCAGGTTCCGCTCCAAAACACTCCCTCCAACAACGTCCTGGAACTCGATGAAGTTCCGTAACAGAAACTTCTGGATCTGGTACACCGGGAAATTGTCTGGAATCCGCTCAAGAAGCCGCACAAACCGCTCCATCCGGCGCACCACCTCGTCCCGATCCCCGCACTCGCTCTCGCTGCCTTGCACCTCGTCAAACAGACTGTGCGAAGCAAGAAACTGCTCAATCAGCGTGCCGTTCTTCAGATCAAGGTACACCTCAAAAATCTGCATCAGCAGCGACTCGCGCTCCTCAGACCTCACCGCAAGCGGCACACTCCGCACAGCAACCTCCCCTCTCGCACCCCACTCAGGTAGCGACAGCGTTGTCGCAAACGCCTCAGCGCTCCGAAAGTCTCCAATGTCGCACAGAAGCGCAACAACTTTCCGGTACTCTAGCCGCTTCGCATAGATGGCAGCCATCACCATCGGCACATAGTCGCACTGCGCTTCAAGCCGCCGAACACAATCCTCCACCACTGGCCGCTGCGTCATGATAGAAATCGCATCCTTGTTCACAGCTCCTATGTATCCGTATAATTGCCGCTGTATCCTGAGTACCTTCTTGTGGGTGAACCGGTTTGTCTCAAGATCGATAAACTTTGCCAGCGACATCCGCGGGACGCTCAAGTCCCTGTACTTGCCGTACAGCCCGCGTAGCTCTCTAGCCACGCCATCCTCAAGCAGGCCTTCCAGTTGCCCCACCAAGACAAGAATGAGGTCCCCCATAAATTGCTTCTGGTTTTTGGCACTGATAAGAAACTTCAAGTATTCTATCCGTATCTCACCCTTATCCTGCAGAATCTCCAATATCCTGGATTCGTCGAGGTCTACAGTTTCGATACCCTTGGAGGTCAGCAACTGGAAACCGCATTCCGGATGCTCCTTTAACAGCCACTCACCGTATTTCTGAATAGTATCGGATTCCTCACCGCAGTTCAGCAAAAGGTACCCGACTAGGTACTGCAGTGATTTGCTAGCGTCTTGATAGTGCTCATCATACTCAGCATCCTCATACTCTTCGCTCAACAACTTCTGCCAGTAATACAGAAACTCATGGTGTTCTCCCAAGCGCTCGTAGAATTTTGCCAAGTGGTAGTACTTTTTGTGCACTAAAAGGAGCTCTATCACCTCATTGGCACAGTACTTTATAGCAGAAAGATGGAGAGGAAACTGCTCAGAGTCGATGAAATGCTCCACGAGGAAAAACTCGAGAGTCTTCAGCACATCTGTATCTGTGATCTCAGGGTTGCTCAAGCATGAATTTATGTACAACTGCAAGAACTCGTCCACCCCTGATATCTTATCGGTCTGCGAGTAAATGCCCCTCAGCTCCTCGACTTTGGCCACCAATCCCTGGAACTCCCACACAGAGCCGTAGATGCGATCTTTCCTACCGCCAGCGACATACACGACGATTCTTGGATCGAGCTCTGTAGCATTCTCTCCCCAGACTTCGTAGCAGGTATCAAACATGAAAAATTTAAGACATAGCAGCCCCAACAGGTTCAAGGCAAACAAAGTTGTTGACTCCTCGGTGCACGTCGCGCGGCCCTGCCTCATTTCGTCATTGATCTCGCTGGATATCTCCTCAAAGCGAGACTTTGTCGCATCAGAGTATGACTTCAACAGACGCAATGGACGCGGCTGCGGCTCCAACAGTTTGATTGAAGAGCCGTGCGTATCGTAAACCAATAACGAGGTGTTCGTGTTATACTGATTTGCCGCCGTGTCAGACTCTATAGCTACCTTCTCCATTTCGGCAGGGGTAGCCATCGAGACCATCGGGACTTTGGTCAGCGTCCAGCACAGTTGTGCGTTTTTGTTTCGGAAGACGTGGGTCACGGAGCTCACTGCTATGTCGGCCGTTTCTGGGAACGTGAAAGACTGCACGAGGGACTGGTCCTGCAGGGAATGGATCTGAAGCTCGTTGCCAAAAGAGGCTATGCTGTGCGGGAAGTCGACGGCCACCGACGTTGGGAACCTGGGCCAGGAAACGGTGCCTCTGGAGACATCACCATTTAGGTTTACAACCATTCCCAGCGAGGGATCACTCAGAGCGCCCCCACCGCAGGTCATCAAGAACTCGGACACCCCGACGGGCGCGATCAGCGGTCGCATGCCCTGGGGCTCTGCGTCGGCGCTCGACACTGCAAAAAGCGGGATCCGCTGCGTCTTGTCGAGGTCGATGAGGTCGTAGCTTGTGCTTGTCCCGACTGCGGCAAACCGCAAGCGCCGTACGCCGCGCACCGTGTGCGGGTAGCTGATATCCTTGAAAAGCTTGATGTTGTCGTCAAAGATACGGATGAGCCTGATGGACTTGTTCGTGAACACGGTGGCCTCGACAAAGACGTCGCCATTGATGTGGTCTATCGGGGTGAGGTAGTTGCGCCCGTGCGGGTCGAGCGAGAGCAGGTCGTGGTTGACGGACACGTCTGCGACGCCCTTGATGCGGCCGATGTTGGCGGGCGACAGCTCCGGCAGCATGTAGGGGCTGAGCGTCGCGCCGGACAGCACGAGCGTCTTGGAGACTCCGGGGAGCAGCAGGATCTTGTCGATGGGCCTGCGCTTTGAACTGCTAAACCGCTGCCGCGACACCTGGATGTATCCGACGTCCTCGTTCAGCTTGTACATGTGGATCAGCTCGCCGTGGCTCGTTCCGATGTAGAGGTTCATGTCCCAGGCCTCAATGCAGCTGATGGTCGCGGGCCCGCCGGCGAGCGGCTCCTCCGCCGCGCCTGCGCTCGCCAGCTCGAGCCCGCTGCCGCCGTCCACCAGCCCGACCAGCGAGTACGTCCCGCCGGTCCCGCCGGTCCCGCTGCTGTCACCGTCGCTGTCGTCTGCCACCACCGTCGCTGGTGCTGTCGCCGGTGCCGCCGCCTGCGCTGCGCCGCTCTTCTGTTCTCCAGCCTCATCGCCCATGGCAGAGCGTCCGCATCACCTGCCAACGAACAGCGCCAGTCGTGCTGGTGAAGAGCAGGGCCTCTTCCCCCCTACGTCCCGTCCTTGGCTTATTTGTACACTCTATACAGCTACACAGACAGACACAGACACAGAACGGGCTGAGTTAGCGGAGAGAGGCGCGCTAGCAAAAAAGGTCGTGTCGCGCACAGAGGAGCACCCCCAACCAAAGAGGAAAATCCTGCACCCCTGTACCCCCCCACTACAACGTCTAATCGGTCGTCGGTATCTTTGCAAACTGTAATCTGTACCTGATATCGACATAGCTACCTCTACAGCCCGTCCGCTCTACCCGAACAGCTGGACGCCCGAGGAGCGCACCACCTCCTCGTCAGATCCAGTCTCGGACTCGCTCTGCTCGTCCAGGCTGACCCGCTGCCCAAGCAGCGAGGCAAACAGCTGGTCGATCTGGTCGTCGTCCCACGTAAACCGGCCCCGGCGCGGCACCTCAAAGCTCTGCAGCGGCTTCTGCACATTGTACCGCAGCTTCCGCCCCTTCGTCGCCTTCCGGTCGTACTGCTTGTGGATCTTGTTCGTCGTCATCGTCACAATCGCAGAGCTCGACGCCTGCTTGTCCGCAATCTTCTTCTCCACCAGATCGTTCAGAAGAACCCGGTAGAAATCGTCGTCGTCGAAAATGTGCTCCTTCTCCTCCATGTTCCTGTCCAGCCGCGACCGCTGCAGCCGCTCCTCTTCCTCTTCAGAGTCAACAGAGTCATCCTCGCCATCTGTAGACTTCGCCGCAGGGTCCTGAAACCCAAGAGGAGTCACGCCACGGCGGTTCAGCCGCGTTCTTCGCACCAAACGCTCCATATCCTGCAGGTTGCTCTCCACCTGGGCATATGCGTTCCTATTAATAGCCTTGAACTTTCCCGAATTTAGCGCGCTTGACCCAGATGTGGCGTTCAGCTTGTTCGACCACCGCACTAAAACCGCCTTCTTGTACGTAGCCAGGACGTCGTCAAGGCGCTGCGTCTCCTGCTGCCACCCGGCCAGGTCCTTCCCTCTGCCTGCCACAGTCACCTCAGATACACAGTCCTTCGCATACAGCCGCACACGCAGCCGCAGCAGTTTCTCCAATACCGAGAATACCAAGTCCTGGGCCTCCTTCACCTTGGACATGGATTTGTCGGACGCAAACTCCCGGAACGCTTTCCTGTCAAGCGGGAGCTCGTTGGCCGCCATGAGAGCTTTCTGGATCTTGATCCGGGCATCAACCTCCTTATCAAACAGCTTCTGCTGGGTCAGCACAGAGTAGCCCTTCAGCACATCGGCCCGGGTCGCCGAGGACAGTCTCGACACAATCTGTTTTTTCTCCAGCGCCAGCACCTTTTTCACCTGTGCTCTTTTATAAGCCTCGTCTTTTGCTTCGCCAGAGCCAGCAGACTCCAAGTCGCTATTGCCCGCGCTGCTTTCGCCAGAATCCTGCTCCTCGAGGCTCTCGGGGTCCTCGTCTGAGCTCTCTGGGTTTTCTGAGCTCTCTGAATTCTCTTCTGAGTCCTCCGTGCTGTCTCCAGCCGAGCCGCTCTCTGCGCCCGCAAACATGTCCGCCCGCGAGGCCTTCTCGCCCTCGTACTTCGACCCGAGATTCACAGTCGTAGACCGCAGCCTGCTGCCCTTGGGGCTCACGTAGTGCGTTCTCTTTGCGTCCTCATCGCTGCTCTGCTCGTCGCTGCTGGAGCCGCCGCCGTTGTCGTCCTCGATGTCGTAGTCTTTCGGCCGAGACCGCCGGAAGTCCTCCGCGATCTCGTCTGCAACCGTCTTCGCCCGTCTCGTCATGATGAAGCCCTGCACGCCCAGCTCTCGCCTGCTATATCTACTCTTCCAGCTCGCTCCGTCTGTGATAGTGCCAAGATCTATGTGAATTTTTCACTTTTCAATTTTTTTTTCTCTCTCCTCCCCGCAAGCTCTGAAAAATGTTACTACTGACTGTATCCTCCTTAGTATAACCTCGCTTACGCTATATACACATACTTTACCCGCCCTGTGCAATTAGCTAATACACAGCTAAGCAAGGCCGCGACTATATGCGCAGGTTCGTCATGCCGGAAGCCAGGTCAGACGCGGCGCGCTGCTGGTTCTGTCTTCGCTTGGCCAGCTTCGAGTTCGACACGCTGTCAGCAGCGCCCTGAATCCGGAGCGCCTCCGCATCCTTCTTCACCACTCTCCGGCCGCCCTTCTCCAGCTTGTAGTTGTCCAGGAAATCGTCCACGAGACTCAGGAAATCAGGCCGCTCGTTCGCAAAGTCAAACGGCTCGTAGTCGTCCTCCTCGCTCTCCTCATACTTCTCCTTCATATAGTCGTACTTGTCATCTATGATCGTCATCTGCTCCGTGCGAGCCACCGCCGAGGACGACATCGAGTACGACGACGTATCGGTCATCGCACCCTTCTTCCGTCTCTCCTTCTTCTTCGAGCTCTTCGACCTGAGGTTCGACGCCCCGATGTCTGGGAGCTCGCCAAAGGCGTCCTCTGCCTCAGCGTCATCATCGTTATCGTCGTCGTCGTCGTTGTCAAAATCGTCGTCGCTGTCCCAGTCGTTCTTGCCCTTCTGTCTTGACTGTGCTCGCTTGAAATTCTTGAAATCGTCCTCCCAGTCAAACCCGCCTTCCGCGTCACCATTCCCTAGGGAACCTTCATAGGGGTCTTCATAGTCGTCCAAATCCCAGTCCTCGTGGTCGTACTCCTCTAGTGGCACCTCTTTCTGCTTTCCGCTGAGAAGCTTCGAGAAAACGTCCACGTCGTCCACATCGTGTTGCGCATCGATGTATCGCTCGTCCTCAAGAGCCTCCAGTGCCTCGCGCAGATCTGGGTCCAGATCGGGCTGGAATCCCTTGACCACATCCTGCACGTTCTGCTGCCTCTGGTAGTCGTACCCGGCAAGCTGTTTGGGAGGGAGCAATTCCGCGGGAACAGCGCTGGCGGCGGAGGGCTCCTTGACCACAATGTCGCCGTCTCTCTGGTGGGCCGGTGCCTGGTCGCGCGCGATGAACACTCCTTTCTCCTCGCCCTCGCCAATGGTTCTCAGATGCTGCATGTAGTCGTACTCCGAGTCGTCGTACGTGATCCCGTACAGCGTGGCCTCTCCCTCGTTCTCCCGCATCGCACCCTCGGCTATTTTGTCCTGCATCTCCTCCTGCAGCGCCTGCCTGCTCTCCACCCTCTCGCCGCGGCTCTTCTTATCCTTTGCGATCGGGAGCAGGACCCGCTCTCCGGCATTTTCGTCAAAGTACAGCGGGTCTTCGCGGGACCGGTGTACCAGCGCATAGCTCTGCGCCGATTTCTTGTCTATCCACCTCTTCGACATTTGTCCACACAGATGACAGAGTGCTCTGACGCCGGCAGATCACACACACACACACACACACACACACACGGGTCCGTCCTGCGGTGCTCTACTTAGGGCTCCTCCCTGCCCTACTTGTATAGTAGATGAACTTCTCTATAAAATTTTTTTTACTTCAGCTACTCCGAAATGCACAGGCCAACCGCGTCGATCGACGCGGCACAGCGCCAGAATACCAAAACAAACACTATATATATATATATACACAGTGTCTAAAGCTCCTTCGCCCCTGCTGGCCCGCCCCGTGGCTGAGCAACAGAGGCGCTGGAGCTATGGCGCGAGTCAAGATCAAGCTCAACCGGTGCTACGCCGTGTACTCCTGGCACTGGGACGTGCCCGACGACGAGGTGTGCGGTATCTGCCGCGTCTCCTTTGACGGCACCTGCACGTCGTGCAAGTACCCCGGCGACGGCTGCCCGATAGGTAAGTCCACAAACACAGCGGTGGCGGCGCGCGACCGCCCCACCCTTGCGTCCCCACAGCTTCTGAACTAACACCCTGTGTCTGTCGCAGTGATCGGCGAGTGCGGACACGCGTTCCATCTCGACTGCATCTCCAAGTGGCTCGAAACAGAAACAGCCAAGGGCCTGTGTCCGATGTGCAGGCAGCCCTTCCGCATAGACAGAGACAAAGCCGTGAACCAGGGGGTCCAGATCCCAGCGTGCGCAGACTACCACGACCGCGAGGATGCCGACAGCGGCGATATCGCGGACGCAGACGCCCAGGGCCAGACCGACGGCACAAGCTTAGACAACTTCCGCGCAGACGACATCCGTGTGCAGTCCACCGCCTACGCCCACTGATGAGCAGCCAGCAGACAGACCCGCGGGCACCGGCGGCCCCGTGCGCACAGCTATACCTTTGGCGGTGAGTACGTCTGCTGCCCGCGCCAGCCAGCGCCAGCCCGCTCGTCTGCACGGTACTGTGCACACACACTGATCTGACAGCTGCTAAATAACATGGTGTACAGATGTATATTATTTATCCTTCGCTCTGACTAAATCTTTTCATGATGGTGGGTGGGGTGGGGGGGGCCGGAACTTGGACACGAGAAAGCCCGTGGAAGCCGGTTGGGCATCATCAAACGAGGTCTCTCGCGCGGAGGTATGTCGTGAGCAGCAGTGCTATTGGCAGCCAGCAGACGTCAGACAAGAAGTATAGAGTCAGCAAGGGGGTATGGCGGAGAGTGGTGAGGAGCAGCAGCAGCAGCAGCAAAAGTTCACCATCGTAGTGAAGCTCGGCTCGTCGTCTATTGTAGACGAGCAGACCAAAGAGCCGCGCATGGCCAACATGTCACTTCTGGTCGAGACGCTTGTGAAGCTGCGGAGACAGGGCCACAGGATCGTGCTGGTGTCCTCGGGCTCGATCGCCATGGGGCTGAACCTCATGGACATGGAAAAGAGGCCGAAACGACTGGCCGCGACACAGGCCATGTCCGCCATAGGGCAGGGGAAGCTCATCTCCCTGTGGGACAGCATATTTGCCCACTTCAAGCAGACCACTGCGCAGATACTACTCACCAGAAACGACATCATGGACTTCACACAGTTCAGGAATGCCGAAAATACGCTGCTCGAGCTGATTGGCATGGATGTAATCCCCATTGTGAACGAAAACGACACTATCTCGACGCAGGAAATCAAGTTTGGCGACAACGACACGCTATCTGCGATCACCGCCGGCATGTGCAATGCCGACTTTTTGTTCCTCCTGACTGACGTTGACTGTCTCTACACCGACAACCCGCGCACGAACCCCGACGCGCGGCCTGTGCTTCTTGTGACAAACATGAACAGTCTTGACGTGAACACCAAGTCCTCTGGATCCAGCATTGGGACCGGGGGCATGGAGACGAAGCTGATTGCGGCGGACCTGGCGACGAATGCGGGCGTCACGACGGTGATATGCAACTCGAAGAACCCGGAGCACATGCTTGGGATAGTGAATTACATATGCGCTGCAGACTCTGCCATCCGGCAGTCTGAGGAAATATCTCCGTTGGAGACGCCCGAGGCGTTTGCGGAGACGAACCGCGAGGAGCTTGCGAAGCTGAGGCGGACGGGCATTCCGCTGCACACGCGTTTCATAGGGCAGCCGAAGAAGACGGTGAGGAACCGGGAGTTCTGGCTTCTGCACGGCCTGAAGCCTGCGGGGGCGCTCATTATTGACCTTGGCTGCTACGAGGCGATCACGCGCAAGAAGCGCGCTGGGCTGCTGCCGGTTGGTGTGTTGGCTACGGAGGGCGACTTCCACCAGCTGGAGTGCGTGGACATCAAGGTCGGGTTCCGGGACACGGAGACGGGTGCCTTTGACCGGGGCCGGCGGCCGCTCACGGTGGGGCGCGGGCGGTGCAACTACTCGGCGTCGGAGATCGAGAAGATCAAGGGCATGCGCACGGACGAGCTGCTTTCTGTGCTGGAGTACTGCGACTCGGAGTACGTTGTGCACCGGCAGAACCTGGCGTTCCCGCTGTACCCCGACCCGGAGCTTGCCGAGCTGCTTGCCGCCAGCGGCCGCTAGCTTGCCGTTAGCGTGCCGTTAGCTGCTTCTGCCCTGCACTTGCTGGATCTCTGTGTCGACCCCGGATTTTCCAGTGCCTGAGGCAGCGCAGTGCAACGCAGTGCAGTGTGGTGGGAGGTGGGGGGGGGCCAGAGCAAAAGAACAAGAAAAAAAAAATTTTCCCACCGTACAAACAAAGGAGAAATCCCACACTAAGTAAGGGGGGCTCTTGAGGCCGTGCCGTGGCAGCAACGACGGTGTTCTGCGTGCGCGAGGAGGCGCCTTCAAAGGAGCCGAGCCGTTGCCGCGCGGAGCCGCTCACGTTCACCGCACGGACGACGTTCTGCCTCAGCGCAACAGAGCGCACCCCTTCTTGGTAGCAGCAGCAGCAGCAGCAGCAGCAGCGGCCGCCGGCACTGGCACCGGCCTTCTCCCCTTACACTCACCACGCATATACGCACGCGCCACGCTCACCTCGCACACGCCCACCTCGCACACGCCCCTGATCGCCGACAATGCCGTCACACCTGCGAGAGTCCATACACAAGGACAGGGACGATGACGTGCTCCGCACAGGAAACTTCTCAGCCAAGTACCTGCTGCGAGAAACCACAGATGAGCACCCGCAACGCGCAGGCCCGCCCGGACAGGACCGCAGCAGCACCCCCTCGACCTCTGACGTCGGCTCCTCCAACCCCGTCACCATCACGGGCGGCTTCCCCGACGTCCCGCGCACCGGCCCCCCCGAGGACACCCACACCCCGACCCACTATAGCAGAGACACACCTGTGCCCGACCTCGAAGACCCCAGTGCACACGGGAGGAGGCACAGCATCCTGTCGACCCTGATCTCCTCAACGGCCCCGGCCAGCCAGACCCCGCCCATCAGACAGGAACCGTTGAAGCCAAGCCCGCCGCAGGTGGACCTCGCAAGCCCAGACCCGCACGTCGTCGATGTTGTCGAGAGACACTTGAACTCGTCTGCGGCCGCGGCTGCCTCCGCCTCCGCGTCCGCACCCGCTGAAAAAGGCACCACTCCTGCAGGCACTGATTTTGACTCGCTGAAACAGCCCGGCGGCGACATCACAAGGGGCATCTACAACTGGGTCCATGACAGCAGAGAAAGCATGTCTCCGCTGCGCCGCGTGGCGAGCTCTGGCTCTCTGTCTACAGCGAGTAGACAAACGACCGATCTCGTGCAAAGTGCGGCGGCCCTAAACGACCTTACCGTCCCTGTAAATGAAATGATGCTTCCCGGTGGATTCCGCAGGAGCTTCATCGCTCAGAAGCACCGCGATCAGCAGTTAGAGGAGATGAGAGACACATCAAACAACCAAGCATTCGACGACGACCTAGTTTACAACCATCGCAGCCGTCGTCAACTAGCGCGGGTCAAACAACCTAAACTCAATTTCTTCACGAGGAACTTCATTGAGTTTCTAACCCTCTACGGACATTTCGCAGGGGAAGACTTAAGGGAAGCGGATGACACAGAGAGTGATTATCCTTCTGGAGAAGGAGACGAAGAATCTTTGGCCTCCTCCTTGGAGGCCACGGAGAGCGAAGCTACTGACGACGAAGCAGTTATTGCCGATGAACAGGACTTGGGTGCTGTTTATGAATCCGGCTCCGGACAGGGCCTGTTGACAAAACCCTCGCTCAGCAGCCGCAGAGGGAGACTTTCAACCAGATCAACAGGCGGAGACGCTTGGGGTACATCACTGCAGCAGCAACTAGTCTCTGGATCGAAGCGAATGTTGCAGAAAAGAAAAAAGGCCGTTGGACTGAAATATAACGAGCGGAGCTCGAGAAAGCACCTCAGCAACACCAAGGCATTTCTTCTCTTATTGAAAGCTTTTGTGGGGACTGGAGTTGTGTTTTTACCGAAGTCGTTTTCCAACGGTGGTTTGCTGTTTTGCAACCTGCTGATAATTGCATTTTCATTCATTTCGTATTACTGCTTTGTGGTTCTAGTTGCCGTTACAGTGAAATGCGAAGTTCCTGGGTACGGTGACGTTGGGCTCAAGCTTTTTGGTTCACGACTACAGACTTTGATTTTAATATCTCTAGCCATGTCACAGCTCGGATTCGCGAGCAGTTATACCATTTTTGTTGGCGAGAACTTGAAGCAGTTCTTAGGGACAGTCACGTCAAAAGAGTACGGCATTGAGGTGTTTATTGTGGTGCAACTTCTGGTGTTTTTGCCGCTGTCGTTAACGAGAAACATAGGGCGGCTAAGTTCAACTGCTCTGCTGGCAGATATTTTTATCTTCATGGGGCTGATATACATATATGCATGCTCGTCCGCAAACCTCATTATTCACGGGGTCTCCGAAAAGTTATCGCTTTTCAAGAGCGACACATGGACACTCTTCATGGGCACTGCTGTGTTCTCGTACGAGGGGATCGGGCTTCTCATTCCGATCCGCCAGTCGATGGAGAAGCCAGAGTCATTCAATCGCCTGCTCATGTACGTTTTAGTGACTGTGACTGTCATATTCATGACGCTTTCCTCGGTGTCGTATATTAGTTTTGGTGACGACGTGGAGACTGTTATTCTAATGAATTTCCCGCGCACGGGTGCCACGCTAGTGATACAGCTCTTCTATGCACTGGCCATTCTCCTATCCACTCCCTTGCAACTCTTTCCAGCTATTAAGATCATTGAAAACTATCTGTTTCATGAGCGCAGAAGAGGCTGGGTAGATCGGATTCGGTCGGGCTCTGAGACTCCTTCCCTAGACAGCGAGCTTGGTCTAGGCTACGGCTCCACGGTGGAGTCTGCAAGAGGCGATGCTCCATCTGTGAAGCGGGCGGGAGAAGAGCCTGAGGATCTTGTTGATGCTGCCGGCGTTTTATCGGGCAAGGCTAGCTCGACAGTTAAGTGGCTCAAGAACATTGTGCGGATTTTCATTGTGCTTTCGATGTGCTCCTTGGGATATCTCGGATCGAGCGACCTCGATCGGTTTGTCTCGCTGATTGGCAGCTTCACCTGTGTTCCACTAATATACGTCTACCCTCCTCTGCTGTACCTAAAGTGCTTCAAGCTACAGATGGGAACTACAGAAAGGAACGTGAACATCATCATTTGCGGGATTGGTGTCATTCTAATGTTTTATACCAGCTACCAAACTGTGTCAAGCTGGGTGTCAGAAGCTCTAGCTTAGGCTAGCCCGACTCACTTCACACAGGCACACTCAAAGGGGCAGGGTCGATTTCCTCGGCCATCGGAGAGGTCTGGGAAAGCATCACTTTGTCCCAATCGGCTCTAAGCAGCACAACTGCTTCCATGATGGTCAGCAGCATGACAGCAGTGGTGAGAGCCGACCACAGACCAAGCACAGCCATATTGCATTTGAAGGCCAGGAAATAGGCGAAGGGAAGCCCAAATAAATAGTATATACAGAGGTTCAAGATCGAACCAACATCCTGCTTTCTCAAGCTTCTCAGCAGTCCCGCACACGCGACATTGAGTGTGTCGTGGCACTGTGTGAGGAACACAATCGGCATGACCTTGTAGCACAGTGAAGCTACTTCCTTGTCGTCTGTGAATATCTTTGTTATTGGCACCATGAGCACGAGCAGAATGCAGCAGTTTGTGATCCCCAGCAGAAGCGAGCTCTTCATACACAGCAGAAGCGACCGCTTCGCGTCCTCTTTCTGCCCACTGCCAATCAGCTGCCCGACTCGCGTGGACATGGCGCACGCGAGAGCAAAAGGAACCTGGTAAACCAGCGACGCGGTGGCTGAGCAAATCGACTGCACGGCAAGTGCGACTTCTCCAAAGTAGGCGGAGGCCACCGACATCACCTCGAAGGCACAGTACTCGGCCTCGACTGCGAGGATGGAGAACAGCGCCAGGTACAGCTGCTCGTAGATATCTGTGAACATTACTTTCAGCTTCAGGCCTCCCCAGCACTGTTTGCCGTCGACAAAAGCAATGTAACCCAGCAGGAGCAGCGCCATGCACCAGTAGGAGATGCTCACCACGATAGGGGCGCCAATGTAGCCAAGCCCAATGGTGAACACAAAGACATATGTCAGTGCCAAGCTGAGCGGAGACACCACAAGCAAGATGTAGGTGGAGGCGTGGAAAATCTTCTGGCACTGCAGAAACCGCTTTCCAAGCTCAAAGAAGAGCAGCCCGGGCACACCGGTGGTGACTATGCGCAGGTACTGCTGGCCGAGCCTGGATATCTCTGGCTCAGGCTGCAGCATGTTCAGTATCGGCTCGCTGAACCAACAGAGGAAGAACATGGGCACGAGCATGACGAGGTTGACGACCATGTTCTTCTGGACGCACTCGCCAACTTTGTGGTAGTTCCCAGAGCCGTAGGCCTGTGGCCCAAATGAGTCCACCGCCGTGACGGCCCCCTGAATGACACCCAGATAGGTGATGTTGAAGTACATGGTGGCGAGACTGGCGGCTCCCAGAGACAGCGTGGAGACTCTGCTCACAACCAGCAGCGGGCTGACACTGAGGAAGTACTGCAGGAAAAAGGCCACAATCAGCGGCATGCTTGAGCGACCAATGATTCTCAGCTCCGAGACGGTGCTCTCAAAGCCCTCTTTGCTGGCCTCTCCCGCGCGGACGTCGCTCTCGCTCCCGCCGGCAGTTGCGCCGTACTGCGGCTCCAGAGCCGCCGCCGCCTTGAGGCTTTTCGGGGACGCTATCAGTCTCGACTCCTCCGACATTTTTCTTCTGCAGCACCTAGTATGGCACTCAATGTGTGTTGGAGCTTGCCTGAGCAGATTCACCTCCCTTCTTGAGAGTGTTAGCGTTGTGCTCTCTCTTTTGCGCCGCCAAAGCCTCTCGTGCGTATTTCTTCCAGCCTGGTACGGTACATCTGAAAAATTCCAAGCAGTATCGCGATTTCCGTTTTAGGAAGGTGGAAAGCGATATGGTAATTCAGAGAGGTTGTTGAGTGCAGTGAGTGAGTGTCTCTCTATGGGTGAATGGGTGGTGCAGCGGAAGACCACGCTCCCATGGAACTTCCTCACCAAATGCGCTTGTCGGCCATTTCAAAGCGGGTGACGCTGCTGAGGTTGTCCGGCTCCCGCAGCTTGGACGCGCGGCGTTCCTCTAGCGACATCGGCACAGCCTCCTGCTCCTCGTAGAGCAGCGACCGCATTTTGTGCTCGCTGATGTCCGTTAGCGTCACGTTCGGGTTCCCTTCGACGAAGTCCTCCATGGATGGCTTCGCATGCGGCTGCTGCTTCAACGCGCGGTTAGACCACTTGAAAAGGAACAGAGACAGGACCAGGCGTGCTAGAACGAGAAGCGAAAACAGTAGCAGCACCTGACACAGCCCGAGCGCGCTGAAGTTGTCTGTTTCGTCGGGGAACAGTAGTCTCTTGGTCCAAGGGTAAACAACCATCTTCACAAACACCACTATCAGCGGCAAAAGCGGTAGTCCGGTTCGCCGCAGAAGAATCTCGGGGTCCCTCGGCGTATCGCTCACCATGGAGAGACTGCTTCTGAAATCAGCTGCGAAGTCCATTGCCAAAACGTTCATGTATCGGGCGTACACCTCTGGCTTTATTCTGTTGAACTTGGTAATGTACGAGTGCTTGATCCAGTCCACCAGCACCTCAGAGCCAATGACGATGAACATCGGCCCGGCCAGGAATCCGACCCAGTCATTGAGATTGAGCTTGTTTGAAAGCGTGAGGTGGCTGTGCCACGAGTTTGGTTTCAGGTTGTCAAATAGGCTCGAACTCGACCCACTGTAGATCTGGAACAGATTACGGGAGGAGATCACAAAGAGCATCACCAGGAGCTGGAACCGCTCGTTCAGATCTGCACAGGACATCTGGAACAGTCCTTCCCGCTCTGCTCGTTTGAAAACAGAGCCTTTGAGCTCAGTGAACTGATTTGACAGAATCAGCGTGAGCAGAGCATTGGAGTATGAGTTTATGGCCACATTGAGAGCCATCACCTGGTACACAATGACGCAGGAGTGGAGGGACAAGTAGGCAATATTGGCAGCTGCCATGATTACGAGGTGTAGAACATCACGCCCGCGGTGTGGTCTGCTGGCGCTGTACATGAGTTTGAGCAGATCTTGACCCAATGCGCTGAGCAGCTTATCGGCGATTTCGAGTACACCAACCATGAAGTAGAGCTTCACTGCCGTGCCAGCTTTTATGTTGTGGTAGATGCGACTAGAGTCTAGCTTTGTCAGGACGAAAAGACTGGCAGTGATGAGAATCACAGAGAGAAGATCGTTTCTGATCATGACAAGACCTGCGGCCGGGGTTGACGCGCGCGCTGACTTTTTCTTGAAGCAGGCTCTCGCGAGTCTGTGCAGCTGGACGGTCACGCGCAGAGGGACCACGGTGAGGAACCTGAGGAAGGAGATCACGCAGCTTATCAGGCCGAAGAGCATGAACTTTTCCAGAAACGCTGGCAGTTTCACAAAGTTGAGCAGCAGCTCTCGGCTGACGCCGCGGTCTTCGAGCCCCGGGTGCTGTTTCGCTGTCTCGGGCTCAGTCATGGGCAGGTCGAGCTCGGACACCAGCAGCTGCCACAGCGTTACAGCAGGGGGCGAGTGTTTTGCCGAGCCACCAACGCTGGCAGCAGCAGCCTGCCTGTCGCGAGAGGCAGAAACGCGTCTCGTGCGGCTCCGCGCGCGGCCGTTGCTGGCGGCGGCCCGTCCGTGGACGTCTTTCGCCGACGAGCCTTTGCGGTGTCGTTTCGGGTCGGCTGCTGTGTGCTGTATGTCGCTGGTGCGGAAGCCTGTGCTTTCTGCCTGTTCGGGTGGGTCTGACGCTGTGTCTGCTGCTGTGGCTGGCAGGGGCGGCGGCGGCGGCGGCCGGGAAGAACTCATCTGCGGGCGGGGCGGCAGCAGCGGGCCGCAGCGGGCAGCGGGCAGCAGCAGTGGGGCGTTTGGCGGGCGTTTGGCGCTCTAAAGGCCTCGGCCGCCCGCACCGCGACAGCTGTGGTGACACGATGCTGTTCCCTGTCCCTGTTTTAGCACTCCAAGCTTCCCAGCATGAACCCCCGTAGAGGTGTCGGGGGTGGGCCGTTTCCCTTCCCCGCCTCCCGCCTCCCGCCTCCCGCTCCGCGCGCGCGCCGCAAGGAATAGGCAATCGACGCGCCGATCGTCCCTGAAATGACAGCCCGCAGAGCCGGAGAGCTCACACGCACACAAGAAAAACGTGGTGCAGTTGTTTTTGCTCTCCTCTTGAGCCAGCCACCAGGGCCCCCCCCTGCGGTCCCGTAGCCACAGGACCAATGGAGCACACGGACAGCGCTGGCCACACACCCGCATCCGAATAGCACAGAGACGATGGACATGGTCCCCGCAGCAGCAGCAGCGGCAGCGGCAGCCAATGACGGGTCGCCGGCCGCGATTTCGCTGGATCAGCTGCTGCGCATCCTCAAGCCGTACGAGGCGAAAGCGACGCTGACTCCGGCCGAGGCCAGCACGCTCACCTTCAGGCTGCTCGAGCTGCTGATGGAGGGCCGCTGTAGCAGGCAGACGCTGCGCGCGCTCGCCAGGTACCTCTCGCTCAAGGCGTACGAGGAGCTCGTGACCGAGCGCATCATCAACCACTACTGCGGCTATCCGCTGTGCAGCTTCTGCGACCCCTCGAAAATCAAGCCCCTCGCCATGAACCCGCTCGTGCACAAGCTCAGGCTCCCGCGCTCGTACAAAACGAGGTTCTGCTCAAAGAGACACTACCAGTGCTCTGAGTTCTTCAAGAAGCAGCTCAGCTCCGAGGCCCTCTTCTCGAGAAACGGCCTCAACCTCCCGTTTTTCCACCCAAAGTCGATCGAGTCCACCGTCATCCTTCTCGACGACGTGCTCGAGTCAAAGGACAGCGGCAAAATGGAGGACATCGTGCAGCTGCTGCAGTCCATGAAGGTCGACGACCCACAGCTGGAGACCGACGAGCTCATTGACAAGTTCACAGCAATCAAAATAGTGGAAAACACGGGTGCACAGACATCACAGTCAGAGTACAAACAAATAGATCTTTGAATAGTCAGGAAACGAATCACAGTCACGCAATACCGAGCCTGCGGAGCCTCGTAGTAGACTTGAAGTAGTGGCCGCCCATCAGCGTCCCGAGACTGCCGTCTATGACGTCGGTGTAGGGCCCTATCTGGCGACACTTTATCAGTCTCTGGAGCCTGTCCATGTTCGACCTGGCGCGCTGCAGCCGCTCGTTGAACTCAGGCTGCAGCTTCTGGAAGTAGCAGTACTCCTTCTTGTTGTGCAGCAGGGTGTCGCTCTCGATCTGCTGCGATACGCTGGCCAGTCTCTTGTCGTACCAAGGCAGGAGGCTGCTCCAACTCTCGCTGGCGGGTTGGGCCTCACTGTCAACCCCCATTTCGTACGCGATGTCCTCTTCCCACAGCTGCTCGTGAGTGTAGAGATGCCCCCACTGGGCCTTGTATTTTGCAAACTCGATTTGCTCGAGCATGAGCTCGTCGTGCCTCTTCCTTTGGTTGTGGACGAAGTTGCTGCCCTCGGTATTCAGCATCGTGTTCCAGGGAGTGTTGATGAGCTGTATGTTGTTGAACGTGCCCGAGACAGACTTCACCCGCGCGGAGGACGGCCCGCTGAGCTTGTCGGCTAGCCGGAGCAGCTTCTTTCCGTTTCTGTCGTGCAGCACCTTGGAGGTGAGGATATCAGAGACGTACCTGGGGTCCAGCTTTGACTTCGACGGCAGCAGGCCGCTCGTGCGCTGTCTCTTGATGTACAGCTGGACCCAGCTCTGCAGGCGACGTGCCTCTATGTCCTTGAGGATTTGCTCGGCGGTGGGCCTGTGCAGACGCTTCTCCGCCTCTATGAGCAGCTCCAGATCTGACACTGCAGGCTTCCGCTTCTGGGCAGCCGCGAGCCTCGCTTCCACGGACTGCAGGCCCGCCGGGGCTCCCGACGCTGCCTCCACAAGCACGCCGTTCCAGTACAGGCACTGCTGCAGCAGCGCGCGGCACACCAGCGAGTTGGGAACCGCCCGTTGGCTGCGGAACGCGGCCTGGACCTGCGCGATGAGCGCGAGCTTTCTCGCGGGCTCTAGCGTGCTGATTCGCAGCGCGTTTCGCAGCAGCGTGCGGTACGCGCCCAGCACGGCGGCCCGGTGATCCAACAGCTCCCGGAAGTGCGTCACCATCTCAGCCCAGTACCTGCCCGCGCTTGCCCGCTGCTCGTCCTGGGCTATACAGTGCACACAACATACCTCTCGTCTTCTCCGTGTTACGCAAAACCTCAACTAAGCAAGCACACACAGACAGAAAAGAATACCTCCCTTCTGCGTTACGTAAGCATTAGCAAAGAGAGGCAGTGGGGGGGGCGGCGGTCCTTGACGCTATCAAAGTAACTTGTCGTGAGCTTCACATTGAACGGCAACTTGTCCGAGTGGTTAAGGAGAAAGATTAGAAATCTTTTGGGCTCTGCCCGCGCAGGTTCGAGTCCTGCAGTTGTCGTTTTACTTTTTTTTTTATTTTTCATTTTAAATAGCTACTGCTCTGACTTCATCTTCTAATGGGTGGATCGATGGCTCGCTCTTGCGGCTTTACAGTGCACGGCTTGCTTATCTATGGCTTATCTATGGCTTCCCTATGGCTTCCCTATGGCTTCCCTATGGCTTCTCGCTATATCTACACATCGTTCAGGGCCACGCAGATGACGCCTTTGTTGTGCCCGTTGTACTGCCGCACGGTCTCGCTCGTGCTCAGGTCCCAGAGCCTCACGTAGTGGTCCGAGCAGGCCGTCACCAGGTACGCGCTGTCCGCGCTGAAGGCGCAGTCCCAGACCCACCGCTGGTGCCCGCGCAGCGTGGTTTCCAGCGCGAAGTTGTCCGCGGTCGACCAGATGCGCGCGGTGTGGTCGGCGGAGCAGGTCGCCAGGTGCTTGCAGTCGGAGGAGAGCAGCACGCGCGTGATGTACTTGGAGTGCGACTTGAACTTGTGCACCGGCGTGAGCGAGGTCTGGTCCCTGTTGTTGCGCATCTGCCAGACGTAGCAGTTGCCCCTGTTGTTCCCCGCCACGAGCATTGACCCGTCGGACGCGCAGCTGATCGACTGGATGGACACGTCCTCCTCGGGGATGAGCTGGTGCGTGCACATGTTCTCGCCGAGGTCCCAGATGCGCACGTTCCCGTTGCGGTCGCAGCTGATGAGCTCGCCCTGGTTCGGGTGGATGACGACCTCGTTGACGGGACAGTTGTGCTTGTAGTTGCGCTGCACGCTCGGCGCGCGCACGTCCCACACCTTGACTGTCCCGTCCTCGCTCGAGGAGCACATCCACTTGTTCTCTATCTGAAACGCGATCGACGTCACGTTGCCCGTGTGGCCCTCGAACGACGTCACCGGGTTCGGGTTCGTCGACCTTATGTCGTAGAGGCGCACCTTCGAGTTCCCCGCCGCCGCGAGGAACTTCTTGTCCGACGTTATCTCGAGCCGGTTCACCTGCGAGTCGCTGTGCTGGATCGTCCGCGAGCACACCCCCGTCAAGGCCTCCCAAAACCGGATCGTGTGGTCGTATCCGGCCGACGCGAGTATCACCGACATGTCTGCAGCAGGAAGGGAGGCGGGGCGGGTTGCGGCGGTGGTACAATGGAGCGGATGGTGCCAGCCGCAAGCAGGAGCTTATGTGCTTTTGCAAAGTGTTATTCCAGAGGAAAATATGTACAGTATATATATGTATATGTGTGTGGACCCCCCCCCCCCCGCAAACCTGCCGCTGCACCCGCGTCGATCGACGCGTCGATAGGCGGCAGGAGCAGCAGGAGCAGCAGGAGCAGCAGGAGCAGCAGCGTGATGCTGGCTGCAGTACTGGCTGCAGTACTGGCTACGGCACTGGCTACCGTACTGGTTACGGCACTTACATGCTTGTCCTGTCCCTGGTCGGGAATGGGTCGAAGGGTAATCATGCAATCAAAATAAGCCAAGCTATAGCGTCGTTCTATCGTACACACACACGGTCATGCCCCGAAAAGTTGCTCCATCGCACTCAAAACGCAGCAGTGATGGCCTGCTTCTGCTCCTGCGAGAGATACGCAGGGTAGTCCACCTTGAACTCGACATGCAGGTCCCCCCTCGTGCCCGGGCTCTTCGAGATCGGCATGCCCAGGCCAGGGTACGTCGAGACCGAGCCCGGCTGCGTAGGCGTTGACTTGCTCAGCGGAATCCGTCTGCCGTCAAGCGTCTTCACGTCGCGGTCAAACCCGAGCAGCGACTCCTTGAACGAGAGCTTCACCACCGTCTTGAGGTCGTTGCCCTCGCGGATGAACGTCTCGTGCGGCTTCTCCACTATCGTGAATCTCAGCGTCTGTCTCATGCCGTCCTGGTAGTCACCCTCGTTCGGGTATGTGAGCTTGGTGCCCGCCTTCCAGCCCGGCTTCAGATTAATGTCTATTATTCTCTCTTCCAGCTGTCCATTCGGTCCTCTTCTCTTGATCTTCATTTTCTTCGATCCTCCGGTGAAGAGCTGCTCCAGCGTCACAGGCACGTTCAGATCCACAACAGCCGGCTCCCGCTTCGGCATGGCGGACGCGCCCGCTCCGCCAAAGCCACCAGACATGCCTCCAAAGCCGCCCGGCATGCTGCTGCTCGATGTGCTGAATGTGAACGGCGAGCCGCCGCGCGAGCCGCCAAAGCCGCTTCCCGCGCCGCCGCCGGCCCCGCCAAACAGCTCCTCGAAACCGCCAAACTGGTTAAACAGGTTGTACGCATCTGCCTGCGAGAACGACCGCGTCGACCCGCCGCCTGCGCCGCCAAACCCGCCCGCGCCCGCGCCCGCGAACGGGTTGCCCGCAGGCGCGTTGCCGCGCGCTGCCTCCAGCCCGTACTGGTCGTACACCTCGCGCTTGTCGCCATCAGACAGGATCTCGTACGCCTCGGAGATGTTCTTGAACTTCTCAGTGTCTCCCGTAGGCTTGTCCGGGTGGTACTTGAGCGCCATTTTGCGGTACCCCTTCTTCAGCTCGGCGTCCGTCGCCGAGGGCGACACGCCCAGCAGATCGTAGAGCTTTGTTTCCTTCACCATTGCGTCTTCACACGATAGGGTCTAAGCGTCTTTGCAGGCCTCTCAAGCAAGAACGTCTTCATCCAGTGCTTTGCTCTCTCGCGATCCACAGCTGACTTTTTTCTATATATCAGCAAAAGTAGTCTCGAAGGTGCGTCCTTGCAGTTGCCTATTATGGAACATTCTAGAAGGTGCGAGCTTCAGAGAGGCAGAATCGACGCGTCGATCACTCAGACAGAAAATAAAAAGCGCACCACAGCATAAGAGTTATACGGGGCAAGGCGGGGCGGCGGGTTACGCCATCTTCATTCATCCCTGCACCCTGCTCTTCCTTTCCTTCCCTCTTGCAAACGCCTAGCAAGACCAAGCAGACACACCCGCAATGCACCACATGGGGCCCGGCGCCAGGGGCCGGGGGGCCGACTGTCTACACAGCAGCGCTATTTGATTCCAAGGGCACAGATGTTCAGCTTGCCCATCTCGGCGAGCAGCTGGTCGATCTTGGTGTCGAGCAGCCCATTCGCATACTCGTCGCGGCTCGACTGCTCCAGGTACTGCTGCACCTGCGCGAGCCGGGCGTAGCCCTCTGTGCAGAAGCGCAGCTGGATCTTCACCAGCGCCTCGAACGAAGGGTCGTAGTACGGCACACGCAGATCCACGAGCTGCGGCAGCTCCTCCTTCAGCTGGTTGTTCAGGTCGTCAAACACGTCCTTCGCGAGCTGCAGCTCTCTCTCCGCGCGCGGCAGCTTCGTCGCGTCCTTCGCCGGCTTGTCGATCAGGCGTCTCACCTTGCTCTTGGCCTGCTCGTAGTCCACCTTCTTGTGCGCCCGCTTCTTGATCGCCTCGTTCACCTCCGTGAAGTAGTTGGCAAACTTGTTCACCGGGTCCAGCACCGTCTCTCTGAACGGGCCGTCGAGCTGCTTCACCGTCTCCTGGTCGTACTCCTGCACCGCGGTCAGGTAGTACGAGCCCACGTCCGCGCCGCCCAGCGCGCGCGCGTCCTCGTACAGGTTGTTGATGATCTCCGCCATGGCCACCTGAGACGCCGTCACCGCTCTCAGCGCGTCCAGGTACCCCTTCGTCTCCTTGGCCAGCTGCGTCCCGGACTTCTCCAGCGTCTTGTACCGTCTTTCCTCCATGTCATAGTCCTTGTCCATCACCTTGTCGGCTGACTTGACCGTGACCTGCACCGAGGCGGGGCCCTCGCCCCACACTCCAACGTTAGTACTTTGAACCTACTTTGAACCCGACGGGGATGCCCTGCACCCCTACAACAAAAAATATGTCGCACTTACCGAGGCCCCGGCACGCGTCACAGCCTTCTTGAAGCCTTCCCAGGACATTGTCGCGTGCTGCTTCGAAACAACAACGACAGGTGCTTCGTGGTGGTTGTTACACTGTCTCTCGTTAGGCCGAGCTGTAATTTATTAATAATCTGCTTGTCTACTTCATTTTTTTGTTTTCGGTGTTAGAAAAAAAGCAAACCCACCCAGAGAAAGCGGGCCAGGAAAAAAGAAAGCGACATCGGCGCGTCGATCGACGCGCTCATCAAAACCTCTCTTTCCAGTATGCCTTTGTCTACACACATACCTTCACACCTACAACTTCTCGTTAGCTTATCTGGCAGCTACGCGAAGCAGACACATACATCTCTTCACAGTGTAATCGGTACAAACAAACAACACACACGACCTAAGGGGGGGTGGAGGGCTTCACTCAGCCTTCTTGGATTTCTTGGACTTCTTCTTTTCAGAGCCGTCTTCCTCCACTTTTCTCTTCTTCTCCTTCTTCTCCTTTTTCTCCTTTTTCTCTTTCTTCTCCTTCTTTTCCTTCTTCTCCTTCTTCTCCTCCGTCTCTGCAGCCTCCAGCAGCGATCCCTTAGGAAGCTGCACCTCGGGCGCCTTCAGCTTGGACTCGGGAACCGCAGGAGCAGGCACGTCCTCATGGCTCACGTACTCCTTCTTCCACTCCTCCGGGGTGCTCTCGTTCACACGGCCGTATTGGTCCAGCTTGCCGTCCGCCTTCATCTGCTTCTTCTTCACCGCCACAGGTCCAAGCCCCCATCTCCGCGGGTATGTGTCTCTCTCCATGATGCATCTCTTCACCTTCGCCACCACACCGTGGTCGCACGACGCCAGGTCAACCGTGGTCATCTGCGCCACGCCAATGGCAATCGCCTCACCCTTGGTAGTCATCAGCACCACCTCGTCGTACAGCTCAATGCCCTCCTCGTATCTCAGCAGGCCGGGAATCATCAACTTGGCACCGTAGCATATCGAGTTCACGGCGGAGTCCTTAACCACGATTCTCTTGTACCCAACAAGTAGCGTTTCAAGCGGAGAAATGATCTTTCTCAAGTAGCTCTCGTCTCTGGAGTTGTCATACAGCCACTGCGCATCCATCACATCGTGCAGGGTCACGAGGTTGTCGTTCTCGGACAGAGCCCCAGATCTCACTCTTCTCAGCTCTTGCATGTGTCCTCCAACCTCAAGCAGCATTCCCAGATGCACACACAAGGTTCGCATGTACGTGCCTGCCTCACAGGAAGCCCAAAAGACAGAAAGGTTTCTCTTATTGTCAAACTCTAGTAACTGTGAATCATAGATGGTTCTCACTCTGAGCTGTCTCTTGACAGCGGAAATCAGGGGTGGTCTCTGGAACAAGGCTCCAGTGAGGTTCTCGAGACTGCGACCCATGGCCTTCTCGTCCTTCAGCGCGTCGTGCAATCTCAGCACACAGACGTACTCCTTTCCGGCCCCCTGCTGCGACTTCACGAGCCGTGTGGCTCTATCCACACAGACAATCAGACAGCCAGTGACCTTCGGGTCGAGAGTTCCAGAGTGTCCCGTCTTGGACACACGCAGGATCCGCTTGATCCACGCCACCACCTCGTGCGACGAGGGGTTCGAGGGCTTGTCCAGGTTGATGATACCGGACGAAACGTAGTCCTTGAGGCCTCTCTTGTGGGGCGAGCACCCAGCAGGAATCGGGGTGTAGTGTCCACTTCTGACCAACAACTTATCGTAGTTCTTGAGCAGCAGCGGCCATTCGGAAGTGTCGTTTGACGGCTCAACGCTCTCCGGCTTTATCATGAACTGCTCAGACATGTTTGCGGATGCTTATCGCGGTCTTTCTCCCGACACCGTTGACACAGTTCGAGTCCCAAACGCAGCCTTATCGATGTAGGGCCACACTGCTGGAGCTCAAATGTGAGCTTTTAAAAATTTTTTCAATCGAGAAGCAAAGACATGCGCAAAGTCAGGGAACCTGCAAAAGAGATAAAACAAAGAAGCATAACAAAAAGAAAAACAGAACAGGCGGTTCTGGTGGTGCACGGGTTAATACGAGACTCTTACCCCCCCACCCTGAAGGAGATGCTAGTTGGGATGGGATGGGATGGGACGGGACGGGTGAGAGTGCATGCTGATGCTCTGCTCTGTTGGACATTTGGACCCCGATCAACGGGCGCTCTCGACACTCGATGCAAAGTTGGAGAATGCGCAGTGAGAGGCAAGGCGTAGCGATGGGTGGGGGGTTGAATAATGTCCAGTGACGCTCAAAGATGCAAGTTCACTGAGCCAGCAGCAACCTGTCATAAAAGAAAACCACACAACTCACCCTGCAATGACCTTGTGCCCATACTTGTACCCCGTGGCCGGGCCCGCTGTTACTCAACCTCCTCTTCGTGGATAACTTTCAGAGACGTGGAGGAAGACTCTCTGTTGCGATCTGCCAAGGCTGCTGTTGCCCCCTCTGGGGTCTTTTCCGGAGCTGCGTCTGAAAAGGCGTCTGAGGAGGCGTCCATGTAGGTGTCGTCTGTGTCTGCGGCTGCGTAAGAAAAGAGGGAGTCGCTTCTGATGGTGGACAGCGCCGAGGGATTTGCCGCACCTGAAGGCGAGGTCTTTGAGGACGAGTCTGCGCGAATTGTGTCGTAGCCATCGTCGTCTTCGTAGAACGTGGAGAACCTGCGTTCGCGCAGCTTGGCGTCCGAAAGGTGTCGCTGGCTCGAGGTCGACGCGGACTGGCGCGCTCCCAGCTGCTTGGCGGGCTGCAGTGGCTGCAGTGGCCTCAGTGGTGTGCTCGGTATGCTCTCAATTCGCTGCTCGCCCCTGCGCGGCGACACGGCTGTGCCCGTGCCCACTGCTACGGCACCGGGCACGGGCACGGGCACGGGCACAAGCGCGGGCGCACCGGGTGCCGGGGCGAAGTAGGCGTTGATCCTGTGCGTAGCGTGCCTGACGAGACAGAGCCACAGGCCGTTGCCGACGCCGACAGAGGCGCCCAGCAGCACGGACATCGCCAGCAGCTGGTAGAGCACGACGAGGCAGTCAAGCAGCGCGGCAGGCGTGACCTCGAGCGCCGCCAGGTCGACCCCGGCCACGTACCCTGCGACGCGAAGGGGTATCCCAACAGAGCCAAACAGCAGCACCCGCACGAGGATCGCGACGGGCTTCACAAAGACGAGCGCGGCGGCGCCAAGGCCTGTGCCGACGAGCGTCCCTACCGTGTGGAACATGTCTGTCTGAGCAGCGCGGCCATCCCCGAGTCTTATCCCAGGGTGCAGGCTGTGTGCCTGTGCGTGCGTGCTTGCTCGTTGCTTGCGTGCTTGCGTGCTACAACGCTGGCTCGTGCATGCCAGCCCACACTTGGTTTGTATGTACAGACAGGTAGTATATATACTCTGTGTGTATTACAGGCCCAGTTTCTCCCTGGGGGGGGGGGGGGGGGGGCGGGACGACGGGCACCAC